>JAUPFP010000038.1:1735670-2085670 GCA_036925085.1 Brachycybe producta | reverse complement strand
TAAATGAGTTTAATCTCTTTTTGTATAGCTAAGCTTAGATAATTATATTGATGAGCAATTTTTTCAGCTACTTCAGAGTCGCATGTGTGATTTGTTTCCACCAAATGTGTAATTAATAATTACTACTTTATTATGGTTGGTTTATACGTTTAAAATACCAGTAGTTTTTCAGCTAATTTTCAAAAGAGAAATTTTAGATGAATTTCTTAATAAAGCAAAACAGGTTTTTTTTAAAATATAATTTAGGTCCTACAATATAATGTAGATATTCTTTACTAAAGACTTGAATAGCCAAAGGGAGATTACATAAGTTTTATAAACTAAAAATAAAAACAAAATAAGATATGCATATGTTTGCATAAAAGAGCTTTTCATTACTTTCATTTTTGGGGGACATATTTTGATTGTCTTATTATTTGTATGATGAGTAGAGAAAAATAAAAAAAAATTGTCGGAGTTTGGTTTAGTTTAAGAATATAATAAAACAATGGTAAGTTGCGTAAAAATGAATAGTGTTTTTTTTTTGAGGTAGGAGGAGATAAATAGATGAAAAGCGTTTTTTTATTTTTCTTCTTGTGTTTATTTCTTGGTTTCGCGAGGTTTTTTTTTTGTCTTTATTAAGTTGACTCTGATATCAGGAGGGTTTTTTGTTACACAAAGACATTTTTCTTTTGAAATAAAACTTAAAAGACACTCATTCTGTCTTTTCAAGATAAATGGAATGTAATAATAAAGTGTGCTACGTATTACGTTTTCTTTCTTTTTTCTATTTTTTTTTGTATAGAGCTAAATGAAGGATTTTCTTTCAAGTTTTTTGTTTATTTGCATATTTTACAATTTTTTTAAATGAATTTCTTTTGAATGAAAAATATATTTTTTTAATGAGGACTTGGATAGTTTTGGTGAGAGTTGTCTATACGTACGTATAAATGGTATAAAATGCATTTAAATAATTTACCTAGCAAAATGAATCAAACCACAATCCCACCTGCGTGATTTGAGCTTACTACATAAAAGAATGCTCATAATAGATGATTTAAAATTCTATTCTACAAAGTGAACTGCTTTTAAAGAATTAAGCAGTAGAAAGACTAGAGTTCGGATTTGTATGCAATATAAAGCAAATGTTTCTCAATTTATGACTCAAATGCATGTTGTGAAGTAATCATCATCATTAGAGCAAGTAATTGCAAATATGCTTTTTGTCTATTTGAAAAGGCTGGTTAGAGGCTAGACGTATGGTTACTATCAGTGTCAACTAGAGTTCTAGCTTCTAATTAGTGTTTTTGATTGAAAAAAACCATCATTGTTGGTTGATCTAAATGGAACTGTTTCTTCAGAATTGGCTCTTGGGCCACACATTGGGAAACATTTGCTTGATATTTTATAAAAAAATTAGAGCCCTAATAATTACTGTACAGAGTTCATGTAATGCAACATGTCTTTTGCATTCAAACAATGCAATCTTTTATTAGCCTTTCCATATATTAATATATCTATTAGGTATAGGGCCTAAAACAATTAGATTCAAACGGTTATCGTCTAGCAAAAAAGCATATAGCCAGTCATATCTGATTTTTTTTTAAAACAAATCTTTCGGATTTCGTTGAACCTTGTTGATTCTTACAATAGTAGCTATTTTCAGATTTTTTTCTTAGGAATTTTGTCTCTGTTTACAAAGGCAAAAGTTCTTCACAATATCTAGTTCAAGTTTTTATTTTCATTTTTATACCGGACTTCATTAACTGATAAGAAATATATGATATTTGCCACTACGCATATTATATAGGGATCACTTCATTAGATGCCAAAGATAAAAAAAATGGAAATTGCTCGTTTTTATTGTATTTGTGTTGAGATTCGACCAAAGCTTTCCCTCCACCAAATGTCTGCTCAAATAAACGACTTAAAGTAGTTATGTTAGGAACCTTTCTGAAACACACAAAAAAGAACCCAGACTGTCTTCTATGTTTGATGATGACGCCTCTATTAACACCCATGGCATGCAGCCTACTTAAGATTATATAGACATAATAAACAGGACCAGACCCCAAAAGAAGACAAGGAAGAAGAAAAAATAATATTTTCTAGCTTTTTTTTTCTTCTTCTGGGTTTATGTTTGCAAAAATGGAAGAAGAGGTTATCTGCAAACGACGACCTCCATTACCAGTAATTTCATGGTTTGTTGCTGAAAATGCAACTCGTCGTCGTTGCCATCATCATCATTATGGTGTGTGTCCTAATTGTTCACTTAGTTTTACACGCAAAGAGGGCATCATTCTAGATATTGCCAGTTTATTGGAAGTTAACATCTTTGTTTTTAGGCACACTTTTTTAAACAAAACTCTTTTCACCTTTTTTTTTTCTTTCATTTTTTCTTCTTCTTTATTATGACTTTATTCTAGATGTCTTATGAAATATTTAAATAATCTACACTGTAAAAAAAAAGATTGTTTCAGATGATAACAAAAAATAGACTTGGTGTAATTTTGAATTCTAAGCTGTCAGCATTTTTCTCTTAAGCAAAAAAAAAAAAAAACCCATCAAATTGATTGAGTCTGAAAACATCAAAATGCGCATTCTCTTTCTCACTCTCTTATCCTTTTATATATTACTATTATGTTTTATATATGCCTACTTATATTCGTTCTCATTAAGGCATTTGGACCACTTCACACACTCACGATGCACGCAATACATATATGCTTTTTTTTAAAAAAAAGATGTGGTGAAATTTGAATATTTAGATGTCATGCTGTGTTCAAATTCTGAACATGAGCCCATAGTAAAAACAGCGTCTTCCCTCCTTCTTACGTGCTGCCTCCTGTTTTTTTTTATTTTTTTTTGGTTGCTATTCTTCTTTGTAAATTACTTCATTTACTCAGTTTACAGACATTGATAGATGCGCTAAATATTTATCTTCATCGTCTTACAACTTCTTTTTTTCATCAAATTTCCCCCCCCCCCCCCTTTCTTCATTTTTTTTTGTTTTAGTTTTTCTTTCTTCCTCTTGTTCTGATGTCAAAAAAGGGTCAAGTAAATCTATCTTTATCACTAGTTTTTTTGGACATTTATAAAGTGCAATTTTGTGGATTTTGTCCAATATACACTTGGCCAGTGAGTGGTACACACTGCTTTTTTCTTTTTCTATATATTTATTGCTAGGAAATTCCCAGTTCACTATCAACTGCTAAATTATAAAGTGACCCTAAAAACACTGAGGCCTTTTCTACTACGAAATCAATAAATAATCGAACATCACTTGAAATATCTTTTCAACTATAACTTAAAATAGTATTATTGTTTAGCTATTGTTATTGTTGTAGCTGTGAAATTGGACATAAAGGAGAGTGAGAGAACTTCAAAAATTATTCCCCCCTCCCCTTTTTTCCCCCAGTAAAGTGTCTGTTTTAGTATGTCTTATATATATATATAAGTCTTTAACAAAAGTTAGTTGTTTAGATTTTTCTTTGGCTTTTGTTTTGTGTAGTGTTATTTATTTAACGAAGTCGGACCAGCTTTTAGACATGTGTTTCAATTTTTCTTTTATTCTGAAAAAGTCTGAAAATTCATTGATTGAATGCGTCTTGTCTATTTTTTTTTTTTGAAAAAAAAAGAAAGGATGACACAAAAAAAGATGCAATTGTTTATTTTCTTGATGTCTTTTAATTCCCATATGTCATACAATTAAGAGAGGGGAGGACATGTCTTGAGCTTGCCACTATTCATATAAATAAACCTTTCCCCCCCCCCCCCCCCCCTCAGTAAGGTTGTATCCATAGTTATTATTACTTATTAAGCAACATTTATTATTGTAAAGTGGTTTGCAGTAGTCAGCCACGCCATTCCTTCAATTGGGTATAGTGTGTTTATTGCACTTACTCAGCAAAAAAAAAACATACGCAAACGTTACTAACCTGGTACAGATTATACGCACTATTGTATGCATAGCCCCCCCCTATTATATTGCATTACTTTGTTGATGAAATGTCTTTTGGACACGCGTTTTATTATTTATAGCCTAAGTGTTTTTCTTTCCAAATGTAATAAATAGATGAGAAACTGAAAGGCTGGACGGGGGAAGCTATATGATAGGGAACTTCCTAAAATAATCCTTCTTTCTATTCAGGTTCTATATCTCTCTTTAATTTTCAAAAATAATAATTCTCCAGCACACTTTACAGGGTTTTTTTATTGGTGATGGTAAAAACAAACAAAGAGAGTGAATTCAAAAAGTATGTAAGGTGATTGCTCTCTCTCTCTCTCTCTCACTTTCTTTCTGTTAATGAAATCATCACCTTTTTTGAGTGTGTGTGTGGGGGGGGGGGTTGTGTGGTTTGTGATGTTTGTCAGTGACATACTGTACAACGAAAGGGGTTTCTGTTTTTCAACAGTGTTTTTATATTATTATTGATTGAGAAAAGATTATTTTATGAGAAGGAAGTTTTTTGAATCATGGGTATGAAAGTACATTATGTCAAAAGGTAGTTAGTATAACTAACACAAGAATTGTTAGCACTGTCTCCTGTGTAGCGTACATAATAGAAATAGAAAGGAAGCTTTGTGACTCTCTCTCTCTCTCTCTCTCTCTCTTAGCTTATTACTTTGTAACAAGATAAAAGAATCTTGTTACTTTAGCTCTGATGTTTTTTTTTCTAATTGTGTTCATACATATGTGTGTTTATTATACAGTGTATGTATGTACGAGATAGATGTCTTGTTAATTAGAAAAGGTTCTTCTTTTCAACTCTTTTTGATAAACTTTTTTAACAAAAGTAAGATAGTGGGTTTGTTCAGCCATAGCCTCCTTATATAAATACACGGCTTTCCCAATGATTTTTTAAGAAAAATTGATAATGAAATGGCCGCCGTTATTTCCATTTAAGGCACTGTGTGGTGCCAGTTACTCAAGATATATTTTGTTTTAAATATTTTCATTAATTTAGGTCAAATTTTTATAGAAATTTTTATTGAAATAAAAAAGTACATAGCTCTAATATATATATATATATATATATATATATATATATATATATATATATATATATATATATATATATATATATATATATATATACTGTATCATAATTTGCTAAGGACTGTGTTTCCCTCCCTCTCGCCATTTGTGCACGAATGTTCTCGGAAACTACATACTCTAGAATCGTGAGAATTAACCAGTATACACATCTTTAGATGGACTTTTTGTTAGGCCATATTAGAATTTTCAATTTTCCTCCGTTTTACTTCATTTTTTGTGAAAAATCATCAAATTTCACCGGATCCCCCTGCACATTTAAAGTTGGCAGCCAGGATAGCTTTCATTATTGCATCACGCTTTTTTTAAAAAAAAAGAATGAATCAACCCACGTGGTTTATGGTGAAGGTCACCTTTGATCTCACAATTTTCATTGGTAGCAAAATTAGTTATGTCTTTGGCAGAGAAGGGAAGAGGTCTGTGGTTCAAGTCCTGGCTGGAGTTTTTGTGTATTCATTTTTTTCAACGCAAGGCAGGCCCTTTACAGTGTATACCAAGATCAAGCAAAGTATTTACGCGAAATGTTCTCAATCTAAGATATGTAATGCTGTCACACCAATCGAAGACGGGGCTTTCGTTCTAGGGGGGTATTATATTTTAGACCATCTTTATGTAAAAAAAAAAATTGTCAATTTTGTCTTAACAAATTTTATTTTAATTATAACAATGTTTACGAAGTTGATCAACTCAAAAACCATTCAAAAGACCCTTCTGAAAATGAGTGATTTTTTTTATTTAGCATTCAGATAGTAAACACATCAAAAGTGCTTCTTATAAACGGAACACACCCAGTATGACCTCATATATTGACCCCCCATATTGTACCTCTTTAAAATTCTCGATTGAGTTTTTTTTTTTCTCCTCCCCCCTCTCTTTACCTTTTGATGGTGAAATCGAGATAATAGAAACAATTCCGTTCTGCAATTGTAAGAGAAAATGAAAAATGTCAGTTAATATATTTCTGCAGGCAAGTAAGAGAATGCAAGAGTTTAGCAACCTATGGTGCTAGAAGCAACCCATGACTATTAAGTCTATAATTATAATTATGTTTTGAATTGAGTTGACTTTAAAATGACATCTCAAGAGGTCAAAGGTGACAATGAGATTCTAGCCGATGCGAACGTGCATCATCCATAAGAATTATCTGGGTTTTTTGTTGTTGTTTCTTTGGCCAGTAATTAACTTAAAAGCTAATTAGTACATTGAGAAGGGGAGGTGGAATTGTGGGGGAGGGGGTAACTGTGACTCGTCAGCCGCAAATTACGTAGATACCACCACCACTTATAATAACATTCAATGAGGGAATAAAAATAGTATAAGTACTTAACAACCAAATTATGAAAATTAACTGGTGTATTGTATTTCTTAATTAGATTCCATACATAAAATAATTATATATGGAGTCTAAATGTTAATTAATGCAGCTTAATTAGATAGTTTGTTTATTCTTTATTTATTTTTTGTTTACTGTTGTTCGTTTGAATAGCAATTTAGAATTTAAACAAAAACAACATGAAATTGAAACATTCTCTGTATAATGGTTGTAGCCATATTAGTATCATCTTGTTGTTGTTGTTGTTGTTGGTTTTAATCAAAATTAAATTGAGTTTTGTTTTGTTTTCTAATCGTCATTGTAATAAGCGTATATTATTTAAGTCGATAGCTAGAATTTCAATTAGATGCTTAACGGAAATTCTTACTTAACTCGAAAGTGGTTTGTATTTGTTTTTAAAGTGGGCTTCCTCATTCAGTAATATTTAAATTAAACGCTAACAATAGTTAAGAATTGGCCATTAACATTAGTAATGTGTATTGGTATTTTTTGGCGTAAATATAAATATATATCCCCTTTATGAATTGGTTGTGGGCTGATTTTTTGTTTGTTTAGATTTCTACAATGGAGTTTGCTTGTAAACAAACAACTAATGCTAACTATCATTTTTCTTTAGAAATAAGTTAGTAATTGCAATTTCGAAGTAAAAATATCTTTAGGGGTCATTACAGAAAGATAACAAGACTATCATATGACAGTAAATTGTCGTATCTAGCTCATAGACTTATAACAGTCGCAAAAAGCATATTAGAAAATATTGTCATACGACAAATAATAACTAATGGATAGCACCACGTATGTCATATACAGTGTATAGCACAGAAGGAGTGACATCATAAGCATCTATGATATGATTGTCGCAATTTTATTTGTTTTATAATCTATTTCAAATAGGCAATAAAATCAGTTTTCAAAAATGAAATTTTAATTAACCATTATTTGGATGCGTTTTTTTTAAACTTATTATTAAGTGCTTAAATATATATTCTTTGTTTCAATACTTTTATAACACGATTTTATTTGAAAAACAATATATTTTATGCTCACTTATCAGAATTCAGTGATCACGTTTACTGACCAATTCATTCATCTATCCGTGTTGATTTTTTTTTTAAATTTAATGATATTGCACGGTAAATAAACTGTAATCAAGTTGAGCTTTTGTGAACATTGTTATGGTTTAAATTGCAAAAAAAAATGACCGGTGCAGAGGAGAGAGAGAGAGAGAAAACGACAAATAAATTCGCAATTTACAATTGTATTCTATTAGTTGAACAGGAAATACCCTCATTTATACTTGAATCTCTATGTTCTCTACTGCAACTGACGTTTCTTTCTCTCTTTTGTGACGAGTTTTTTTTCTAGTTTGAAACTCAATTTTCGCGCAATACTTTTGCTCAACTTAATTCTCTTTCTATGAGAAATCATTGGTTAAAAAGGGAAGAAGAAGAAGAAGAAGAAGGAGGAGGAGGAGGTTAGGTTAAATTATTTCTTCCACTTAACTCAGGGTTTATTTTTTTTAGAAGCATTACGTTTACCATGTATTGTTATATATATATTAAGCTTTTCTTATTGAGTTTCCTTATTATTATAGTGTGTATAAGTTTTCAGAGATGTTGCTGCACACACACACACATTGCAAATATGTTATAGTCAGATCCTTATACGGTATGTCTTTACAATTTGGGAGGAGGGGGGGGGGAAACATATACCATTCTTTATGCCCTTTTTTTTGCTTCTCTTTTCTCCACCCACTTTTACAAAAGATAAGCAGTTTCAGTTTAGTTTCTCAGATGAAATTTCTTTATTTTTTTCTTCTTCTTATAAATGCACACTGAATGCCAAGAGAGTCTTAACAGATGCTCACTATCACATGGTGTTTCTCTCTCTCGCGCTCTCTCTCTCTGTCTCTCTTTCTTGGCCCTTCAGGACCCTATGATGCAACACATTCACCCTCATTTCCTCCCACTTTCAACAATCAATAGTTGTTAAATGTGTTTTGTATATTAAAAGTAAGAATAGTTTTTATACATTGTGTTTATTTTTCTTGCCGCGAATAACCGACCCCGGATATCCGACAGTGTTTCTCATGATATTCGATCGGATACAAAGCACTAAAACGAACGTTGTTTTTTTAGGAGATTTTTTCTTCTTATTCTGATCCTGATGTTCACTTTATTCGGTAGACATTAAATGAGAAACACATAATACACACACATTTTAGAGTGTATGTCATTTAAATCTCTTGAACACTTTTCTTATGGATTTTTAGTATTTTTACTTATTTATTATTGTTACGTTTTGTCATATTTCAGTTTCAATATTAAATGAGATTTATAAAAATTTTATTTAAAAAACAATTCGCTGTAAATAAAATCAGTACACAGTCAGTCACTGCTCAAAGTAATTAATTGGAATTATTAATTATTTTAGTGACGAAAACTAAATTGCAATGGCTAAATTTTAAAAAGAAATTAATTGCAGTTACTCGTGTTTAATTACGAGCTTACTTTCAATCACAAATCATATGAGAAAAGGTGAATTGCTAATTACTTTTTAAAAAAAAATCGTCCACTCTACTTGAACTTGAAAACTTCAACACCATTTTGGTTAAATTGTAATGAATGTAACTGTCTACACCATATACAACATTTTATACAAAAATGATATCTGTACGATCCAGCAGGTTTGGAAAGTCTTTCTCCTGGACTTGTAACTCGTTTGGTGCTTTGGAGGCTTTGATCTTTTGGATCTTGGCCTCCAACTTTGCCTGGCGTATTTTCAAGATATGCAAAATATATCACAGAAATCTATTTTAAATAACTAAATTGGATTCATCACTAGTCTGTTTGTATGGAAACACATGAAGTAAAAAAAAGAGATTGTGGTGGACTCATAATTTTCTGAGTATGAAAACTCATTTAATCTGTTCACTGAGATGCTGTCAGGGCTATGTTAAGTTTGAAATTGTTTGGAAAAATTACACGTGGTGATTGTCCTAAACTACAGTCCAGTGATATTCATAAAACACTATATAATACATGGGCAGGGCTGACCACTCTAAGAATATTAGAGAGATTTTTGCTAGTACAGATTCATATTCTTGGTCTTTTTTTCCTAGAGTTATAAGACAATGGCAGTGGTGAATGGGGATAATTTTGTTTTGTGGGATTGACATTTGTACATTCATTTTGTTTTTATGTATGTGCATATGTATAAGTGCTTGACAATGCTTAATGCTGCATATGGACTTTTATGTCCCTCTGCCATAGGCCTATTTGGCTGCTAGCAGAGTACTAATTGTATTTGTAATGTGGGAGAAATTACTCGTTGCTTATTATTTTTTTGGGGCGAAATTTTTGTTAAGTGTACAAATTGCATTTAAAATGAACAAATTTTGAAATTGTTCATATTATTACTTTTGGTTGGCTATGTTTTATTAATAAAAGTTTTGCTCACATAGGGGGGGGGGGAGGGTAGAGCGATCTTTTGCTTAGAAATGGCCAGGATCTTTTGAGTTTCTACATTAAACGTGTTTACAAATAGCTTGAAGTAGATTACTGTGAATAATTTTATAATCCACCTTCCAGTGTTGTGTATATTATTATACATACACTGACTGTCTTTTGAGTTTTCTCTAAGAATAATAATTAAAACACATATGCACCGTGTACCACCATCATCATCACTGCCAAATGTTATGTGCAAAGCAGTGAGAGAGAGAGAGAGAGAGAGAGACATTTTAATTTTCTTTTGATGCCCAGTTTTACTTTTCTTCTATTTTATCACGTTCTTAATATTAATGAAAGATTAAATGAACAATGAATAATACACGAGATGTATTAAACAATTATAATGACGTCAAGTTTTCAGAATGGAGAAGTCTTAAGTGTGATTAACTGATTATTGTTAATATGTTTGTTCGTTATTTTTCTCCTCCACTTTTCTTTTCTTTTCTGACGTAAATCTTTTTTTTTTGTCTTCTTCTTTATTCTCGTTTGAATGATTAATTAATAATACATTTTTGTTTCTCTATTTTTGTATTGTTGTCATTTTTTTTAAGTTTCACGAACAAAAGGATTCTGAATTTTACAGCAACAACAAGAACAACAACAGAGAAAAAAAAAGCAAGATTAGAATGTGCTTAAGCCCTAGACTATATTGAAAATGATAAAATCTTTGAAAAGTACTACTTTTTTTGATGCCAAGGAAAATTATTAATTGAGTCGTGTTGAGATCTTGAACACTTCCCTTCTTTGTAATTTGTTAAATTACGCCATTTTTATGTTAAGCTCTCTTAAATAAGAAACAGCTAGTTTTTTTTTTTGCATTTTAGGAGCAACAACACTAAAAGAAATGGAAACTAGAAGAGTAATTGAATCACTCAAAGATGGTTTATGGACGGGAGACAGCTCTGAATTTCTAACTCAGATTGTTTTGTTTTTCAAAAGCGAAATTAATAGTAATTAGAAAGTATCTAGAAGTGTTTTATAAACTGGAAGGGTATTTTCGTGTTGATATCTTTCATAGTAAATTTCATAGTAAATTTCATATGGACAAAAATTAAAAAAATATCGTCTAGTTAAAGTGGATTGATTTTCAAACTGAAATCGAAAGCTTATTTGAAAGATATCGACCTGAAAGATAGAGTAATTCGAGAGGCGTTTATACTTTAAAACCACTTTAACTGTTATTTAATGTTGATATCTTTCAAAATGAACTTTTTATAGACATAAATTAAACAGTATCTTCTGCTTAAAGTTGGATTATGTTCAAACATAAAAAGCTTATTCTAAAAGATATAAACATGAAAATATAACATAAAACACTTTCAATTTTTTCTTAATTTTGCTTTTGCGCTTTGCACTTTAAAACCAGCTTAAGTTGATTTTTTTTAGTTAATATTATTTAATCAATAATAAACTCTTTGATAGAAATTTAAAAAAATAAACATGAACCATATTTTATTTCTATATTGTGGATTAATTTCATAATTCTGAAACTTAAAGTTGTTCAATATACACATTTAAATTTAGATATCTTTTCATCATAAAAAAATAATTACTGGTAATTTACTTTTGTATTTTCCAATATTACAATATTACTTTTGATACCAGAAATTTAAATAAATAAAGCTTCTTTCTCTAAGTTGTTTATGACGTACGCTCGTAATTATTTTTCTTGTTTTATGGTTGTATTTTCGTTTTAATTTGAACATTATTTTCTATATATGAACTCTTTTTTTTTTGTTGGTATTGAATATGAAATTAACCCCCCTCCCCTTGAAATAGACAGACGCCCGAATATAATAAATAGAGCATTAGATCAGAACAGTTTGACTGTTATATACGAGGCACCATGGATTCTAATATCTGTATATACAGTGTTCTCTAGAGCCCAGTTGTAACCATCGGAAATCCATTTGCCCTTTTCGGAATTTATGGTGCTCTTGGAGCTTATGTCTCTCGCCATGAGAATTTATCTTAAGAGATTACTTGACAGTCCTCATCACACACACACACACTCTTTTCTTCTCTTTTACACCTGAATTCAGACGTTTTTTTTTTCAGTTGTGCAATCAAGTGACATTATGATCCGAACTCAATCTTTCGGAACTTAACAAATTAGTGCCCTTTATAATTGTGAAGTTTGATTAACCGTTTCAGTTCGGAATTTTTTTTTTTTTTTTTTTGCTCAAAAATAAAAAGTCAAGGTTGGCTGATCCTAAATTAACTCAACCAATCAAAAGAAGCTATTTCATTTTTGTTGTTGTTAACCCCGCAAATGTTTGTTTATTCCCTTGACAAATTGGCTATCTTATAAGAAATATATTGCAATAGTGTGGTCATATTAATTACTGATGGTCAGTCTTGATTATCAGCTTCAGTTAAGAAGCAAAAAGGTAGTAAAACTAGATAATGGCAATTTTATTCTCTCGAGTCTTGTTAAACTTAAGTTTCTACCCGCATCTTTTGAATTGTTCGGATTCTTGTCTTATTATAATGTTTTTGTTCGATTTTTTTTACTCTCTATGGATATTAATATGGATTTTGAAATGTTGTAAATGTGGTAATAGGTGAAATACGGGGCGTGCGAAAAGGCTACTTGTTCCTGGTGCAATCACTAATCAATGGTGAATGATGATGATGATGATGATTGCCGCCTAAGTTCACTACTTGATAATAATCGTTTGTTTTCAGTGTGCATTATACAATAGTAATCAGTGGTTGCCAAGTTTAAGGGGGCGTTTCTCTATCAAAAACCAATCCGTTCTCTATCTATATATAGACTTGGAGTTTTATTTCAAAGAAAATATGTCTCTCAATCGGACATAACTTTAAGGTTGATTTACTTCGTTATTTTAGTAAAAGCTTTTTCCCAAGAGGGTCAACGCTAGATTCCAGACATTTTATAGGATGCTTTCTCTTCTTTTTTTTTGTATACAGGGTGTTCAGTTTAAAGTATATCAGCTCGATAACTCAGTTGACTAACACAGTTAGATCGGAAGTTATGGATGAAGAGTCTTAAGCCGAGGACACACGGTGCATTTTACAAACATCGAACCCAGTTGTAACTTGTAATAATGGCAGTTTTTCCATTTGTTGCTAGCAACTCTCATGACACGAGCAGCAACCATGTTTCTTGCAATTGTTGAATGCAACAGCCAATGAACAATGGAGTGTTTGCTTTATGTGAAAGTTAAGGTAGTGGTGACTGCTGGCTTCTCCCCCTCCCCCCCTTTCAGGTCATTGTTCCATATAATTATATGGAACAATGAAACAAAAAAAAACACTGTTGTGTCTAAAATTGGTTGAAAGTTGAATCGTGTGTCATTACCTCAACGGTGCAAATAATCTAGGTATTTGACAATGGGTTGATGACGAAACAAAATGAAACATCTTAGTTGTGCACCTTTTTACGTCATTGATTTTGAATCTCATATAGTATAGACTAACTTTGTGGATTCGGCTAACGTGTGGCAAGTAA
This sequence comes from Brachycybe producta, assembly GCA_036925085.1. Lineage (NCBI taxonomy): Eukaryota > Metazoa > Arthropoda > Diplopoda > Playtdesmida > Andrognathidae > Brachycybe > Brachycybe producta. The sequence goes on along the minus strand of JAUPFP010000038.1, from coordinate 2,072,315 downwards.
AAAAAAGTTAGATCCTTTGTTTTCAGTGTCAACTTGTGGTCGGATGCTATGATTTTTAACACCAATGAAGTCGTTATCCAACGCTTCCGATTCAACAATTCAAATATTTGCTGCCAAAGGACTTTTTTTTTTGCTGAATTATTGAACTGGAACATTTTCAACTGAACTTTTTTGTATAAATAGATGCAAGTATTTTAGGCGTTTTCTAGATGAATTCTTTTCTAAAGTTTCTTTATTGGATTCTCGTTTAAATTGTAATTTACGTCTCCCCATTTCCATTAAGTGTAATGTTTAGAACACAAGACTACTAATTGTAATTTGTCCATGAAATTTATTAAGACTGTATGTAAATAGTTTCTATAAATTTTCAGAAGGAATTTCTTGTTTTTATTCAAACGCAGAGAACCACACTGATTATCTTTGAATCTAAATGTGAATTCAGGATTTGTGTAAATAACTGGGCTGATTATCTAATCGACATTCTGATTAGAACTTGCAGTTGTGTAATAGCCTTTAGTCATAATAACACATTGTACAGTATATATGCAGTAGGTGCTAATTACAGTAATATACATTGTCTACACGGGTCTCTCTACACTTTCTCTGCATAGAATTTCTTCTTTCCTTTTCTATGTTTTATTTGCTCATAGGCATTACTTATATTAGGTGACAGTAAAGAAACTCTTTCTTCTTCAGTGTGTTTAAAGAAGTTTACACATAATGACGTGTTTAAATTTAAATGAAATGTTGTTTGTTTTAGCAGAACACAATAATATTATTCGTAAGAGGAGAAAAGTTAACAAGTTTTAGAAATGGAAGACAAAAAAAAAATGTGGTTTTTAACAAAAAAAAAATAATTCTTTTAAAACAATTGCTTTGTTTTCATTCTTTTTAGTTCTACTGGTTCATATTATTTTGAGCTTGGTTATGCGGGAGTATTTACAGTAAATATCGATCTATATCCTCCTATCCAGACTCCTCCACATTTCATGTAAAAACTATGGACAGAAACACGACTCGTATTTATTTATTTATTGGATACATAATGCGATATATTTAAGTCCTGTATAATAATCACCTCGGTTTTGCCTCGTTTTTTTGAAATACTTAAACCTCGTTTCAATTACAAAATAAAAAAAATAACTGCAGTTACATTATCCAAGGTTATAGTTAACTGCCGAGACAAGCTAGAAGTGGTGCTCAATATAACATCCAAAACTTCGCAGTATACCGTTTGCGAATTACCGATGTAAGGGTTATAAGTTGCGATATTATAAACGAGGATTATTTACGTTTGTATCGCGGAACAGGAATTTTTTCGATAAATAAATTGTCGTGTAATGTGCCAACACAATTTTACGGTTTATTGTGGAGCCTGGGTAGAAGGACATAATAACATCAATACTTTTTTATGGAGATAAGTACTACCATGTCAGCTTCCCGCAGTGTTTTTTTGGTCATTTTTTGTGTTATTTGAATATTCTGATCTTTTTTTTTTATGAAACGTATTCTCAAATCTCTTCTTGTTTGTATTGCAAGATGGATTGTAAAGAAGAAACTGATCTCTGAAGATCAAAGTATTTTTTTTTTTCTGAATCTGGATATATTATTTTTTTTATAGATTTATAATTGTCATCTTCATTTACAACTAAATTTCAAACATTGATGTGAATGATCTCAAAAAGATGGGGGAAAAATGTTATTGAAATATATCCACTTTTGTGTTGTTTGCTCTTATTTTCTTTTAAATAATTTTTAGGATTTAAAAAAAAAATAGCACAACAGATGAAATAATGGGAGAAAAAAAAACTTATAACTGGAGGTCATAAGAGGAGATATGATATCGTTATAAAAGTCTTCGTATGTTGTTGGGCGTTTTTTTTTTTCTTCTTCTTCTTCTTCAAGAAGAATGAAAAAAAAATGCTTTCAGTTGTTGTTGTTGTTGTTTTGCTGGAATAAAACAAACAACCTGGCAAATAAATAGCTATAAAAGACTGTATTTAAGTTCCGTGGGCTATGTATCCTCCAAATGTATGTTCTATATAAAAAGAGAGAGAGAGAGACCTATTTCATTTGATGAAGAAGATGAAAGGAAATTTAATTTCTTACATCGCTTTACTAATTAAGTTTTACTTTGTGGATAGGGAGATAATTTTCTATCTTGTTTTGTGTTTTTGTGTCTTTTTTTTTCTTCTTCTCTTCTGTATTCACTTGTTCTTTGAATATGTGTGTGTCTTGCCATTTATTTAATAGATTTTTTTCTTCTTAAGATTTCAACAGACTGAACGTTTCTTTTGTAATGTAAACAATTTACTGTTAATCCATTTTGATAATTATTTTCTTTATTTATAATACTTTGGCTTAAAACTTACGGGTTCTTAAAGAAGGTATAATGATAGTTTTTATGTAAATACATTTAAATTGTGTATTGTTAGGTATTGTAATGAGAGGAAGTATAATTTTGCAGGGTTGCCACCGATTTTCATTTCTGAAATCTTCTGATTTTTTCAGGTTTTTCATACGAAAGTTAGATATTTTCCATGGTTTTTCAAAAAACTTTTCTACACTATAAAAATCACTGTCGTATATGTATTTTGCACTGCTGATGGCTAGTAGTTTCTGGCGTTTTTTTTGTTTGTTTTGAAAATTTTTTAATTTCCTGACTTTTCCAGTTTTTCTAGTGTTTCCAGGTTGAGTAACAACCCTGTTTTTCTTATATTTTCGAATTTTAAAAATTCTTCTATATTTTATCCTGTTTTAATATTTTTGATACTTCTGGGCTCCGTTGAGCCCTACTGAGCCCATTTTATTGCTTTTTAGAGCGTTTAAATTCTTTTTCGATTTTTGACAGTTTTTGTGAATCACTGGAATTGAAATTTCAGCAAATAAATTCTCTGATTTTTCCAGGTTTTACATTTTTTTTTGCAAAATCCCCTGACTTTTCTAGGTTTTACATATTTTTTTTTTACAAAATTTTCTGACTTTTCCATGTTTTATTTATTTTTACTAAATTCTTTATTATCTGACTTTTTCAAAAAAAATTTTAATTCAGGCTAGCAGGTTGAGTGGTAACCTCTACATACAAGGTGTTGCACTTTCATGTCTGTTAATGTTATCGGTTTTTTTTCTTTTCTTGGTCGTATATCTTGACATTCGCACGTTATTGTGTCACATCATATTTTTTTTTACAACTATACTTTGTACGGACAAATACATTTCATTTGATGGGAACTTATACGACCATTTAGCCGTATCCTCATCTTATATCCGGTCAAAGATGGAATCAGATTTTGTGAATTTCCTGTCCCAAGAGATGTTAGCGTGTGTGTAAAGTAACCTCCTTTGGTCTGACTTTCTTTAAGATACTGTATAATTCTAGTTATGTTTGTGCCACGTTGATAAGAAGAAGAAGAAGAAAAAAAGCAATCAAAACTATGGGACATCATCAATGTTCATGGGTGCCTAAGACATACTAGTACCATCAATTGAGAACATCTTTTACAAAATTAATTGGTTGCAATGTCTAACTTTTACTTCCTATGGCTGTTTTTTATGTAAGCACACAATACAAGGCATACAGACAAAAATCTTTTACGCTCGTATTTGTCGTGGTTCTTCCACGTACATCTACAGTATATACTGCACTATGTTTGTGCTGATGTTAACACTCCCAATCCAATCTTAGGTGTAAACAAATGGGCATTTCTCCTTATTTTGGACGCCAAATATATATACTTCTACTTCTTGGTTCTAATCCTAGTTGAAAACGATTCTTCTGCAGACTTCCAAAAGGCTTAGCAAAAATGGTCTTTTAGAGTAGAGATTAGTTATAAACGTAATCATATTTCTCACTGTACGTTTATCATGAGGAGGAGGAGGCTACACAAACTATTGCAAAGGCAACAAATACTGGACTGGGTCACTGAAAGTAGATTTGTTGCAATTTGCACTTGTTATCTTGAGAGCTAGTGTTAATCTTTCTATGAAGTATGTTTCGAAATCAGTGATTGGACAATTGTTTAAGATGGTTTATGAGCAGTTTGATTTTCGAAGTTCTAAGACAATAAATTATAATTGCACAGACAGACAGACAGACACACCTATAGGAGAGGCTACCAATGCCGGTTTCAGCAAGTTGAAAACCACCATTTAGTGGAAAACAACAACAACCAGCAGTGTGATGTTGGTTCTTTTTCTTGCTTATTACACTTGATAAATGAAGTTTTTTATTGACGGTTGTAGTTCATTTTGAATCCTCAGTCTTTAATGGCAATTTCAATTATATTTTATTGTCTTTGTAATATTGTATATTTGTAGTCAAGAAAAAAAGGCGTGTCTTTTTTAGCATGTCTGTTTCTCAGGAACAAAATTAAGAGAAACTAGAAAGTGTTTTAGAAATTAAAAGGGTTAATCTGTCACTTGAGTGTATTTTCATGTTTGTGCTTTTCAAAATAAAAAGTTCATTGAGAAAAATTAAACACATTTATCTGCTTAAAGATGGATCATTTTGAAACTCACATAAAAAGCTTATTTTGAAAGATGTCAGCATTAAAATAACTTTTATTGATTGAGGTACTCTTCTAAAACATATTTAAGTTTCTCGTCATTTTGCAATCTGAAATCAAGAGTTGGGAAAAAGCGTTTAAAACACTTTAAAAACACCTTAAGGATGATTTACTTCAATTATACTTTTATTTCGTATAAAAATCTTGATTTTTAGTTTTGAATTCATCGTTATTCTGAAATCAAATATCTGTTATTTCTTATTATAAAAAAAGTAACAAGAATCTTTGTGCTATTGTATTTGATGGCATTTTTCGTTATTGTTATTGTTCAATTTTCAAGATGGCTAAAAATTGAGAGAAGTTTTTTTTGAATGGATTTCTATTGTAGCTCAGATATAATATAAATAAATTGTATATAGATTCATAGTGTGGATATTATTCGGACCATTGTAAAGGGGGGAGGGGAGGGGTTAATGGAACTATTTTCCCCATTTTTACGTTGTTGTTGAAGAAAAAAGGGGGGGAAAATCTATTCTCTATATATGGACTTTTTTATATTCCTTCTTTTACAGCAATGTTGAATGATGATGATGATAGAAATGTTTTTGGACCGAATATAGTGACTGAGAGAGAGAGAGAGAGGGAAAGTGAGTCTGAGAGTGAAATCTCAAGACATTTTCTCATGATGATGATCAGTTTGTTTTATTTGTACATCATTTTTTTAAGAGTTTTGCTACCATACACTTTTATATAAGGAAAAAAAAGCCTAGCTATCTAATCACATTCCATAAGAAAAGAAGGAAATCTTTTCTGTTCCTTTTTTACCCTCTCATCATTCCCTTTCTTCCTTATTTTTCCTTCTCCTTGTGTATCGTTTAAATTGTCTCTATGTCTATATGGGGAACATCCCAATAGATAAAAAAAGCAAGAATCTTGAAGAGAATTTCTCTTTATTTTTTTAGCGTTATTTTCTCAATGTAGCGTAACAATCTTGTTTAGAACAGAAATGGGGAAGAAATCTTTGAAAACTATTGGGTATTTTACATCATTTGAAGTTTTATGTATGTTTTTTTATATTTTTCTGTTATTTTTGAAGATTAATTGTCTTTTATATATATTATATATGTAATATATAAGAAAATAACATACAAAATGGAATTCACAGTGTGAATGTTTGCTTGTGATCTTCTTCTAAGCGTGAACATTTTAAGATAAACTATCAGGTGTGACGTCAATAAGCGATAGGAATTAAGGAATTTCAGGAAAAGCAAAAAATAAAATAAAATTGAGGAGTGTGGATTTTGGGGGGGGGGGGGGGTGGATGATACATAAATCATTGATGGTGTTTGTTCGGATCGAGAGAGAGAGAGAGGACTAAATATCCGTAAAAGTGTTAAAAATGGGTTCGTTTCTAAAGTTAGACGGGGTATTTTTTTCATTGTGCATGATATGTGTGCCTCTTTTAAAAATGATATAGGCTACTTTTGGTAGAAAATCCACAAAATAAATATGGATATTGTACCATTTGTACTATTTTCCTTTTTATCTCTTTTTTTTTCTAAGGGAAGAGAGATGGAAAGAGAGAGAAAAACAGACGTTATCATCATCTCAGCTGTTTGTTGTTTTTGTTGTATTTTTCTCTTCAGTTTTGCAACAAACCATTTTGCAAAAGTATTTGAGAAAAATATATTACAAGGACTTCTCAGATCATTGGGTTTGTTTTTCTTTTCGATTTACCGAAGCTGAACTGTTTTTATATGTATTTTTTTTTTTCATAACGCCATCAGCAATATACAAAAATAGATATACCAAAAAATAAATACGTATGAAAAAAAAAACATAAGCGCACACAAATAAGACAGAAAAAAAACATTGAAGTGGCTTTTATTTCCATTTTTATTTATATGTTTGGAGAAATTTTATATCGTTGAAATGAGCCACAGGGTTTGAATTCTAACGAACTTGGAAAAGGACAAGCTGAAATGATCAGTATTTGTTTTTATCATCAATTAAAATATAGACAAAGTCTCAAATATCCGCATATTCCTACATTGTACATAATAATTGCATATGTTGTCGACACAACCCATAGAAATATGTCCAGAACTTAACTTGGAAGTCAGGGAATTAGAAAAATAAATGTAAAACATGGAAAAGTCAGGGAATTTTATTACCAAGGATTTAAATTATTTGCAAGGATTAAAAATAGGTCCAAAATCGAAAAAAAATGAAATAGGCTGCTTTCTCTAAAAAGCACTAAAAGGGTTCAACTTTGCTCAGAAGTCTCAAATAGCTTAAAAAGAGCCAAAGATTCAAGAATTGTTTTAAAATTCGAAACAAGGAAATTAAAAACACATGTTTTTTGTGATACTAGCTTTTATTAAAAAAAAGGTCTAAAAAGTAAAAACAAAACTAATTCTAATCCCCTCTTGTCTTGCTGGTGAATTATTTTCAAACCCGTCATAAATGACGGGAGCAAAATTCACAGGCAATTGTGCCCAGCATTAGAATTTTTTTTCCTCCACCCTTTTATGACGTCAGACCAAGTAACAAATCAATTAGAAATTGATGACGTTCATAAAAGGGCTGAGCAAAAGAAATTCTAATGCTGGGCACAGTTGCCTGTGATAAACTGTAGTTTAATTTTGCTGCTATTATCCCCTCCCCTTTTTTATATTTCAAAGAGAAAGTGAGTTTTTCATTTTCTCTGGTGTGCGCATGCGCGTCGTTTGTTCCTTTTTTACGCCTTTCATTTCAATTTCAGTCACCCTCTCCCACTTTTTCCCTTTCCACGTTTCTCTTTCTCCCCCCCCCCCCTTCTACACTTTCCAACCTTTTCCCTTCTCCAATTTAATATCAATGGGGTTCTTGGATGGGGGTGGGGAGTGTGCAACATATAGTTGACCTTGAGAAAAAAAGCATTTCATTTATTTAAATTTATATAAATTCCGATGTTACACACACACACACACACACAGACCTGGCTTATTATATATATAATATTTCAGAAGGTGATGGACAGACAAACAAATTATGAATGAAGTTAAATAAAAGCGAGTAAAAACGGGGGAAAACAGGATTGTGTATGACTTGGATCCCACGTGCATGAAAAAAGCAGAAAATAAGAAGAAAAGAAGTTAAAACTACGTTACAATAGAAAACACTTCAATCACATTAAAAGAAGAATACAGAAATAGGAAGAGGATGAGGAAGAAAAGGAGACATAAAGAATGTTATATCTCAAAGCCGCATTCTCATTTGCTTTATTAAAAATAATTCCGACTTCACCTTTTCTGCCAAATAAGTAGAATTATTTAAATGAGAAATTGTATTTACAGTTGGCTTTTAAGCATTTGGAATCCAGGCCTACAAGTAGTATAGGGGAAAATGTTGTCTACTTAAAACTGAATTAAGCTTATAAGTTAAATAGTTCCAATCCATGAACATGACCTTTTGGTCCGTTTTGAACGATGTAAATACTTATCAAGGAATATGAACGCGAGCCGTAAAAATCGATTCTCTCTCTTTCTCCCTCTCTCTCACTCTCTCATCACATAACAATAGTTAGATAAAAGATTTTTTACATAAATATATTATATATGAGATGAGAGTCTTTGAATTCTTTATCGTTACATTGTGTTTCTTTGAATTAGACCAATTTTGTAACATAGCTATCAAGTAAATGACTTTTCTTATTTGAAATATTTTGATTTTGTTGGACATTACCGGGTAATATACAGAGTAAGTCTTGTATATTTTAGTTTGTCAAAAGATTGATCCTATAAGGAGGTGGTATATGAAGAAAGTGTTGCATGTAGCAATATACATATATTTATATATATATATATATATATATATATATATATATATATATATATATATATATATATATATATATATATATATACATATATACATATATACATATATACATATATATATATATATATATATATACATATATACATATATACATATATACATATATACATATATACATATATATATATATACATATATATATATATACATATATATATATATACATATATATATATATATATATATATATATATATATATATATATATATATATCGGTATTCTTCTTTTTATTCTACTTTCAAATTTCAAAAGCGATTACCATAAAGTATATTAAATTCACTTCTTTCACCCGTATATGTTGAATAGAGGCTACATTGTAATACCTATTCTACCTCTCCACCTACGTTTCACACAATATGTAAAAAAAAATGAGTGACATTTTTTCCCTGTTTTTTTTTAGTAAAAATATATATATTCTAAAAATGAAGGAAGAAAAAAGAAATCTTGAGGAAAAGAGTTATAGTTTACAAATGCACTTTGTTCAATACGAGAAATTCTCTCTCTATATATATATATATGAGATATGGTGTATATCTATAGGCTATATAACGTACTTTAAATTACATATTGATCGTAGCTTCTAGCTTTTAAGAATTTCGATTCTCTGTTGTTGAAGTTGACACTACTATATTTATGACAGAATATCTTTCAAGTAAAATGTTGGTCGCAAAAGGTCTAGTAACTTTGTGTGTCTATTATGTTCTATAAATATCCTTAAAGTCTATGTGCTGTTTGTGTGAATGTTAAAAAAGTATCGTTTTCATTAGGATACTTGTTTTGTGTGCAACCCCTTGTTAATGCGCAATCACTGAAAGCACAACAACATACACATAAATCCAAAATCATTCGTTTAGAAGAAGAAAGAAAAAAAAGGAAATATGAGAGAGAGAACATTATAAAAGGGAGGAGGAGGTTATTGTTAAAATAATGTTTGTGTGTGATGGTTACGAGAGAATAAGCCTAAAAGTTGCACATGGCAATGGCATCAAATCAATCGGAATGCAATAATTCAACTCTTCTTAAAACAATGAACCTCAAAGAATCACAACATCAATTCATAAATATGAATTGATGTTGTGATTCTTTGTGTTTTTTTCATTGTTTCCATATATTTATGAACCTAGGCCTACATTATCTCAAGGAACAGACACACATATAATAGAGGCTTGTTTAATTTAAATCACATGATTTTTAATTTTTTATCAGAAAAAAAAAATCAATTTTAACTTTATTCGTTTATTTTAGTTTTTAAAGTTCATAAAGAGTTGGTGAGTGAATTACATTTCTATTTTTGCATTTCACATTAGCATAATTAATTTAAGTGGGTTACTTAAAGAGATCATTATTATTAATATTATTATTTTACTATTTTGAAATGTTAGAAATTTAAAAATACATTAGTTATGTTAATTAAAAACTTGAAATGCATACTTTTTTAAAGAAAAAAAAGCCTTGCAAAACAGCTAAACACATAGCTTACAACATTGATAAATGAAGATTTTTTTTTTCTCTTTTCAAATTCTATTTTCCATTTCTATCTTTTGAATTATTTACGGTAAATGAATTGTGACATGGCAAAAACATGTGCCTTCAAGAGTGTATCAATACCATTGCATGTGATTAAGAAGATCCAAATTTACTATTCATTCTTTGTTGTAGAATATAAGGAAAAGGGGGGAGGGGAAGGAGTTTTCGTATTGAATGTTTGGAGGAGGCGATTGTATTTATTTCACTAAAGTCAGAAAAATCGAGTGCTAAAGAACATAAAACAAGTGTGGGTGGTGGTTGTTGTTAGCACGCACTTAAGCTAAAGATACATTAGAGATGATAGCTAGCTCCTTGTTTTATATACGAAGGAAATGAAGAGTTAAGAAAATAGTCATAAAACTAAAAAGTAACTATCTTACGTAACTGTAGTAAAAATTTGTTATAGCAAATAGGTATTTTTAAAATGTCCTAAAGGGTGTGCCGATAGTTTTTCTAGGTGTGCCGCGAAATTTTCAATGTTATATATTGAATGTGTTAATATAATTTAATAGTTTAATAAATTTTAACTTTATTGTAAAGATGGTAATGAAACAAATCTTTCATATTGCACGCACGCACTAAACCCTTGGTTTCCAAAGGCTGTGTCGTGTCACACTATAGTGTACTGTGGCAATGGGTAGGTGTGCCGTAATTTCTTCAGGCAAAAAAAAACAGTGCGGTGAACAAAAAAAAAAGTTTGAGAACCACTGCTCAAAAAGCATCTCAAAAAAAACTTCTAAAAACTGTATAAATTCCTACAGAGGAAAAGTTCAAAGAAATGAAAGAATCGAAGGGAAGAGGAGAAGCTCCTATAACATTTTTTCTACATGACAATATGAAATTTAGATTTGATGTCCATCTTCAGTAAAGATTGTTTTCTTTTTTTTTTTTTTCCTTCGTTTTTTAATACAAACTTGAGACTCAATTTAAAGAGTACGAAATCATAAGGGGATTTCAATTCTTATTGGTCCTCGATCAATTCAAACAGAAACCACAATCTTGTCCACTCCTCCTCCTCCTCCTCCTCCTCCTCCTCCTCCCTATTTGGTATTCTCCACCCAGGGGCTATTTCAAATCATTGTAGCGTTTTCCCATCGTCAATCCACTTTGTGATGGTCAAATAGAAAGGAGATATATAGAGATAAAGGAATTCTTTGAAAATTCCTCAATAGTCTACTTAGAAACCAATATCATAGACACTCTTGAATAAAAAACCAGAGAAATCCCAAAGCGCATCATCGAATAAGTTCTTCTTCTTCATTGTCGTCGTTGTGTCGTATTAATACTTTTTCGTCCGAACTCCTACCAACGCCACCTGCCTCAAATTCTTTTCGCCTAAAGTCAAAACAAGATGTTAGCACGGTCGAACACAGTATAATGATAAGCCTACATTTGTAACCTAAGTTCCGCTTCACACGGAACACTTTGTGTCGCCACAAAATGTGTAATCGTTTTTAACTTGACCATTGATTACTATGGAGTTGTTCACCCCAAACACCGACAGCGGTTTTTTTTTTTGGCCCTACAGTGTCAATGAATGTTTGACTTTAGCCATAAGTGGCCAACACCGCCTGTTTATCGGTGGTGGTGAGGTTATACGAGTGGAAAGCACTGACAGAATTGTATTGTTTACAACGGTGGTTTGTTTGAAGCACACACCGCGACAACCACTATGTGGTGGTGACACAAGGTGGCGACATACAGTGTCTCATGTGAAGCAGCTCTAACACTGATGATGTGTGTGGTTCCGCTATACATTGAATATTGGTCATCTTCTTCCTTCTTGTCCTACAACTTGAATTCAATGTTGGTTATCAGACCAAAAGGATTTAAACCCTATCTAAGTAATATCCAAATGCATCTTTTTGAATGCATTTTTTTTTTTGCTGCAAATGGATGCATTTTAATGGTGAATAATGCATTTTAACGGGGAATAATACAAAAAAGAGTGCTGTTTATTTTGAAATCCTCAAATGTATTTCAAACCCAATTTTGTCTCCTCTCAAAAAAAAAGGTGACTAAATGTTGAATGTAACCCCATCTTAAGGTGCTTTTTTTGTCTGTGTGTGTGTGATGTTTGTACAAAATGTTTTACATTGCGTGTGTGTTTGCTGAATATCCAAAGTATCCACAAGAAATAAATGTGGTTCAAACATTAAGCAAGAAGAAATCTTCTAAGAGTGTTTCGTGACTTATAAGAGTCAATGTTAATGGTCAGAATAATAACTAGAAGGAAAGAAATGACAAGAAAAGTAAACTTAAGATTGTCTAAATGTTTAATTTTACTTTAGCAAATGGATAGTTGCTATCTTGAGGATTCTTGCGTGTGTATGTATGTTATCATTGAATATAAATCAAACAAGTAAGCTTTTATTTGTAAATGGGACAAGTAAGTCACTGACCAGTGCCCAGCCCCCACTCTCCTTCTCTACCAATGATCAAATACAAGAATATAATCGGCTTGCAACTAAAAATAATGCAGTGAACCTGCATAGAAATCGTACAGTAAAATTGTTAAGCTTATAGAGGGTTCGGATTTTTATGCAATATCAAACAAGTGTTTCTCAATTTGTGGGCCAAAAGGGCCAACTGAGAAATAGCAATGTTGTTTGGATCAACCAACAATTACTTGTTTTTTCAATAAAAAGAACACTGGTTGTGGAGGCTAGACCTCTAGTTGACAACTGATAGTAACCCGACATTTAACTAATGACCTGCCTTTTTGATTAGAAAAAGCATAATTGCAGTTGCTCTAATGATGATGATTATTTCACAATTGGCACTAAGCCACAGCATAAAAATCCGAACCCTGGTTATAACTAAAACCAAAAGTTTGCGTAAAATGCACAAAACGGGTAATCACAGTTCCCCCCAACCCCTTTTGGGTAAACAATGATACCATAATATTATGCACAATAATAATTATTTTAATTCAAAATAAAAATGCATGATCTTTGAAAATGGGCATAAATTCGCTTAATTGAAGGGGCTTTTGTACTAAATTGTTTCAATTTTGCATTTTCTGTCACTACTTCTGGTGATTGGAGTTATTCATTGATTTAGACATTTATTAAATCGTGCTTTTGATAAAAAAAAAATATATATATATTTTATTTGCATGAAACAAACAATTTTATTGCATATTTTGTAGTTTTGAGGGGTTTATCTTTATTTGCATAAAACACAATTTTTTAGATTTTGTTTGCATATTTCTGAATTTTTATTTGCATAAAAGTTTTGTCCTTTTAACTTAAGAGGCTAGATACATCGTTTAGTTCAAAATTTCTCCGAATGTAGGCGCTGCGATCGTTGTTGATTGAAAAACGGTTTTTTAACGTTTTTTCTCCCGGTTCGAAGTCACATAATAATTAATAGAAAAATAACTTCGCGTGCTAACCTTATAAAAAGAAAACATTGTGAAGCCTTATTGTTCTGATTTGTTTTTAACGGGAGTTCTTCAAATGTTTGGGTGACGGTTTTTTGCTCCTATGGGACTTAACATGGAGTTAAAAAAACGTAAGATTTTTAATGTTATTTAAAAATAGAAAGCCCTTTTAAAATTTAGAAAAAAGGAATAATCCTGAAGGCAATAAACACATGTAAGTACGTGCTAATTTTTCTGATTGCTCTAAATCATTTTTAATCAGAGTTCTCTTAACTTTTGTTGGACGGTGTTTTAGTCCTATGGGACTTAACATGGAGTTTAAAAACGTACGATTTTAAACGTTATTAAAAATAGAAGGACCTTTTCAAAATTTATAAAAAGGAAACATCGTGAAGCCAATACATGAATGTATGTGCTAATTATTTTGTTATTGTTCTAAATCGTTTTTAACGAGAGTTTTTCAAATGTTTGTGGGACGGTTTTGGGGCCAATGGGATTTAACTTGGGGTTAAAAAAACGAACGACTTTAAACCTTGTTTAAAAATAGAAGGACCTTTTCAAAATTTATAAAAAGGAAACATCGTGAAGCCAATACATGAATGTATGTGCTAATTATTTTGTTATTGTTCTAAATCGTTTTTAACGAGAGTTTTTCAAATGTTTGTGGGACGGTTTTGGGGCCAATGGGATTTAACATGGGGTTAAAAAAACGAACGACTTTAAACCTTGTTTAAAAATAGAAGGACCTTTTCAAAAATTATATAAATCGAGCAGGTGAAGAACAATACTTTTTATTGCATTTTGCGCTTTACTGTATTTGAATTGAGAGATTGTGAGGCGATTTCTTTCAGTTTTAGTAACACCATATAAGAACACTCATTTGTCTCGTTGTCGTCTGCTCAAAACAACAAGATGGACGTGGATCTAGGCTCTTAACTGTCATGCAGTTGGCTGTGTTCGTGCTATTCATTGAGACGAGTAGTGAGTACGTTGTACTTGTTAACCCATTTTATTAGTTTAGGAAATAAATTTGAACACATAATAAAATACAAGTAGTGTACAATTTTACTACATGACAAGGCTTCCTTCTTCTTCATTGCTACTTTTTTTTTAAAGTTTTTCCATCTCTTTTCCGGTCCAGTTTATTTATTTTGTTCGTCGTTTTGAATTTCCTCTTAGAATAGAATATCATATGTAGTATACATGTGGACAATATCCATTCACTTGCTTATATTATTTACTAGTAAATAGTAAGAGATGATTTCAAAAGAGAGAGAGAGAGAGAGAGAGGATTTCATATTTGAAGCACCAAGTCCTATATTAACTTGTGTAAAGGATTTAAATTCCAAAAGAGAAACCACCAACTAAATAACATTAACTTTTTCCCAAAACTCTCTCTCGCTCTCTCTCACCTCTCTACCTACAGTCCTACACTTATAGGTTATCTATCTTATAGGACAAACTATATATAAATATATTCGTATCGAACTTGCAAAGAAGGGAGAAAAAAAGGAGCCAGTCTGAAAGACGATTGTGAAACTAGAAATTGATCTCTCCAAATCAAAATTCAGTGCGTAGAAATACAAATACATGACAACCATTTTCTTCATACAAAAACTAGTAGAGAGTGGTCGAGAAACTCAATGCAAAAAGAGAGTGAAAGGGAGATAAAGAGAGAAATAAATCTTCGATTGACCTCTCTTGAAATTTTTGGTTACGATATAAGGGTCAATTGGAAAGTACAAAAATGTACAATCAGATAAAAATCAAAAATGATTTCAGAATTTTCGGTTACGATTTCAAATTCAAAACATTAAACGAAAAAATGAGATATTTTACTATATGTATCAATACATTATGCGTGTTTTTTTTTAAAAAATTAAAACAGTAGAAAATCAATCAGAAATTTCAGATGACCCTCCCCCCTCTTGCAGAGTATGATATACAGAGATGGATATATAAGCCTAGAATTTCTTTCTATCCATCCAATTATTGTCGTATGTCTATCTCGCTTTCTCTTTCTCGGAAATACGTGAAAATCATACAACGTTCGATCAAGAAATAGCAGAATTTTGTGCTTTTATGTTGGAATGTTGAGTCTAAGAAGATTTGAAAAGACAATCTGAAGCATTTTTTTTTCATTTCTAAGGGCGTCGTGAGCCATAACTATACAGAATATTTTCAAGTTATGGATGCAAACATGTACTGAGAAAAAGAAATATAGTCCTATAGTTCTTTTTGACCCATTTCTTCAATGCGGTTCTATGTTTTAAATTCTTGTTTTGTTTGGTTTATTCATTGTCTGTTTGGTAAGAAAAGGAAAATGTCATGGCCTAAGAGCATAAACGACATATGTGCCACTTCCAACCATTTTTTATTTGCTTAAAAAATGAGACCCTTGGGGTCAGCCATCCATCCCACTATATATGTGGATGTGCACCCAAAAAAAAAAAAGTAACCCTATCCTGAATTTCCTTATTTCATCCTTAAAAGCATGCAAACGAGAAGAATTTTCTCGAGTCTTTCTTACTTTAAAAAGGATGCTTTTTTGGACAATTGATTCCCCTTGTGATTTGAAAAATTTCACAAAGTAAAGTCTAATAAAAGTCTGGATGAGAAAAGAAAGTTCATGTGTCCATTCAACCAACTTCTTATCTAAGAATATCTTGATATAACTTGGAATGTTTGGAATTAACTTTTTACAGAATAAGGTGGGGTGGGGTTTTTTATTTGTGGGCGCACATTTCATAATGGTTGGAACACAATCAAACTGGGAATATATGACATTTCTTCAGAATATTTCAGAACACATAGACAGCCAGTAACAATGATAAAAAGATGGTTCGTTTCGATGTCGTTTCGTGGTCGTTCGTTTGTAGTGACACACATTATCTTGTTCTTTAGGGTCGGTTTCACACGGACCACTTTGTGGCTCAACAAAAAAAGGGGTTGTTTTTAGCAGACCACTGATTACATAGGAGAAGTTTACATGAGCTACCGCCACCGTTTTTTTTTTTTCACCACGGTGTCGATAAGCGGTGGAGTTCGGCCACAAGTGGCGGCCAACTCTGGTTTGTCTTTGACGATCAAGTTGAATATATGACATGCACGGACATAAGGCCATAGTTTTTTATATGGCTTTCTTCACAAGAGCCACCTAGTGGTTTCTGTGGAGCAAGCCGCGTCAACCCACTTCGTGTGGTAGCAATTCAAGAATTTATTTTTAAAATATGAAAAGAATGAAGTCTCTATAGACTTTGCTTTTTTTTTTCAAAAAACAGCCAAAAAGCGAAATAAATTCAAAATGCTCTAAAAGCCCCGAAAAGGCTTCAGTTGTGCTCAACTGGTTTCAGAAGTTACAATAAGCTTATCTAAAATATTTACGAGCAAATAAATGAAAGTGCTGTACACATTCGTGTGCGCATATAGATAGATCTACAATATGTATGCATACAAATGAGTTGACATATTAATGGCAGCTATTTAAGAAATTAAACAAATGAAGAATTATAAAAAGAAATGGAAAGTGGTTTAGAAACAAAAATGGTTGTTATTCTTAATTGTTTTTAAATCAAAGGTAATGCTCTAAACTCATCATGAACGTTTCTTTCAAAAGTTCATGAATTTAATTGACTTTAGCATCTTTTTTAAAAAATAGTTAATTTTTTATTATTTACTTAACAAGTTGGAAGCATATCAATGCGACAAACAAAGGTCTGTAGTCTTCATTGAATTCCTTGTTGTCATATATTGACTGACATTTTCGTCATTTCCTCATTTTATTCTTTCATTTTCGAATGTTATGCTTCGGTTATGTCTTTGTGTTTTAGGATACTCTGCGAATATTACAGAAAATTAGTGACGAGATGAGGAGGAGGAAGGGGTGCATTCCTGTGCTAGATAATTTCCAAGGCTATTTCGAAATGCAGTCGTTTAAATTAAATTTTCCATCATTTTGACATTTTCTAATCAACTGTAGCTAGAAGTGAGCTGCGAGACACATTGACATAACCAGAGCATTACAGACACACGGATAACACACTACTTGTATATTTGCAATTTGAAATTAATCCTCAACGGTAAAAAAGAAACGACAATCAATTAATTAATTATTTATGAAATATTATATCTGTTGATGTTGTTATGGATGTTTTATGGAAGAACATGAGGAAACGTTTTTATTGTGTACAATGTGTATATTTTTTTTATTAAGCACTTCAGGCTAAATAATTGTTTGATCATGTTGCTTAATAATATTATATTTTTAATTTTGCGTGGTCAGTTTCGTTCACTTTTGGTTTGGTGTTCACCAATTGTTGCCAATTTGGTGACTCACGCTATGAGTACGCTTATAAGTTACTCTAGAAACTAATTTCAGCAATGTTCATAAATTATTTACCCCCATTAGAAGTTTTTAATAAATTCATTATTATCTGAATTATCTTAAAACTAGTGGGGTAACCAGTCATAAATGACGGGAGACAAATTCACAGGCAGTTGTGCCCAGCTTTAGAATTTCTTTTCCTCCGCCCTTTTATGCCGTCAGACCAAGTAACAAACCAATTAGAAATTGATAATGTTCATAAAAGGGCGGAGCAAAAGAAATTCTTATGCTGGGCACAGTTGCCCGTGATAAATTCTAGTTTAATTTTGTTACTATTATCACCTCCCCTTTTTATATTTGAAAGAGAAAATGATTTTCATTTTCTCTGGTGTGCGCATGCGCGTCGTTTGTTCCTTTTTTATTCCTTTCATTTCAATTTGAGTCACCCACTCCACGTTTCTCTTTCTATGTCTCCCTTCTACACTTTCCAACCTTTTCCCCCTCTCCAATTTAATATCAATGGGGTTCTTGGGTGGGGAGTGTGCAACATAAAGTTGACCTTGAGAAAAAAAAGCGGTTCATTCATTTAAATTTATATAAATTCCGATGTTACACACACACACACACAGACGTGTTAATAACACAATTTAAGGCATTTTTTATCTTTATTTTGCTATTCGTCTACTAAGGGCATAAGGACAGCATTAAAGGAGAAAGCAATGTGTGTGCTGTGGGGAATTCAAATCTCCAATTACTGTAGTACAGAGAGAGATAGAGACGTTTTCGGGAAAAAATTATCAAAAAAAATACTCCACCAACAAATCAATTGTTCAAGTGATGACCGAAATAATTTCGACAAACTAGTAGGCATGGTGTGTCTGTAAATAGAATGACATAAATTCAGGATGCGTTTATCCGAAGTCCTTGAACAATTCATCAGGTGAGCAATTCGAGAAGTGCAAATACCGCATTCAGCCATCACTTGTATGATTGCTTTATTGGTGGAGTTTTCTGATATTCTTCTTGAAAACGTCTCTGTGAAGTAATTGGAGATTTGGTTTCCCACAGCCACAGCACACGTTTACTTTCTTTTTCACCGCTGCCATTGAGACTTATTACACGGCAGAGTACTGTACTTACTCCGATAGAAGTGTCGATATACAGCATGTCCTGCTACGCAGGCTTTATACCTCTTTATTTTCAATTGTCTTGTGGTGTGAGGTCCCATATGCACATTAGACAACATATATTGATACTTCTATCGGGATAAGTAGTACAGTGTAATAAGCTTTAATGTGCTCTTAAGTGGGTATCTTGAGTTGCTTTATTAATTACCGCAAACCATTTTAAGATATCTCTTATAATAATGAAATTATTAACGTTTAGAATGGTGTAAATAATTTCTGAACACCCAGTATATTCAGATTCAGAAATTCATTCCATTGGTTTTCGGTTGAAATTGGTTAGAGAAACCACATCTATTTAAAGTTTTTAAATCCATTTATGGTATTTATACGTAGCATAGAAATATAGGATATATTATGAGGGTTTTTTATATCTAGCTAAAAAAAAAAGAAGTGGATCCGAGTTCTGAAATAAAGATATTTATATTTTATATATACATATGAAAGAAAAAGTCGAGTTTTCAAAGAAAGAAAAAAAAAGTGAGGGTTTTGTATGTGTGACATTTAAAAAGTACTCTTTATGTGTGGAGAGAGAGAAAGAGACAATCTACGCCTAGAAATACCACCAAAAGTGAGTCCTCCTCACTATTGAATAGGTATTCTTACTCTTTGTTCAAGCTCGATTAACTTCTTTTTTAAAGGTTAATCTTTACCACGATGCGTTGCCAGTGCACGGCTTTTTTTATATATATACAGTATATACAGGATATTCAAATGTTCGAGTTGAAGAAACCTAGTGAATAAAAGAAAAAAAAGTATGGATGATACAGAAAGAAGTTAAGAAAAAAAAAGACGAAGAAGAAGAATGAGATAGAAAAAAAAAAGTACAATCGAAACAATCGACCCTGCATATCCTATTGATGGAAAAAAGACATAAATGGTCATCCATTTCTCATGCAATGACCATTGGACAATAGAAGAAAAAAGTCAGCCATGAAGAAGTTTGATTCCAGTTTAAGTAGAAATTGTAATGCAAACGTCAGCTACTTTTTGTTGGCTCATCTTTTTTAATATGTTTTTAAGTCAAGTGTGTAGGTCTATATACTGTACATTACTGTGTATACTTGAACAGTTTGTTTAAATAAAATTTATCTTTCTAGGTCGGAGTAGACTTCTTTCTACTGCTTTCAAAATAGTATATTTTAGCATTTGTAAAAAAAAAAAAAAAAAAAAAAAGATTTCTGTTGCTAAATTGACCGTTGTCCACAGACACAGTCCACTTTTTATTTATTTTTTTATTCTGTGTTATGGGTTTATAAGAATGTGACAAATTTTATCGAAATTTGTTACCATAAATTGATATGTCTCTTGTGTCTTTTAATATGAGAACATGTGAACAAAAGATTAAATGACAAAAAAAACTGAATTATGATAACATGATTTATATAAGTTATCATAACTCAGTTTTCTTTTTTCATGGAAAACGTGTTCTTCTAGTTTCTTGTTTCGTTGAGTTATTCTCTATTTGTAAATTTGTATTTTTTAGTATTATAAAACAATGCCATATGGATGTTTCATGCATTGTTTTGATAAAGATAAAGGGGCCTACTTTGTGGTGCCGCACAGTGGTTGATTTGGCATCTTAAGAGGGACTACATTTGAAAACAATGGCCTCCTGTTAAGTATAACCTTGATCATCTCTGACAAAAAAGGCGGTGGTCGCCACTTGTGGTAGGACACTCATTACCACTGTGGTGTAAAAAAACGGTGGCGGTGGTCCGTTTGAACACTTCCTATGTGACGCCACAAACTCGTCCTTTATCAAATATTGTCTTTTGAAATGATGCAATACAATCTGGCTTGGATAGTAAGGGCGAATTTGACTTGGTATTTTTAGATTTTGCAAAAGCATTTGATACAGTGAAGCATTTCCTACTAATTAAAAGAATGATGACTTTTAACTTAAACAAGTAATTTCGTGGACATCATCATTCTTATCAAATAGACAACAGCGAGTCCAAATTGATGGTGCTGTGTCAGACTGGGCTAAAGTAACATCTGGTGTACCTCAGGGTAGCATTCTTGGACCACTGCTTTTCCTTCTGTTCATAAACGATCTGGCAGACAGATGCAACAGTACAATGCGTTTGTTTGCAGATGATGCTGTTGTTTACAGGAGGATTAGGGATAATGAGGATAGTGAAGTCATCCAAAGAGATCTAGACAGTGTTGAAGAGTGGTGCTCTGAGTGGCATTTACAACTGAATAGGAGTAAATGCAATGTTATGTGAGTTTCCCGAAAGCGAGAATCGTTCATGGCAGATTACACAATGGAAGATGTCCAGCTAACCCATGTTGATACCATCAAATATCTTGGCTTAACCTTGTCCAAGGACATGCTTTGGAAAGATCATATAACCAAAGCAGTTGCCAAAGCTAATCAAAGGCTGCGGTTTGTCCAACGCACCCTTAAACATTGTAAAGAAAATGTAAAGAAGGTCTGTTACTTTACCCTAGTTAGACCTATCTTAGAATATTGTTCCCCAATTTGGAACCCATTTAGAAATAATCTAAAACAAGAAATAGAAATGGTGCAGCATAGGGCTGCAAGATTTGTAAAGGGACGGTATGCGTATACTGACAGCGTATCGTCTATGCTCCAAGAGCTAGAATGGGAATCATTAGCAGGCCGAAGAAATGAGCAAAGCCTCGCTCTTCTGGGACATTTGCTGTCTTGTGATAACATTACCCTGCTTAATGGTTTACTAACTAGAAATCCTCGTAAAGGTAGATTTGGGCATTCAAAAACTTTCAAAGAATTAATGGCTAGGACTGATGCATATTTTTGGTCTTTTCTTCCTAATGTTATTAGACTATGGAATTCTCTTCCTGTGAATAGTTCTTTGTTAGGACGATTTCAATTTCATGATGATGTCTTATTTTTAAATAATGACAATCAGTCGTGATTGGCAGCAATCCCTCCCTGCCACATGGCTTTCGAGCTGATTGCAGGTGTACTTAATTGAATTGAATTGAATAACAACAGTTCAGATATTATTTAATCTGATAATATTACGTTCATAATGTTGATAAATTTGATAAAAAATATTTGAGGAGCTTTTTTCAAAAAATCAATAAGGCCATATTTCTGGCCAAATTAAGGTTTTCTATCTTTTTACATATTTAGGATTAGGTTGTTTGCATTTACTGAAGAATTTGAATACAGGCCTGGTAACTGGACTTCTTGAGTTTTGACAAAAAGCTTCTCATTTATTAGGTGTTTTTTTTTCTCGTGTTTTTTTTAATGTTTTCTAATTTGATTTTTCATCCAAAAAAATTTTCGGTTTTTAAAATTTTATTTTCGTTTTTTTTTCACGTCGTTTTCTTAGCAAGTAGTTTCTTTTTTTAGTAGCTTGCTTGCTGTTAAAGAATTTTATCGAGGGTTTTTTTTGTGTTGAATTTTCAGTTTTGCTGATTAAACTTTGTAGAATGTAAAAGAAAAATAAGGTAAGGTATATCTTAGGTTTAATGTATGTGTAAAAAAGATGCCTTAGAGAAGAAGCCTTACGTCTCAAGGCAATTCGATATGAATGAAAGAAAGGTATTGAAGTGAAACTCCATGGTTTTTTTTTCTTCTTTAGTTCTGCTTGTTAGGTTTTTTTTTTCTTCACTGAATTCATTTTCTACACATTCTCAGTTATATTATGTTTAGGTTTTTTTTAAACTTTTAATATTATTTACTTTAGTATGAAAACAGCTGATTTTAAGTATATAAAGATGTAGAAATGCTGTTTAGATGAATGTCATTTGGTGCTTAGTAATTACACAACACACACACAAAAAGCAAATTTAGAGAAACGAGATGATGTTTCGAAGTTTCAGTCTCAAAAAGGAAACTACTAACTACAAATTTAAAAGAAGAAAAAGTCGTTGTTGAAAATGATGGAGTCTTAGAAAACAGACAAAATTTAATTAGGACTTGATATAAAGTGAAAGAAAACAAAAAAAATGGGGGGGAGAGAGAGAAGAAAGTGCGTGTTGTGTGTGTGTGGCCCACTTTGAACATTTCAGGTGTCTTAACAATTTCAGCTTGAAAAAGAGAAAGTAGAAAAGTTAATTTGTTAAATGCAATTCTCATGTTTCTTGTCTTTTTCTATTTTAATATGTAAAAGTAATAATGAAAAAAAAAAGGTTTTCATCTTTTTTTTTGTAGAATTTTAACTCAAAAATGACTTGATTTTCTTTTCTTTTTTTTTTCTTTCTTCTTCATAAAGACGAACGAAAAAAAATTACTCTCGACGCCCCCCTCTTTTCTTTTTTTTATCCCCCACTTTCTTATAGGTTTGCCATTTCATTTTCATCCAATTTATATATATATTATATAAAAAGAAATCGAGATTCATTCAAAAGCTGTGATGGGATTTCAAAACGTTACAAATATATATGCAAACACATTTTGAGGGTGCTGCTGAGCGGGAGCCCGCGCGCGCCCGTCATTCTAGTCTGGAAAACTTGAAAAGGTGCAACAAAAAAAAAAGAGAAAAGGCTTTTTTTTCTACACTTTTTGTCTGCCGTATTTTTTAGACGTTCAACAACTCATATGTATACTCGTATTTGCAATAACACAAAGTGGATTCTTTTTGAATAGATTGAATTGAAGAAGGAAAACATACTGTGAAAAATGCATTAAGATTGTATTGTAACTCTCTCTCTCTCTCTCTCTCTCTCTCTCTCTCTCTCTCTCTCTCTCTCTCGCTCCATATTCTATACTTTAGTTCTGTCTCTGTTGAGCTCCTCGTACCTGTTTACTATTTTATTTGAAAAAGGTTGTGAATTATTGTCAAAACAGAACTTCAAACTAGAAATATGAGGGGGGGGGGGGGGGCTTAGAAGCCAAGAGAAATAAGTAATATCATTGTCAATGAAATGATAAAGAATTCGATGGACAGTAAAAGGGAAATAAATGAAAAAGTTGCTCATTTGCTGCTTCAATAGCTTGGTGAAAACATAGAGCTATAACATTGATGTCTATGGCTGTCTCTTACTTTGAACTCGATTTACTCAGAACATTACTTGAGTCACTTATTTCTTTTGGTTTCTAAGCCCATCTTATAATAAATATAATGGATTTTTTTGCTATTCAAAACAAATCTTATAGTAGTAGTAGTATTGTTGTCAATTGCCTTTGTGACTGTAGGGCCTACTACAAAGATTTTTCTTTTAGTTGATTCTTTAAAACATTAAGACAGTTAAGTGGCTTTTTAATGGGTTTAAGAAAGAATCACCAAGATGCAAAGTACGAAATTGACGTCATTTGCAATGTATATCTTTGCATTTTTCGTTTTTTTTTTTTTTTCTTTCTGGAAGGGAGAGAAAGGAAGTCAATAAAATGTCGAAATTCGATCGCAGAAAACTTCAAGTAAGAGTTCACGGGGGTTTTCTCCTTATCTTGAAGCCAATGCTTCGAAAAATGTAGGGAAAGGATAGGAGGAGATTGTGTGGGGAAATACCTATCCCAAATATATCTATATATATATATATGTATAATATACATGTTGTATTATGTGAGTAACTGAATGTAAAAAAAAAGATGAAAAAACACACTTTGATCCAACCGATATTTTTATTTGGATAGAAAATTATGAGAGAGAGAGATCAGAGAAAACTTTTTTTTTCATCTTAAGTTTGATAATAAAAATATATATATACATAAAGCCCTAGTAGTGAAAAGTGCATTTTGAGTGTATTTTTATGTTTTTATGGTGTTTGTATGTGTGTCTGTGTTATACATGTATGTGTTGGGGGTGTCTGTGTGATGACTGGTGGGGTTATATGATGCTTGACATTTCGATTTTTTTTTGTTACGTACAAAAGCTTCAGTAAAAAAAATATTATGTAACCTTGACGTGTGATATATGAATATGTGCGACTTCGTTGAGGCTTTTTTTATTTTCCATTTTTTTTTTTGCCATTTTTTCCTCTTTTCTTTTTCTGCTTCTTGGTGTATTACACGAAAACCACATTTACCATTACCATTTCTCTCTCTCTCTCTCTCTCTCTCTCTCTCTCTCTCTCTCTCTCCCTCTCTCTCTCTCTCTCTCCCTCTCTCTCTCTCTCTCTCTCTTTCTGTCATTCTCTCAGCAATATTATTTCTAATAATAAACATACACGCATATGTTGTTTTATTTTTTTTCATATGACTTTTACTACTATGAATTTTCTTCTTCTCTTTTTGGTTTTCAGTTTATTTATTTTTGTTTTGTTCCGCAAATATTTTTCTTGGTTTTCTTCTATTTTTCTTCTTCTTGTCATTGCAGACAAAAAAAATTATATAAATAGTACTAAAATAATAATAGCTAAAATAAATAAATAGCAACAAAAAAAAAACATATTTTGGTTTGTAATTTTTTTAATTTAGCCATAGGAAGATCTAAATAATGAAATTTTTCTTTACTTCTCTTTAAAAAAAATATCGATTATTTTGCAAAACCATTATTTGTTTTTTTTTTGTTAATAAAAATAACATTTCAATGGAGATTAGGACAAGAAATTATTTAGCTGTCTAGACGAAAACATTAAATTACTCAATAGAGTAACCATAATATGCAAAAAAATAACTATTTTTATTTGATGTTTTTTTAAAGGGCCAATAGATATCAATTCGTTTTCTACATGTGTACATGTATGTATAAGCTACTATTGAATAGTTGTTCGCCTGTAAGTAGGCAATCACTAATAGCTTTTATTACTTTTCTCAGCAAATAAAAGAGAAAATGAAAGTGGAACACTTTTTAGTGTGCATGTAATAAAATACACACGAACAAATTGAATCGACACCATTCTAGAATGATTTAAATTGATTGGTTTTTTTTTCATTAAAATCAACTTAATTTAAATCTGTTTTTAAATCAGAATTTAATAAAAAAAAATTGGCAGCACTATAAAAATTAACTAATTAACTGATTTTGAAAAAAAAATTACTATTTTTTTAAAAAACTATATAATTATTATTTAAAATAATTAAGATGGTTTTAAGGTGAAAACGCCTCCCGAACACTGCTCATTCTGTGTTTCAGGTGAAAAATGAAGAGAAATTTGAAAGTGTTTTAGAAACTAGAAGGGTTTGTCAATCACTTAAGGGTATTGTCATATTGGTATCTTTGAAATATATCAACATACTAGTGGGGTAACCCGTCATAAATGACGGGAGCAAAATTCACAGGCAATTGTGCCCAGCATTAGAATTTTTTTTCCTCCGTCCTTTTATGACCTCACACCAAGTAACAAACCAATTAGAAATTGATGACGTTCATAAAAGGGCTGAGCAAAAGAAATTCTAATGCTGGGCACTTTAGTAGTACTGCCTATGTACTTGTAATTGCCTATGATAAA
The DNA here is from genome assembly GCA_036925085.1 of Brachycybe producta. Classification (NCBI taxonomy): domain Eukaryota; kingdom Metazoa; phylum Arthropoda; class Diplopoda; order Playtdesmida; family Andrognathidae; genus Brachycybe; species Brachycybe producta. The sequence continues at coordinate 2,046,175 of JAUPFP010000038.1, read as the reverse complement.
CTGTAGTTTAATTTTGCTACTATTATCCCCTCCCCTTTTTATATTTGAAAGAAAATGATTGTCATTTTTTCTGGTGTGCGCATGCGCGTCGTTTCTTTTTTTACTCCTTTCATTTCAATTTCAGTCACCCCTTTCCACTTTTCTCTCTCTCCCCTTCTACACTTTCCAACTTTTTCCCCTCACCCTCTCCCACTTTTCTCTTTCTCTCCCCTTCTACACTTTCCAACGTTTTCCCCTCACCCCCTCCCACTTTTCTCTCTCTCCCCCTTCTACACTTTCCAACTTTTTCCCCTCACCCTCTCCCACTTTTCTCTCTCTCCCCTTCTACACTTTCCAACCTTTTCCCCTCACCCCTCCCACTTTTCTCTCTCTCCCCTTCTACACTTTCCAACCTTTTCCCCTCACCCCTCCCACTTTTCTCTCTCTCCCCCTTCTACACTTTCCAAAGGAAGAGTTCAACATATAGTTGACCTTGAGAAAAAAAAACGGTTCATTTATTCAAATTTATATAAATTCCGACGTGCTTCAATGGTTTTGTACAGTTGTTACTCCACACACACACACACACACACACACACACACACACACAGAGACCTGGAATATTATATATATATAAATATATAAATAATACTCAGAAGTAATTGAGTTACGCTTGTAGTTTCCAAAACATTTTCTAGTGTCTCTTCATTTTTCACATGAAATACACAATGATCAGTTGTTCTTAAACTATTTTAACTAATTAATAAACTTATTAATATTTTAATGAAATTAATTTATTATAATGTTGTTGACAAGTAAATAAACATTCTGATTTTTTTGTAACGTATTGATTTTCAGTTTATAAAAGGACAATTTTCTGTAATTTTAAATAAATAAAATTCTGATTTAAATCAAAAAAATCCGATTCATATATTTCTTTTAAATGGACGATTTTCATCCACTTTGATCTTCTAGACATTTACTAGATTTCTTTCATATGAACTCTCTTAAGTGTTCTGCTGTAATCTTTGTGTAGTAGACATACAAATAGTTGAATTTGTATGCGATTTTTGTTCTTTTACATTCATCACACAGTTTTTTTGACGTTTGAAATGATGAAGACATGTTGTAGACGTCTTTCAATCTGTAATTCGGAGGGAAGAGAGAGAGAGAGAGAGAAAGAGAGAGAGAGAGAGAGAGAGAGAGAGAGAGAGAGAACCTCATTTCTCAACCATTGAAACCAATCTCTCTCTTTCTTCTCTACCAGTTTGAAGAAGAGGAAGAAGAAAAAGAAGAAAAAACCAGCTAACTTTCTGTTCACACGATTCCATGAATGGTCGAAAGCAAAAACCCACATTTGTTTGATTGAAAATGAAGAAAAAAAAGACATCTTCAGAAGAAGAAGAAAAAGAAATAAAGAGAAAAAAAAAGTTTTCAAAGAAGTGAAGAATGAAAAAAAAAATGATGTATTCTTCGCTTTTTCACTTCTTTGTTGATGAATTGATGTATTGGGATAACAATTGGAAGGAAATTCATGAAAATGGTGTCAGCATCAAACTGAAATTGATTAAGGTTTTTGCACGTACATCTTGCATTCATTCAATCTTTCATTCTTTTTGGTGTTACATCGTTGTGTTACAATCCATCCATCCATGCGTCAATTGTATTCTTAGGACTCCTTCCACACACACGCACACACTTTCTCTCTCACACCAATGGGCATAAATGATTTTCGGTTCGAAACTGATGAATTCTGACGTGGATAGGTTACAAGTAGTCATTAGAATGAATGCAATTTCGCTTCTTTTTTTTGTGGGATTCACATATGACTTGTGACGTGTATATGTGATAAATGAGGTGGGAGGAATAACATTGTTCGATGTTTGTCGACTGACCATTACTTTTTTTGAACATTCCACTTTGGTGGACATTGTAAAGGTTGTACCCGTCTCGAACGATGACGATGACGAGGGTTGGGGGCAGCCTCCACCACGACCAGCATATATTTTCAACCACATTATCTAGAAGTGTAGCTGCTAGTCTCCACCGCCAACCCTCTGCGTTTTTTTATAGATGGAATCGTTTGAGATTTAACCCAAAGTATTGTAAAGAAAAAAAGCGATTCCAGCTATAAGACTACAGGGTGTCCATAAAGTGCTTGTGCAGTTTCAATTTTTTAATAATTTCAGTTCTATATAAGATATGAACAATCCTGTAAAATGCAACTGATAGGACCACAGTGACGAAAACCTCAACAGGTCTAACCAACAAATTTGCAGAACGTGTTCGGAAGAACTTCAGGTATCCAAAAAAGGTGGAGCTATGTCGAAATGTTAATATTTCTATACGTAAATATACTAAATCTTGAATAAATTCTCTTTCAGTTACATTTTATAGATTGTTTCTATCTTATCTAGAAGTGAAGTTATTAATAAAAATGAAACTGCACAAGGACTTGATGTGGACATCCTCAATAAATCTACCTGAATGCTAATTTTAATTATATTTTTCATTATATAATTGTTTTTTTTAGCTTTGGCTAAAAGACAGCTTAGTAACAGTTGATTTAAAACATGGTTTTAAGTATGGATTTGAATTTTATTTGGTTGTCTCGAAAGTTCATTGTAGACAAGTGTGTCAAAGGCTATTAGAGGTCTTCATTTTCAACGTTTCTTTTTGTGCTAAATTTTCACTTTGCAATTGAAGATAAATGCTTTATTTATTATTCAGGCAACTCTTGCCTTTTTGTATCACTTTGACTCAAATATGCAATTTCTCGTTTTTTTTGTTTAAGACATTTATTTCATCGAAACGTTATCTTCTATTTATCTAACAACGAAAACATACCAGGACAAAATATGAGAGAAGTGTAGTGCCAAAGTAGCATTACGACATTAATGCATTTAAAATAAATAAAAGGTGGTATTAGATGTTACAAATAAATGTTATAACAACGATTTCGCAGCTAGTATTATTTGAACAACACAATCTGAAGTCCATTAAACACTTTATACTTCTTTACTCAGTTGAAGGATTTCATAGGACGATGTTTTTTTTTAATAGTGCATAAAAATATTTCTTTTCAAGTGTTTTGCTTCCTTTTCATTCAGTTAATTCTTTCCTTTTACACTTGAAGAGAGAGGCCTACATGAAAGGCTGTTACTTAAATGGATTTAATGATGATGATGATGATGATGATGATGATGATGATGATGATGCAAGTGCAATGTGGTTCGATGATTCTCATCAATCGCTGAAAAATAGTTCGAATGGTCACAAGGGTCCTCTTCCGTCTGACTGACGGACAAATTAACGGACCAACTCTAGCTGCTACGGTATGGATGGAGAAAGAAAAAAAAAGGGTTGGGTTGTTGCTTCAAGAGTTGTTTAGGGAATTTTATCCGTTTACAATTATTTTGTTACTTAACGTCAATATGTCTTCATTACATTTAACGTAGTTAAAATTGATTTTTTTTGCTGCTAGAATGTGAGATATTAGTTTTACTCGTGTATTAAAAAACGACGTTCCTGCGTGACTTAGGATTTTGTGTCTAACTTAAGGTGGTTTTAAAGTGTAAATGGCCTCTCGAACTCTTTGATTATGTTCCGCCTTTCAGATGCAAATTGCAAAATGAAGAGAAACTTGAAAGTGTATTGGAAACTAGAAGAAGAACTCAATCACTTAAGGGTAATTTCATCTTGACATCTTACAAAATAAACTTTGCATGTAAGGACGTTATTTTTTTATTTTTTTTTTTCAATAAAAATTTTTATTTTAAAAGATCTCAACATGGAAACACCCTGAAGTGATTGATGGAGTTACCTTTTCTAGCTTCTAGGACACTTTCTACACGTAGTTTTTTCGTAATTTTGTAAGTGAAAGAAAGAAAGAATAATCAAGAGTTTGCAAATCAATTTGTTGATAAACCATCTTAAATTGAGTTTGGACTTTTGACATACTTTGTTTTTTCATTCAATTCAGGAGTTGCTACGACATTTCCATTTTATTTTTTTTTTTGGAATATTTACACATCATATATTTAAAGATGGTTACTTTACAGCAAAAAAGGTTAAAAAAGAGTGCGTTTGATTTATTCTGACACAAGTTTTCAATTTTTTAAGAAAGAAAAAAATCGTCTTGTGTATATGAGTCATTTTCTGTTCTTTTTACAGTTTCTGACACAAATATTATTATATTTGAAAATATATCTATAAATAGACGCTTTTATGTCTTGTGTTTACCGGTTTATGTCAAAATTTGTTCCATCCGAGTTTTTTATTTTGAGAAAAATGTTTTTTGAAACATCATAAAAAATGATGTAGGTCTAGCTACTTATCTTATGTCATTGCGATTATTTATGAAAAAAATTACTTTTGAAGGTTCACATTTTTGGAAACGGACCGACCACCGACCGGCCAACCTTACTGTTTGTGCTTGTCATTGATAATGCAATAAGACGATATTCAGTCAGTTTGCCACGAATGAGACTTTTTATGAAGCTTTTTTTTTCATTCTGCAGTGGTTTCCAAACTTTTTTGGATCACGGCACACTGGGGAATTTTTTTTTTTGCCTGGAGAAGTCTTGGCACACCTAGAAAAACTCATGGCACACGCTTTGCTAACCGTTGATCTACTAAATGCTACTGATGCTGATGATGATGATGTATGGATGGTGCTTCTTTCTATAAACGCACACATATACACACACAAAAAAATCTTCTCTCTAAAGTCCAATTATCGACTAATGGCATACTATATAACCTCTAATGGACTTGATAGTTGGAGGGGGGTTTTTAAATTTAAAAATCTTTTATGAATGTCAAATTTCATTACACTCGTTTAAGATTACAATTTGTAACAAAGTCTTTTTAACCTTTTTGTTATATCTGTTATGACGTCAATGGTTTATGGAATTTGTTTCAGTTTCAGGTCTTCTTCTGTAAGTTCGTCCCTAACTACTGTTATGTTGTAGATCCATTTGAGTGCCACTTCATATACGAATATAACTACAAATAGTGCTGCTTGAATTAACTAATGAGAGACTAGATCGAGTGATGTCATTCGAATTCCATCTCCTCCCTTTTTTTTTTTTTTTGCTTCTTTTCACTATCTTTTTTTTTTTTCATTGAAACAACTCATTCATAAAGTATGCCATTAAGTTAATTTCATGAAAAAAAAGCCTTCCAACCTCTCAAAAATGGTTCCTTTTTTATCGATGAATACACATGTTAGTTCTTCTTCCTTTATTTTTTATAGTTAGGACATTGTATAAATGTAAGAGCTAGTTTCTATTGTAGGCGGCGAATCACTCTGGATGTTTTTCTCGCAAGATTCAGTGCAAGAAATATGTCAAATATTGCTGTGAATCTTGCACAGTTTCTTGGCAACAAGAAAACAACAAAGATGAGCGTTTTTTTGTGAAGTGTAACATAGTGTGCAAGAAACCACTTTAATTCTTGCAAGAGTAATATCACATTGGCAATTACAGTTAATTCAAGGCCACACTGCAGTGAATATTGCCCATGTGACATGTATACATGTATAGTAAACAAAAACAACAACAATCGTTTTCGAGTTTAATCATGTTGCTCTTTGTAATCTTGCAATTTCTTGCAATTAATCGTTGTAATTTTGTTTGTGTAATTTGGTTAAAATTTCTGCTCGTCCACCTTTCGTTTGTGGCATTGCCAAATGTATTTTACCAGAATAACATGTTGTTACCATTTATAAGAGGGTGGCGTAAATGCTAATCATCATATTTTGTTTAGAACTTTTGAACAGAGAACAACAGAAATACATTATAAAAATTGAAAATAAAAGTTTTAATTTTTGCATTTTTTACTTCACTTATTAAAAATAGTGGCTTAAAATGGCCACTTCCATTTCGTTGGCAAATCTGTGGCTTTGTGCTGCTAATCTAACATATAAAAAAACATTTCGATAGAGGTTTGCAAGATTTCTTCAATTATGTTGGTTTGTGATTCTTGCAAAGAATCGGACTTATTTGCATATACCTGCTTCTTAATGTGGCCTCATAGGAAAATTGGGGAGCCACCAAATCTGGTGAGCTTTGTGGTCATACTACAAGCTCGTAAATTTAACAAAATTAATCGTGAATCGTAGAATTTTATTTCAAAGTATAATAAGCTGCATGCACTACTTGTGCACATATTGTCGTGGTGTGTGTTTCTTTTCATAACTAAATTTCCCAACTTTCGAGTTTATTCTGAAAAAAAAAAACGAACAAATACCAAGAGTTTTTAAACAAACAAATTGCGATGATTTATTTTACGCCACTTTCTATATTAGGTTGTAAACTAAGTCGTTGCGTTCTTTTTGCACAATTTCTAAATTCAAATTAAAGTTGAAAAAAATAAATTGCTATTACAAATTTAGGAAGAGTGCAATTTCACCGTTAAACTTTTAATTGCAGTTTTAATTTTTTTTATTTTAATTTGAAATTTTAATTGTGCAACAAAAAAAAACACAACGACGTAGTTTACAACCCAAAACTTTAGATAAGTACATACTTCGCACTAAAAATAGGTTTAGACGGCAGCAGTATTAGATATACAGTAGTTGTAGTAGTTCTCTGCACTCAACTCATTTGCGTTTTCTCAAATAATTATTCTTTCGCAAACTTTTATGAATGCTTAATTAAATATACGTGGCTTGAGCCAAAAATGTGGTAAGTGGGAGGAGGAGGAGGAGGCGTAGTGGTGCCCCCCCCCCTTAGAAAAAAAGACGACAATCCACGTTTAGCAGAAATACTACCGTATGACACCAACCAACCTTCCATTTTCATTTGTTTTGCCTATTACTCTCTCTTCATCCCCACTCTGTTTCATGTTTATGTTCCTTTTTTTGCCTTGTTTGTATGCATCTTGAGTTTGTATTTAATTTTGTTGTTGGTTCATCCATCGTCATCTTTCATTGCATTGTTTAAACTACCACCCATATCCATTTTGCTTATTTTTTATTGCATTTTACAACAGCATCCCCCCATCTGCTGCTTACAAATCTACTTGCTGAATTAAGAAATAGTAGTCGGTGGTGTTTTGTTGCTTTTCATCTTCTCATTCTTCTTCTTCTTCTTATATACCCTGTTTCCAACGGGGGGGGGGGGGGCTCTTCATGATTTTCTCTTCTTCTTTGTTTTTAGTTAATATTCTTATTCGATTTACTACTTGTTTGGCAAACTTCTTTCCGATTTGCAAATATATTTCTCACGTTTTTTTACTGCAAAATGAAGAGATGCATTTCCCTATAGTAATGAGATGAGTTTTATGTTCTTCTTTTTCTCTGCCTTTTATTTTTGTTTTTTTGTCTCAATATATATTGTCTGTGGTTCATTACCATTACTCGTGGATCACAAATGATGTTTTCGAATCAAAGAAAACATTCTTATTCCATGTCCACTGATGCACGTGATCCGGAGGTTAATTACGGTTGTGTTTTGGAACGAGCTTTGCATTCTGGATTTCTAGATCTTAATCTTTACGGGTCACAACTAATTAATCCTTTTTTGCAAGCTGCTACCCAAAAAAGACTAACTTAAAGTTAGAGAACCTTATATCCTAATGTTACGTTGAGAGAACTACATACATTTTCCGCAATACATTTCTCAACAAATTTGAGTTATCTTCACAGTTGGCTATTAGCACAGGATATCGACTTCTTTGATAATAATGTAAGGTTTTTTTCTCTACAGGGTTCTGGAAATGTCAGGGAATTAGAACATATTCAACATGAGTCAGGGAAAAGTCAAGAGAATTTAGCAACACAATTATACATTATAAAACCTGGAAAAGTTAGGGAATTTTATGTTCTGAAATTCCTATTCTAGTGATTAAAAAACGGCCAAAAATTTAAAAAGAATTAAATGCTCGAAAAAAGCACTAAAACGGCCCGAAAGGGCTCAATTAATGGGAACCAGAAATCTCAAAAAAGCTTAAAGATGTTGAAAGATTCAAGAATTTTTAAAATTCAAAATACAGGAGTAAGGATTGCCACCTCTATCTGGAAACCTGAAACTGTCAGGGAATTTCAGAAATTAAAATCGTTGGAAACTCTGTATTACATATTCAGTGGTATCTGTATCCGTTACGGTATTGTGAGCCGCACGTTGTGCAACTCTACTGTTTTTGTATATCAGTTGTTAAAGCAGTATGTGTGTATATTGTTTTCTTTTAAATAAAGGAATGATGTCTTTAATAGAATAAAAAGTTTTCTTTTAACTTCATTACTTTCAGTATAGTGCTATGGTGTGCTCTACTTGGAACTATGAAGTTTGGTTGTCAGTGACGTTGAAATAGAACCAACCTCCCAACTCTTAAGAACGTATATTTATTTTACTACCATCCATTGATGTTTAGAAAATCCATCCCTTAATCCTCTGAAACTTATGGCCATGCATGCAACTCCTATAGATTGATGACTCTCGAATTGTTGTTCCTTGGAAATTACTTGAGACATCCACACCCACACATGCAAGGAGAGAGAAAAAATTGCAGCTGTCCAATATGTGGGATTCCTAAATGGCCATAATAGATGGTGTTTTTTGTAGGAGATTATACGTTTTTCGAGGCATCGGTCCCCAGATATTTCTTGTTCACACTAATATCCTTTCTATTTTTCTTTTTTTTTACGTCATTTCTTGTTCTATTTTTCATTTACTTTTGTTGTCATCGCAAACTTTTATTCTCATAACGTTTTTTAATTTATTTTGAAATATTTTTATTTCTGTAGACGAGATTTGGCGTACAGATCTGGACTTCATGATAACGCACAAAGATCGAATAGTTGTGCTCAGTTTTTTGGCGGCCAACAATCACTCTGGAACTTCATTGGGAGCTTCGCCTGATGATCTAGTCAAGGCTGGAAATGGTGGTGTTGGAGAATTATCCGGTGGTAATGGTGGAGTTGGCACTGGTGGTCAAGGACGATCCTTTGATGAATTGACGCCCATTTCGCCTGAATTTTTTAATTATGCCGTTGCTCTTCTTGTCTACTCTGTACGTTATCCAGCTGTCTTTTGGGAGACGAACAAATCCTTTGGCTTCCTATTTTCTGTTCAGCTAGTCCTTGCGTCTCTCCAATCCTTATTGGCATTTACGGGTTTTTCTGTTTTCTACAAATTAAACGCTTACGGCGCCGATGCCGTAATCTCGACGACCACCAACGATGACTTTATGCTGTCTCGTCCGATGGCTGTCGTATTGTATGTGCTAAGCAACACCATCGTTGGACTGTCCGGTTCGGTCGTCTATTTCTATGGACTAAGGAAATTTCAAGGGTATGTTGTGCGTGAACGCGAGAAACATCACATCTCTTGGCGAGAGAGTTCGAGAACACTTTGGGGTTATATGCCACATTGTCTTGCGTTTGTAGTGCTTATGTTTGTGGCCATTATTACGTGTCCTCTTCTACATGACTATACTCTCGTTTACAAGGGTAGCCTAGATGGTTCCATCTTAGCATGTGTCGTTGGAACCATTATGTTTATGTTTTTGTGGATTGTTTTGTGGTTAACTTTGACATTAAAACAACAATGGTACTTCCATGTGCAACCTGGGATGTCCAGTTTATGCAATGGAAAGGCCACAAAATTACATAATGACATTGAACTTCAAAGACATAAGCATCCGAAAAATGCGCCCATAATTGTCATTTGTGGTGGTCAGACGTACACAATAAAGGAAGTTGCTCCAAAAAAAGCGATTATGAACGTCGTCGTGAAGAATCTTCATCAACAAAAACATTTGCAACATCAACAACAACAGCAGCAACAACAACAACAACGGTATAATAAAACGGTACGTGAAGAAGATGACATATACTGGTTGAAACCAAAACCACCTTCATCGCCGAGACAGTCTCCAGAGAACGAACGACTCTTATGGACGGGCAAGAAGAAATCGCCTAACGTCAAGCATAAGGTAACCTTTGAAGATACTTTTTTGAGTGGCAGTCCAAGAAAAGGAAAAGGAAATGGTCCCAAGTCTCCGAAAGCAACGAATAAATCAAAGAAACAGCAGAGTGTAAAGTTCGAAGACTTGACGGATACAGATGAAGACGGTGACTACGCCACCTTGAGAGACATTCCACTCATTAGAGAAGTAGACGAAGAAGACGAACACGAAGCAAGTCTCCAGCGGCTTCTTGAGGTATCACATTTAATTTCTAGAGTGGTTTTTTCTCCTTCTTTTTTTGACTTGGCATACAATTATTAATTACTTGATCGTTGCTTAAACAGTTTGTTTTTATGTGTGTGCGTTTTGTGATCTCTTTTGCGACAGGTTCACGAAGAAGAAGACGAAGAAGACGAGAATGAAGAAGATGGATTTAAAGTACATCGTAGTTCCAGTGAACATTCTCCAAGTGGATACGTTGATTCTGGTCGTATGTGTCATAATGTCAAAAGTCCCGTCCATCAAATTAATGTGGCTGTTACAGTTCATGATGAAAGCCCCTCGGTAAGTTTTGTTTTTAATTTGAAACGTGTATTTAGTTTTTGGTTCAGATGTATTTTATCTTTTTAGATAATGGCTAAATGAAACTGTTGCATTAAAAAAAATTTTGTAATTACTAATAAGTAATAAGCATGATTTATGATATCAAATTCTGCCGACAGCTCAGCCATCATAAACTTTGGTACGAAAATGAAAAATTATATATTGGATTAAAGCTTCGTGATTGACGTGTAAACATTTTTGTACATGAGAGTTACACGAAGTAAGTTTTTTTGTAGTTGTTTCGCGATTGTACAGCTCGAACCAAAATCAAGCCACTTCAACAAATTGTGGCGGAAGTGACGTGAAAGTTATGGATTTATTTTTGAGTTCGTTTGGTGAAAACAAAAATGGTTTTGCTTTTCTGCGATGAAAACGAACGTTCTCTAGAGAACAGAGCATTGTTGGATGTAATTCTTAATAGAAACTCCCATATAAGTTGACATGGCAATCCAAAGCTAAATAAAGAAGTAAGAGCTAGAACTGATGCATATTCGTGGTCATTTTTTTTTACAAATAAATGGAATTCTCTTCCAGCAGCACGTAGTTCCGTTTAAGACGAATTCAATTTGACAATAATATCTAAACCTTGTCTAAATGACAACTACTTATCATTGTTATTTGACCCCATCCACTGCCACATGGATCTTGAGCTGATTGCATTTGTACTGAGTTGAATTGAAGAAATCCGAAACTCTTTACGTTTTTCCGAAGCTTAAGATTGACTCTTCGTGAGATTTTTTTTTTTTTTGCTTTTCTGCAAAAGAAACAAATTCATTTGGTGCATTTAATCCGATTTTTTCTTACTCAGTAACTGTTGCAAATCGAAAACGCGCTACGTCTTAAGATGGAAGCATCATTCCATGCCGGTGATAATTAATGATCATTAAATCCCCTAGAATCGGTAGTTGATTGGAAAACCGAAAAAGAATTTTGGTGTAGGTGGGTCGGTGGGAGAGAAAGTAAATTGCAGCTATATAGTGTATTGGTGATTTATCGTTGCATGCAATTTATTTGTTTATTCTTGTTTGTTTCAGCCACAGGCGCTGATGTGTTCCGAACGACTGGTTTTGTTGAAAACGGCTCCACCGAGTTCCAATACAACGACGAACCGTGACGAAGAGGGTCATGAAGTGGTGACGACCCGTTCCAATTCGTTGACTAGTTCGTGTTCACCTCCTGAGAAAGGAGCCAGCAGTGACACATCGAGTGGTATTCATTCGAGCAGCAGTATTTGTGACAATAATTCTACTAGAAAATCATCAAGCATGGATGACCTGCTGCCATTAGCCACTAATTTGGATTGTGGTAAACCAGAACATGTATGGAAGAGTATGTCTCTTCAGAGGACGCCATCAAACTACTCTTCGTCGTCATCTTGCTCGTCTACAGTTCCTAGAGGAATGATAGATGGTGGAGGAACGTCTCCGTGCGATGGACAAGATTCTGCCGTGCTCATCTTGAGAAAAAAACAGACTCGTCTCAAATCAGACGAACTGAAGGAGAAACAGGAACCGTTTGGTCGTGCTACCAATATGAGGTTGACATCCTTTACCGATCCACCGGTAACAGTCAACAGTGGTGGTTCTCCTTACCATTGTGGTATATCTAATGTTGCAATTGCTCCATCTAAACTGATCTATTCACGACAGCACCTACCATTGACATCTCAAATCGAGTCTTCTGGACGTAACTCGAACACTTTACTAGGACATTTGACCTCATCAAACAGAGGAACGTCTGGTCATCAAAGAGATTCGGCTAACTATTCTTTAACTTCTTCGGGAGACTCTGACAATTATCTCTCGCATGCATGACATCAGGAGGACTTAGTGACTAACCCAATCGATCCCTTCCGGTTTTAAAAAATTATTATATAAAAAAAAATAAAACTAATGCGTTTGGAAGATGTCCAGAAAAACGTTCCAGTACAGCCGTTTGTTTTTAATTAATACAAGTTTTTGGCGAAAGCTTCTTTTTTTAAGTGATGTAAATCCTCGACGTTGCCACCACCATCACTGCATGTGATAAGTAAAGTCAGAGAAGTATTCGTTTTGTGTGTGCGTGTGTGTTGTTTTTCTTTGAATCTTTCTCCTTTTTTGTTTGAAAAGTGGTTAAGACTCACTTTATGAGCAAACTATAAAGAAGACTTCACCACCACCACCACCACTACCACTGGTGAATGGCTTCTCTTATATATATATATATAAAGCAATGTGGATTAATGGCAATTAAAGAAGTATCTTCCAAAGAAAACCAAGAGTTTGAAGATGAAAAACCCTTTCCTACTAAGTTAATGAAATGTGGATGTCTTGACATGATACTCTCACCATAGAAACACTTATAATAATGCCAGCCACTTTTGTCTTTTTAAAAAAAATATTGGATAAATTCTACTCTCTTATTTGACAGCAGCAACAATGGCCTGTTTAAATGTGTAATTTGCATTTTTTGCGCGTCGTTCAAAGTATATTTACAAAGATGAACAAAAATATCCAGTCATTCAATCACCATTCCTTGTATATGTTTTTATTGGTTAGTTGGTTCATTTCGTGAAGGTGGATCTATTATTGTTCATTCTGTTTCTCTCTTACTTTCTCTCTTTCTATCTCTCTTACTTTCTTTCTATCTCTCTCTCTCTTTCCCTTTCTCTCTCTCTCTCTCTCTTTTTTTCTTGTTGCATTTTGTTGGCTCAGTTGACGTCTTTTTTATTATTTATTATTTAATTTTAGAAAAGTTGGTTATTAATAAATTGTCAAATGTTTTGCAATGCGCAACTGGTTTCACTTTATTTCTATCATTTTTTTCATTAGGATCTTTTATAACGAGAGATGATATATACTTGAATGATATGAAAATATAAGCGGATCCACCGACGATCGTCGTTCGCGAAGACCTGTTCAGTTTTTTTTTTTAAAAAAAGGTGAGATTCGTACTAATTTCTAACATTCACAAATTTTGAAACAGCATTTTGTAGCTGTCGGAATTGAGTGAATATTCTCATCCAATATTGATAATAATTATAATAATAATAATAATAATAATAATAATAATAATAATAATAATAATAATAATAATGAGGAATCAAATTAAAATGATAATCATTTGTGATGAAGTGTATAAAACTCTTATTTTTTTGTTTGCCTCTTTTGTGATACAACTTGATGATGACACCATCTGCTATCAACTCAACTGATGTTTAAATAATTAAAAAAATATATTGTCGGTTTTACATGTTTTTTGTTAATTTGTCTGTTTTAGTCGTGTGTTTTTTGTTTGTTAATTTGTTTGCTGTTTGTGTCTAAATTGTGATCATCATCAGTGAGGATTATTACACGGCCCTAGTCTTATTCCGATAGATGTGTCGTTAGATGTCCTGCTCCTCCTCTTATGTTGACTCCACACCTCATGCACATGAGATATCACATCACAAGACAATTAAAAAATAAAGGGAGGATATAATAGATGTCGACAGTTCTATCGGAATGAATATTGCCGTGTACTAAGTCTCATTGATGTCTACTCTATTATGTAAATTGTGTTGTGGCACTTTGGTTTCATTAGGTTGGATCTCATAAGTTGAGACTGGTTTTGTAGCGCGCTGAAGATGAATATTAATTTTTGTAGCTGAAGATGAAATATTTTCTCATGTAAACTCTTCTCAACATTAAGTTTGTGCATTTTATTTGTGTGATGAAGATGACATTTGTTTGGGTGAAACTGAAATGTGAAATATCTTACTTCATTAGATATTTCTGCTTATGTAGCTGACAAGATGGTGAAGTCATTATCACATTATTTATGATCATCAACCAGTAAGAATGTAAATTCGGCTTTGTATGCAAATTATTTTCTTATGAAGGCCACAATAACATCCACCTTGTGTATTTAAAATACATTGAGGTGCTTTGATTCGAATTACAGTAGAACGTCGATTATCGGAACTAATGTCGGACATTGCATAGTTCTGATAGTTGAACTCGCATTAAACAGAAGTGGAGAAAAGTAAAAAAAAAAAAACTGATTGCAAAGAAATTTTTTTTTAATTCCATAAGTAGTAGTAGTATACTGTAATTTTATGTGAACTAAAAAGCTGACATGTTTTATTGTAGCTGAAGGTGACTGGGAGTAACAGCTTTAAAAGGTTTTTACTGATGAAAGCTTCAGTAAAACTCTTTTCATCTTCAGCTCATCCTTTAAGACGATGCAACGAAGTGATTTAACTTCTTTACAGTTGGTGTCATCGATGGCGACGGTGGGTTATTTTCACATCTTCTATTTTTTATTACATTTTTTTTTTTCGTTTATAATCTATTTTAATCTTTTTTATTGATTCTTTAGGTGTGATGATGATAAAGCGATTTTATTATTTATGGATAGAAATATAATTTGTGTGTGTTTTATATTAGAGAGAAAGAAAGAAACATTTCAAAAACAGCGTTTCGTATATCTTTCTATCTTAACTCTTTTACTGTAGTTTAAAAACTAGCCGAGCAAGAAGGGAATGAGAGAGAGAGAGAAAAGTGAGACCTAAAAGAAGATATGACAATGATGAAGGAAGGATTTAGAAAAGTAACTAATGTCTATCTTAATCAGATTTACCAAAAAAAGCCAGACGATCATTATTCAAACGGTTTTAATTTATATAATACAATATATATATATATATATATATATATATATATATATATATATATATATATATGAACGTGTCAGAATTTTCTCTCTTTCTATCTTATTTAGAAACTTAAACGTATTAAATTGTAACCGCCTTTCATATTTCATCTCTCAGTTTGTTCTTCTTCTCTTGAGAAAATAACATTTTTCATAAGACAGAGATATGACCTTTTTTATCTTACTGCCATGGGTTGTATTTTACACGTGTAAGTGGATTGTGGTAGGATTTCTATAGACTCGTACGTAGATGTGTGTCACAGTGTGACGTGTGTTTCTTGGTAAACATTTTTAAGAAGAAACATTAAGTAAAAAAAAAATACGAAGTGTTTTCGAAACGCAAGAATATAGTAGACGAATATCAGAAAAGTAATTTAATAATTATTATGATAGGTCATTAATAAAAAAAGAAACTTTGGGCTATTTGAAATGTTTCATTTTTCACCAACGGTGATTTTGCAAACAAGCTGATTTTCGAACTCTCATTACTTATTCTGTTTGTTTGTTTTCAGAAGAGCAACCATTAAGAGAAACTAAAAGTGTTTTAGAAAACTAGAAAAGTATTTTCATGTTATTATCTTTCAAAATAAACTTTTGTTTTTATAGACAACAACATGAAAATAATACCTTAAGCTTAAGTAATTGAGCTACCCTTCTAGTATCTAAAACACATTCAAGTTACTCTTCATTTTTGCATCTGAAAAACAAATTTAAGAGACATTTTACTGTCTTTTTAAGTGTCGAAAAATTAATTTTAAAATTATCATAAAATAAACATTTTATGCTCATATTTTTACATAACATAATGAAAATAATTTTAGCATAATCTATCTTTTGCATCATCTATTCTAGTTTCTAACAAACTTAGTTTTTGTACTGTTTATGTCCATTATAAAACGAGGGTGGGGATAGAATTTCTTTTCCGCCGCCCTTTTATGACGTCAGACCAAGTAACAAACCAATTAGAAATTGGTGACGTTCATAAAAGGGCGGAGCAAAAGAAATTCTATCCCCACCCCTTTTTATATTTGAAAGAGAAAATGAGATTTTCATTTTCTCTGGTGTGCGCATGCGCGTCGTTTTTTCCTTTTTGTTACTCCTTTCATTTCAATTTCAGTCACCCCTCCCACTTTTCCCCCCTCCAAGTTTCTCTCCCCCTCTACACTTTCCAACCTTTCCAATTTAATATCATGGAGTTCTTGGATGGGAAGGGTGCAACATATAGTTGACCTTGAGAAAAAAAAAAGCTGTTAATTTCTTCAAATTTATATAAATTCCGATGTGGTTCAAGGTTTTTGTCCTTAATTGTTTGTACAGCGTTAGTCATAGAAACACAGAATCACAGACCTGGCTTAATATACATGTATATATATAATAATTTATTATATTGTATAAGATATGTCCGAATTATGCTCAGGCTAACTATAACTTAAGTGAAAAGGCAAAATTAAGAGCAATCCGTGTCGACAAAATGACGTCAGAACGCTTGAACGAATTTCAAATATCCATTTATATATCAGTAACAACAAATGCACAATCCCTATCATTACGTCATTTCATTTTCATTCTGATTTATTTTGGTTATAGTTAACCAGAGCATAAACAAGAGGGACGACACAAGGGATGATTCACGTACGGTATAGCAAGCAATTTTAAATTTTATTCTCTTCTTTACTGGATATTTCCACATTTTATTTCTATTCTGGGTATCCACTATCCAATAAATCTGCTTGCATTACATTTCGATCTACTGTGATCTCGTAGATGATTTTCTTCTATGTCGTTCCCTTATATATATATATATATATATATATATATATATATATGGTTTATAGTCTGTATATTAAAGCGCTTTATTAAAATATAATTTTGTTTTTATTTTAGTCGTAAGATGACGCTGCGAGCTCAGATTTTGTTCAAAATGGCCGCCAAGTATTTGAAGATGGCGACTGTTTTCCAATATGGCGAATGTACGGGATAGTGACACATCTTTGTGGCTACATAACAAGCTGGGAACGAGCGGTGACCTGTGGTCAGGCGGTTCAATTTGTTCCCAATTAAGTCAAGATGTTCTTAGGAACATTAAGGAA
Source organism: Brachycybe producta (assembly GCA_036925085.1). NCBI lineage: Eukaryota > Metazoa > Arthropoda > Diplopoda > Playtdesmida > Andrognathidae > Brachycybe > Brachycybe producta. The sequence goes on along the minus strand of JAUPFP010000038.1, from coordinate 2,028,920 downwards.
TGTTTCATTGATCTACAGGCTCAAGTGAAACTGAAATTATTGCTTTCATTTCTACACATTCCAAGACGCAACGTTGAAGAGGTGAGCGTCAGAGACGGATTCATTTCTCCTATTGACTTTTACAACAACAACTTCTCCTCCTCTGTTCTCTCTCTCTCTCTCTCTCTCTTTCTATTCTATTCTATCGCTCTCTCACCAAATAAGAATTCAGCTTTTTTTAATGATAGCTACACAGCAGCTTTTCTATTTTCGCTCCATTTTATCTCAGTGTTCTAATCTCTAGGGGGCTGTTTCTAGGGACTAAACAATTTCTGTATTTTATAAAGAATTCTGTGTAATTAAATGTGTTGTTTTTGTTATTTTATCTGTTCGTTTTGAACGGATGAACATTCAGAATCAAATATACAATAAATTTTCCTTCCTGTTTATGTTTTGTTAGAAATGATAAACATTTAGTAAAAATTTACATGGAAAAATCAAATTAGGCCTAATTTAAAAAAAAGATGAAAGTTCAATAAATGTCTAGTTATGGGATGGGGGGAGATATTTTATAGTTGCCTCAACATAAGATGAAGCGTGTGACGTCAGAGGGGTTGACGATGAATTTCGGATTGTGTCGTTTTGTCTGTTTTTTTAAAAAAGGGATAATATAACAAAAGAAATCCTTTTGTTTAAAATGTTGCGAACGTTTGTTTATTATCAGACAAAATAACACAATCGTAAAATTGTTTGTCGTCGACCTTTCTGACGTCACAAACGTCTTCTTACTGAGAGGTAACAAATAGGAACAATATCCTATTATAAGATAGAAATATGAAAAGGTTTTGTCGAGTTGAATACGAATATGCAAATATCTTTTATGTTCAAATATGCATTATGAAGAAAAAAAAATACATGAATGTCCGATGGCATTTCAACGTTTTTTTTTTTTTGGCTATTGGGCCTATAACCTAATTATTTTTAAACCAAAGAAGAAAGAAGCTGTGTCTTCTGGCCCTCTGAAACAAGCCGAACCCCTTAATATCCTCATAAATATGATTGGGTTAGAGCTTGTTGCAGGGTGCCTGAAGATATATATAGCTCCTCTCAGGCTGTCAAATTATTTGATTTGGTTTAAAATGATTGTTAGATTTTGCGCATGATAATATAGTTAAAAATTTAAAATGCCACAAAAACATCCATGTAAATTCTAACTATTGTACGCGTTTTTTATGTTTTCGGTGAAAAAAATCTCCATATTGGTACTCAGTTCCATGAGACATTTCCAATGAACTCTAGTTTAGACCTGTACTACGGTATAACCATATTCATTTCATATTATTGTTTTGTAAATACATTTTAGTGGCGAGTGGAACTGGAGGAAATTCTAGAATTGGCCGCAATGGACAGTGACCAGTGGGTGTCCATGTTGGCCGAACTATTAAAAGTCTATCCAGCAACTGGGACGATTAACTTGGACATTGAAGAAAACGCACATGTGTTCACTGATTTAGTTGTCGAATTAAAGAAACACAGTCCGTATTAACAGTCGATTAACATGTATCAACCGTTGTAATAATGATGTTGTGGGGTTTGTTGTTTTCTAGCCAAAAAGACGAGCGATGTTGGAATGATTCCAATGGAATGCCTGTATCTCAACAAAAATGCTTTGAGTACGGTCGTTGGACAACCACCTCAGCCAGCAAAACATTTCACTTTGAAACGGAAGCCAAAATCGGCAGCTTTGAGAGCAGAACTTATTCAGAAATGTAAAAAAATTTTTACGATCGTTTTCTGTGCTTGTGAAAAAGAAAGAAAAATTGGATCTTTTCCTTTTGTCGTGTGTTTTCTTGTAGCGAGCGATGCTGCAAACAATCTCAAGAAGAGTTCGGTTTCTTGTAGTGTTCCGATCAGATCTCGTAGTCTAGCGAGACGGATGGATGATTCTAGTGAGTTCGATTGTTCGATTGATTCAGACCTTTCTAGTGTTAATATCGTTTATTTTTAGCTCCTTTGAAAGGTTTGCCAAGCAGAACGCCGGGAAGTTCGTTTCGTACTCCACCGGGTGGAATTCGAAGACTGAGTGCGACTTCGTTACCGTCTAGGCCCATGCCGAAGACACCAGCCGGTCGTAAAGACGGTGGAATCAAAGTAACTTTGCTGTTTGCCATTTTTACGGCCGTATTCTAAAACATTACTTAAGACAAAGCTTAACTTAAAAACTCTTCATAGATAATGGAGAATTTTGTCATGGTTTAAGCTTAACTTTATTTTAAGTAACGGTTTTGAATACGATGGTTAGTCAGAATCCTTGTTAATTTCAATCTTCTTCTAAATAAAGTTTCTAGAGATCACAGAACAGCCTATCGGATTTGGTCGTGAATCGAAACGACGAAAGAAGTTCCAAGGTTTGTCATTTCGTTTTTGTTCTTTGTATATTCCATTCGACCGTTTCGGTTCTCGTCCACAGACGAAAGTGGAGATGCAGCGAAGAAAGAGAAAGAGTCGCTACCAGAATCCTCGAGTCCAACGTCACAGTCGACTCCAGAGTACGCGGCTGGACTCGTCGCTCCAACAATTACTCCTCAAGTTAGTTTTTTACATCTAAGCCAGACGGCATGGATCTATCATTTCACTTCTTAACTCTTTGTTTTAAAATATTTTAGTTATCAACATCAGCTGCACCTTTGACGTCGATGCCCGGAAGTACGTTCTCGACCGGAACTCCGACTCAAAGCCTTCTTCCATCTCCATCGCAAACTTCTACATCTATGACGACAACTGTCACTGTGCCCTCGTTGCCAGTAGTTGTCACGACTACCGTTGCTGCTTCTACGACAACTGTCACGACGCCAACCGCTGTCCGCGAAAACATTCAACACTTTGCTCAGACATCGACGGCTCCAACGCCAATTATAACCCCACAGCAGCAACAACAGCAGCAGCAGCAGCCACTACAAACGAGTCAACAGACCACGGTTCTTCAACCGATGGTTCCCGTTCAAGCAACCGTCAAACCACTTCAGCCGTCACCGCAGTTAGCTCAGCTACAGCCACAACCGCAACAGAGAAAGGGGTTATCACTAACGGTAAGATCAATAGCAGAAACGTATCTCGATTTGTGTTTTGATCGGTTTATGGTTACTCGTTAAACAGAGAGAACAGATGCAAGAAGCACAAGAGATGTTCCGTACGGCCAACAAAGTTACGAGACCAGAAAAGGCTCTCATTTTGGGTTTCATGGCCGGTGCGAGAGGTACAAGAGAGATAGACCAGTTTTTTCTTCTCATAATTGCGGCTTATCATTCGGTTATTCATATCATAAAATCTCTCGTTTAGACAATCCTTGTCCGCATTTGGGTAACATCGTGACGATCAAACTAAGCGAGAGTCCAGAGAGCGTGAAGCAAGCGGACGGAACGGTTGTAGCAGTTGTCGTCGAAATGCATTTCCAAATGAATTACAACACGGGTGAGTGGAAACGGGTTCGAAAGGTGAAGAAGACCGAAGAATAATCTGTTAGGAAACATATTTCGTCTCTTTTCATTTTCCCCGTGAACCCATTCAATATCGTTCATTTTTTAATGCTTTTCATTTTTGTTTTCCTAGTAATTTTTGGTCAGTTTTTTTCTTTCAATTATACATATCTGTGATATACTATGAACGATGATGATGATTTATGTTATTATGTAATAATGTTCTCAAAAAGTGTACAAAGTTTAAAGGGGGAAACATCCACCTCCTCTCTTCCTCCCCCCTCAAATGTCGTTGGTTATTTTTCATTATTCATTCGTTATTCATTTTTGTCTTTTCTTCTTTTGAGTTAAAATTAGCCAATTATTGGCTGCAATATTCAACATTTTACAAGTGTAAATAGAAAAAAAACTGAAGTGTAGTTATCATTATCAATAAATAAACGTCATCACACTTATTGAATGAAGACAATTAGCACCACTGTGTGGGTATAAGGCGCCCTTGTGCAAACTCACACAAGAAAAAGGGGGACTTCTGGGGCCAGTTGAACACTCCTGAGGCATTTTTAGAGCCTTTAAATTTTTTTCGACTTTTGGCCGTTTTTTTAAACAAGCCAAAGACTTGGCTTTTGACCCATTTTTTCGAATTTTAAAAATTCTTGGATCCTTGTGTTTTACCAATTCCCGGGTCGTCAATCAGGGCATATAATTTTCATATATATAATTTTTTGGGGCACAGAAACTTAAGGTATGTTAAAATGATATATGACCTGCATCGCCCCATAGCTAGCACGTTAGTAGTTACTAGTGAGTAAAAGAAGCATCATGTAATACAGGCAATTAGAAATCGGGATGAACAGAAGTTGGCTCCGCCCTTTTTATGATGACCGGCAACTTCTAATTGGTTTGTTGTGTGGTTTGCCGTTGAATCAGACTAGAGACCTACATTGTGCAAAAAATTGAAGCCCAGCCCAGACCATGAGACTTTATACCAGGCCCAGCCCACAAAGCCCATGGAGCCCATCAAGCCCATGGGCTTTTAAGATAAAAATGACAATCTTAAGCCCAGCCCATGGGCTGGGCTGAGCTTAGGTAAAAGCTCATCATACCATGGGCTTTGTGTCTCTAATTTCCATACTAAATGGTTTACAAGTTCAAATGCTTTCCAAGAAAAGAAACTGCCCCGTTAATGGCTTTAATATGTTTATTTTATTGATGGGTCAGTGGGAAAATTATTATACATTTATTAATGTGTGAAATATGTGATTCAATTATATACATTTGTAAAGAATCAATCCCATGAGAGAAATGATGGAACACCTTCCAAACCCATGATGCCCACAAAGCCAATGAGGCTCACAAAGCCCACCAGGCCCATGGGCCTTTAACATAAAAATGCCAGCCCAAGCCCACCGGCCTATGGGCTTTATGTAGGTCTCTACGTCAGACTACATAACCAACCAATTAGAAGTTGCGGTCGTCATAAAAAGGGGCGAAGTCAACTTGTGTTCGTCCCGTTTTCTCATTGCCTGTTTGGGTAGCTAGCCTAATAACATGTTTGTTGAGAACTTAGAAGCAAGTGGGCACCACACGGTTAAAAGTTCTCATTTGTTTACTTCCTCCTTCATTTCCGTTATTAGCGCCATCTATTGATTGCAAGTGGAAAGAGCCGTCTCACTATTTTATATATCAGCTCTTTATATTGGGTACTTTTGGTAATCGGCATTTTGCTGGTTATGCTAATGCTTGTTCCTTCTTATGTTTATGTTCCCATTGATTAGTGGTTCGCACCCCATACATTTTCGAATTTTTTTTTCTCGCTGTTTATTGTGGGGGACTGTTAAATAGGTTAGATTAGGATATTTTTACTTTTATTTTTATTCTTATTTTTATTGTATTGTTTTTAGGCGACTTTTTATGACTCCTATGATAAACCCTAGTCTGTTCTTTTAAACAAGCACGGTGACGCACCATCCCTCCATAATGGAAATGAACGAGGAAGTAGACAAATGATAACTTTTAACCATGCGGCGCCCACTTCCCTGCGTTTGTTGTTCCATTTAGGTAAAGTATAAAAAATTAAAAAAGTGGGAAAAAGTATTACGTCGCATTTATGTTGTTTGTATGTATTGAATAGGGCGTACTAATATGGTGTGCCTCGTCACTTCATACAAGTTAAATCGCCATATTAGTCCACCATTTCGTATTTATCCGTTTTAGCTTCGTAGCCATCATGTGCTTCAAAATTTATCAACGGAGGTATGGTTATGATCTTTGTCCTCTTTCCAATAAGGTTGACGTGGACGTCACTTCCGTATGTGAAGGTGTCATGGTTACGTCAGTTATGAAACATGGCGGCTCCCTTATTACTTGTTTGTATTTGTTCTAACTTTTAACGCGTTGAAATCGGCTTAAGATCAATGATTTCTTTTAGATTTGAGTTTGGACATGAATGTGTTTCTATTTATAGTGTTGCTACGTAACTGTGTTGTTGTTAGTATAGAAAACGGGTGTTAAAAACAAAAAGGTACGACCACCACATAGCCTCTTTTATAAAGGAGGCTAAGGTTTAATCACAGGATAAAAACTGGTTTTTCCTTCTTAGACCATTACCCTCCTCCTTCTATCTAAGGTTTTTTCCTTATATTAGAATTTAATGGTCTCCCCCTTCTTTTTTTCTACTGTAATTTGTGTATATTGAGAAATATTTGAATGAGAAACGAAATTCCCTGACAAGACCGAGTGAGATTCTCAGAATTGTGTTCCTTCGTTCGTTCGTTCTGTTTATTCTAAATTTCCGGAGTCGTAATGGTGCAGTTAAATTTGGAAAACCCCAATGTCAGATATCAAATTTTGTTGCTTTCTCTTCATTATAATAACAATTGTTGTTCCAACAACGACTTGAATCATAATCGTAACCATCATCATCACTCGCTTTTGAAATGCCGTCCGATACTAATAACATTAGATACGTCGTCCTTTGGGAACGTCATAACGGTCATCGTTTGACTATTTGGGAACCTTACACTGCCGAAATATCCGAATTGATCGAACGTTCTTATGCGAAGAAACTGTCTTGTGTTTATTTGGGTGATGTTGACCCTCATTTCAACTCTCAGTTCGTTTATTTCGATCGTCTAGAACAACGGAAAGAAGATTCATCCGGTAAGAAAATTCTCTTTTTTTTCATTTCGATTACGTTTCATTTTTTTTTACTGTGGTTCCCCTCGTGTGTAACGCTGGTTAAAGGTTGTTCACGTGTTGTTGTTCGTCATCTGTTGCCATTGGTGACGAGCACTTGTAGCCACCGAACCCGGCACGTGCTGCCGTTTCTCTTGAAGTTCTCTAATAAGTAATAAGGCCAAAGAAAAATGCATAAAGTACACACCAAACGTATAATAACAGTTATAACACATGGTACCATTAATATACCATGTCAAAGGTCATAATATTCAAGTTAAGATGGTTTATATGAACAGCTAGCTGAGCTGGCTGTCGAAATCTTTTGTTTATTCTAATTTCTGGAGAAAAACTGGAAAGTGGTTTAGAAACTAGAAGGGTAGCTCAGTCACTTAATAAGGGTATATTTTCATGCTGATATCTTTCAAAATAAACTTTTTAGAGACACAAATTTAAAATTATCTTCTGCTTAAAGGTGGTTCATTTTCAAACTTACATAAAAAAGCTTATTTTGAAAATTATTAACATGAAAAAAATACCTTTAAAAGTAACTACCCTTCTAGTTTTCTAAAAAAAAACATGGAAGTTTCTGAAAGACAGGGTTAATGAAAGTTTGAGAGCCCCTATTTCCACTTTCAAACAACCTAAACTAAAAATAAAATTGCAATATTTTCGGAATTATACAAGTTGCATTTAATAATATTTCATTTATTTCTTTAAAAAATCACTTCTGGTTTTGCAGTTTTTAGTTATTGCTTCACAAGATGATTGGAGCAATTAATTGCTTCAGGCATTAGTTGCGCTTTTCTCGTAACATTGTACACATTTTTATTTGCATAAAAAAACAGCATCAACAAATATATTTGTTTGCGTTGGTATGGCTTTGATGACGTCATAATGGCGTCCTCTCTAAACAAACACTTGTCTGCTCCCAGCAACCTCTCCTCCTCCATAGAATAACTCCATAGACTTGGCTTGAGTAACCAAGTCCAAGGTCATGAAACAGGCATCTGTAGACAGCTTCAGAATTTCCTTGGCTCCGCCCTTTTATGAGCGTCATCAATTTCTAATTGGTTTGTTACTGGGTCTGATGTCACATGCCCCGCCTTTTTTATTTCTAATTGCCTAATATTTGGTGTGACGCGCATAAAAGGGCGGAGCCAAAGAAATTCTGAAGCTGTCTACAGATGCCTGTGATCGTGAATTTCTGTCAGTGCCACGTCAAAAGTGCCAAGAGTTTCCTCTTCACTCCCTCCCTCCCTCCCTCCCTCTCTCCCTCCCTCCCTCTCTCAATCCTCCTCCGCCTTTTTCCTCTTGTTTGTTATAAAATTGATTGCACTTTCGTGTTTTCTCATAATTTCTTGTTTTGTTTTGAATAATTGGGAAAACCCCCTTTGGCTCTTCTTGTTTCTTTCTTGGCTCATTTAGCTACAGTATAGACTGTCTAGATAATGATTACAGTAGAAAAAAACAAACAGTCGTTAGGAAATTATCCGGGAATTTTGACGGAATATATATTCAATTTTGAATCTTGGAATTTCCCTTCTGAAAGAAAACTTTTAAAACAATTATTATTTTATAATATGATGCATATTAGGGAATTTAAAAACATAAATTATATATAAAGTTATTGACTTAATATTTTAAAACTAGTGGGGTAACCCGTCATAAATGATGGGAGCAAAATTCACATGCAATCGTGCCCAGCATTAGAATTTCTTTTCCTCCACCCTTTTATGACGTCAGACCAAGTAACAAACCCAATTAGAAATTGATGACGTTCATAAAAGGGCGGAGCAAAAGAAATTCTAATGCTGGGCACAATTGCTTGTGATAAATTCTAGTTTAATTTTGCTACTATTTTCCCCTCCCCTTTTTATATTTAAAAGAGAAAATGAGATTTTCATTTTCTCTGGTATGCGCATGCGCGTCGTTTGTTCCTTTTTTACTCCTTTCATTTCAATTTCAGTTTTCCCCCTCCCACTTTTCCCCCCTCCACGTTTCTCTCTCTCTTCCCCTTGTCCTTGTTTGTACAGCGTTAGACCACACACACACACACAGACAGACCTGGCTTAATATGTTTAATAATATAATAATCAAATTTAATTTAGTTAATTAGTACATCCTCAAAAGTTCTTACTTTCTGAACATAAAATTGAAAACTTAAAAAAAATACAATAAAAGTTCACGAAGATAATTAAAAATGAAATTGAAAAAACACACAATTTAAGGTAACGACGGTTCTCATAATTATACGGATATAAACTGGTCTGCCACGAGGCCCACCGCACTTGGTGCATCGTTTGTTAGGATTGTTTAGAAACAGCTCGTTCATTAATTCTGAATAGGAAAAGTTTCAATCAAAAAGTTCGTTCAAACTTTTTTATTTCTATTCTTAAAGCCTTTTGTTTGTTAAAACACAACATGGGTATAATTCACAAATTCATTGTTGTCAGTTCAGGTGGTTTTAAAAGTGTTGACGTCACTAAAACTCTACACTGTTTTTCAGGTGCAAAAATAGGGGACGAGAGAGAAAGAGACAGAAACTAACAAGTGGTTTCCATTGTGTTTGCGGTGAGGACATTTTCATAATTTATGAAAATTATGTCCTCCACATAAGCTTTTTTTATATGTTAATTTGAAATCGAACCAACTTTTTGAATCATAAAGTTGGATCGATTTCAAATTAACATATAAAAAAAAAGCTTATTTTAAAAGATATCATAATATGCGACCCATCCAGTTTCTAAACCTCAAAAACAGAATAATTATAAGTAATTAAGAGGGGCATTTTATACTTTAGAACCAATTAAGTTGTTGGTTTTATAACCCAAATTATGAACCCATTTTATGGGTAAAATAAAAACTTGGATAGAACCTTTCACAAAATTACGTTTGTTTTAAAATAAAGAGTTTTGTGATAAACAATGGTCACAAATACATCATATGCACCAAACCAGTAGTTCTATGATGAAAATGATTTTTTTTATTTACAATTTAGCGACGTTTTGACGTTAAATGACGCCATCATCAGGCACTGCAATAACGTCGAAACGGCGCTAAATCTTATATAGGTAAAATGAAGTCGATATTTCTTTGCACGTTATAGGCTTTTGAACTGTGAGGGCTAACGTCATGAAATTTGCACAGGTTATTCTTTCCGGAATTTCAGCTCGCTACGTCATTCCCTTCCCGAGTTTTACACGTGGTGCGTGTCTTCGTATATAGGCAATGAGGATGGGACCTCGCAAGCTTAATATCGATATTGACATCGAAGAGGTCACTATCGATGGTTCAATATATCGAATATCTGCATCGATATGTCGATACTATCGATGGCCGGGTGAGGATAAAAAAATGAATGAATGAACGGGATGAACATTGGGGTAACTCTAAAACCTGCCACAGAAGGCATATAGAATTAGATGTACACTACATGTATATTATGGGTGAACACACATTTTAAAGGGATGAACAGAGAGAAATAAAAGGATGAACAGAGAGAAATAAAGGGATGAACAGAGAGAAATAAAGGGATGAACAGAGAGAAATCAAAGGGGTTTTAGGCTGGGTTGGATTAGGTCAGGTAACCTAATCTAACCGAGCCTAACCTAACCCCATAACCACCAATATTATTTGATCTTTTTCAGAGAAATTAATCTGCGATTTTAAAATCCAGACGAAGCCGGGTATAAAAGCTAGTTGTTAATAATAAATAAAATCATTTTCATCGTATTTGCGACTATGTTCGCTACAAAACTCTACTTAAATTTCACTGGTCAACTATATTATTTCTTTCATTTTTAGTGCAAATATGATCGATTTTGTTTCACGTAAAAACCTGGGTTAATTGTTGATTTATTATTTAGGCCCCAAATTATAATATGAGATATTGTTGACAGCGCTGGCTACAAATTATATCAGGAAATATAAAATACAACCAGGTAGACAACTGATACAAATGACAAACAACACTGATACAAGTAGATTTGTATCACCTGGAATTTCTAATAAAATATAAATTATTGGATTTTGAGGTAATCTCAATAAATTAAATGATGGTTGATTGCGTTTCAGTTGGTGCTGTGTCCGTTCGAAGGTCGATCTATCCACTGAATTCGTGTCCTGGCCGTGGAATCTATTGGCAGTGGTACGATTCGTATTCTAGAAAGTGGCATACGTACATTGCGGACATCCAGGACTACATCGAAAATTCCTATCAGAATGTAGAAACTAAATTCCACAATTGATCGAATAATGAAGATCAAATGGAAAAAAAAAAGAAAGAGATTAATAAAATTGATTTCAAATACATTTCCAGAACGAGAGTGGAATCGATCTTTCTAAGTTAATCTGTCCTCTGCCTTACGTACTCGACTTCGCACACATGATGCAGAGGAGGAAGGCGACCGGAAAGAAAAGATCGGTTCGTCGTTGCGAAGGACGTCCTTATCCACTCGTTGTTCAACAGGAATCTGGTGGTCAGACGGAACCCTCAACGTCCAATGCCATTGGTGGCATTAGAAAATCGGAAAGAATATCTCAACAATCGACTGCTTCTTCTGATGCTCCTACCGTTTCTGATATTCGTAAAAACCAACAACCTCCACTTCAGAAGTGTGACAGTAGTGCTGGAAGATTGGAAAACTCATCCTCAGATGAGTTGTCGAATTCATCCGGACCATCCGCCAGGTTCCTCAGTTGGTTCAAGACTCCTTTATTTCGAAGTGGAAGCTCTCCAAACAATCTGTCAGAATCTTCCGATGATACGACGACGACGATAACAACAAAGAAACAATCTCCGGAACAGCGGCAACGATCGACGAAGAACGTCTTCAATGGAGTTTCTTCTAAGTTGATTAGAGGGAAAAGCAGAAAGAGGTTATTAACGTGGAAAGACTTTGTTGTGGTACAGAAAAACGATGTTGCAAGTTTTTTTTAAAGCAAAAGATTTCAATAATTTTAAGAGTTTTCTAAACTTAAATCGTGTCGAAACACAGATTTTTTGTTAGATAATTTTCATTATTAATTTCTTAAAAAAATGAGTTTATAAAAAAGAGCGAAATTAAGAGCTGCTGATTTTCGAACTCTTGGTTGCGCGGCTTTTCAAAAGTGCAACACTAAGGAGAAATTTAAAGCGTGTTTGAAACTAGAACAGGTAGCTGACTCATTTAATGGTATTTTCATGTTAATTTATCTTTCAAAATAAACTTTTTATAAACAAAAATTGAAAACATCGTCTTGCTTCAAGTTGGGTCATTTCGAATTTCGCATCATAAAAAGCTTATTTTAAATTTAAACCATATCGAAATGCAATTATTACCTTTAAAAAAGATTGACCTACTCTTCTAGTTTCTAAAACACTTCGAAATTTTTCTTAATTTACCTCCTAAAAGACCGAATAACCAGGTTTTGATGAGCATTTACAGTTTAAAAACAGCTTAATATGAGGTAAAAACGACATCATTAGCTACGTTACATAGTTTATTTTCAAAGATTTCATCATGAGAATTATCGATTTACTCTTCGTTTACTCTTCTAGTTTTAAATAAATATTGAAATTTTATCATAAGTTGCTTCAAAAAAAACATTTTCGTCGGTTTTTTTTTTTCTGCATCAGGTTGAATAATGAAAAGGGATTTAAAAATTGGCTCATTGGTATTCCTTTTCCGTTCGTATCGTTTCAGACCCACTCATAAATCTCGATGCGTCGTTCGATGTGACCCTTCAAGAAAAAGTGGTCGGTTCGTTTTAGGTCATGTATTCATTTCCCTCACCTAATTATTTTTAAATGCTTTTTAATCCTCAGAATCTGTTTCCGTCGATGAGTTTCTTGAGAAACACACCGATGTTGTTTCCGAACCGCCGACCGAAGTGAGATTCAGTTTCTGGTTTTCATTCTACGACTCGAGTTAACTCGATTTCTAATTCGTGAGTTGTTGTTTCTTTACTAAGCAGAACTGTACCATCTGTTATGAGACGCTTTCCTCTCTCTCGTCGTACGACGTCGACGATATGACCGTGTCGAAATTAAACCGTTGTGGCCACCACTTTCACCGTCCTTGCATCACGGCCATGTTGGGAGCTCAATCTCCATTGTCTTACATGCAATGTCCTACTTGCAAGGTCATCTATGGAGTGAAGATTGGTAATCAACCTCCGGGAAAGATGGAATACTTCATGGTATCAAAATCGTTGCCCGGTTACGAGGGCCACGAAACGATCTGTATCGTATACGACTTCAGAGGAGGAATTCAGGTTTGAACGAAATGAGAAAACGAACGAGATTGAAATTGAAATCGATTGATTTCTCGTTTAGGGTTCCGAACATCCTTGTCCTAATCGGCCTTACTCAGCTTCAACGTTTCCTCGCTCTTGTTACTTACCAGACAACGAGAAAGGAAGAATGGTTTGTTTCAGTCGTTTAAAACATTTGTTACATTTTGGTTTTGAACTTTGAACTTACGAAACCGTTTCTCTCAAGATCCTTCGAATGTTGATTGTCGCTTGGCAACGGCGTTTGACTTTTACGATAGGATCATCAGTAACGACGGGAGAAAGTAACGTCGTTACCTGGAACGAAATTCATCATAAGACGGAATTCGGAAGTAATCATTCTGGACACGGATATCCGGATCCAAATTATTTCGATAACGTTTTGCTCGAATTGGCAGCTCAAGGTGTCGTCGTCGAAGATGTCGACGACGACGACAGCGAATGAAATAAGTATAATACTCTTTTTATTTTTAGATTCTTTTGTTTGGTTTTATTTGAAATTATTATTTAAGAAACATTCGTTCTATTATTGTTATTCGTTAAATGAAACTTCATTTATTATTATGTACGAAAGACAAAAAAGTGTGTTTGAATTTGAAGGGAGCACGGGATGTTTATCCGTAATGATATTTTATTAAGAAAGGTTGAGGACTATTCAAATTAATGAATAAACAACAATAGTGGTGGTTAAATTGTTGCCACCAATGTTATTTTACGCACTAACCGCATCGGTTTTACATTCAATCAGTTTCTATTACAAAGTAATCGTAGAGAACGATTTTTTTTTTCTTCGAGATGTTTGTTTAGTTTTTCTTTTTTAAACTTCAATTTTTAAGTTTACATTTAGGATGCTTAAAGGTGTATGGAAACAAGTAATGCAATTTGGGGTTGCTATAGAGAAACAGTTGACAAAACAGAGAAACAAGTAATGGAATCTTAAATCAATGATGATGGAGATTGGTGGTGATTCCAGTGTTGGGGAAAATACTTTTAAAAAGTATTTTAAATAAATTACAAAATAGTTTCATGAAAATGTATTTAAATTAAAATACAAAATACAAAGTTTTACTTTTATTTAAAATACAAAATACTTTCAAAAATTATTTAAAATACTAAAATATAAATTGGAATTACTGTCAAAGCTGCATTTGAGAACAACCTTTCAACAGGGGTCGATGAAGGTAAAGTTAGTTGCATTCAACTTCATGATGACAGTCTTGATGCTTGGAAACTGGTGCAATACTTGGATGTCTTAACATTCGTTTTTCTTCAATGTAACGAAGGTATGCCAACTTAATTTTGTCAAAGTTTTGTCAAAGTAAAAAAAAATCTTTTGAAAGTTACAATTTTTTTTAATAGTATTTTGTAGTAATTAAAATACTAAAATACTATAAATGAAAAGTAATTTCAAAATACAAATATATTATTTAATGGATGTATTTCAAATACAAATACTAAATACAAAAGAAGTATTTAAAATACTCTCTAATGCTGTGTGATTCGCCCTTACAACAATAGTCTAAATTGGACGTGAAATGTCAATAATGAAAAAAAAAGTTAGACCGACTTGACAATGGTTGACATATTTCATCTTTGAGATGAATTTATGGCCGGGGTCAAATTATGTGGGATCATTTTCTGAGCTCTACAAAAATGTGATAGATAGGTCCTTCTGACTCTAATATTGTCTTGACGTTTTTATTTGAACAATTCTACTGAGCAAAATTTTATCATATTTTGTTTACACCTTTAGACTTGTATTTGCATTTCAAATTTGTAGTTTGACTAGGAAAACCTGGAATTAATTGTCAGTGAATTAGAAAAATTTCAAAAGTCAGGGAATTTAACAAGAAATATGTAAAACCTGAAAAAGTCAGGGAATTTGTTTTCTGAAATTCCAATTCTAGTGATTAAAAATCAAAACAAATGCTCTAAAAAGCACCAAAAAGGGTTCAGAAGGACTCAACGGAGCCCAGCAGTCTCAAAAAGTGTAACAAAGGGGCAAAGATTAAAGAATTTTTAAAATTCCAGTAAAATAGTTATAGAGAGAAAAAAAGGATTGCCACTCGAATTTGGAAACCTGGAAATATCACGGAATTAGAAAATGTTTTTTAAATAAAGTCAGGAGCTACTGGCAACTAGCAGGGGAAATATAATTATACATATCACAGACATCAGTGATAATATTCATTATTATTATTATTCCAGTGTACAGAAGTTGTTTTTGAAGAAGAAGAAAAAACTGGAAAGTGTCCAACTTTGATATGGAAAACCTGAAAAAGTCAGGGAATTTCAGAAATGAAAATTGCTGGCAACCAACTTCATGCAATTTATTTTTTATACTAAATGATATTTTCGTAGAAAGCTTTGCTTTTAGGTTTTATTTCATTTTTTTTTTTTGTAATTTAGTAATGATTTTTTAGTTTGAACTTCCAACTTCCTTCAGAGAATACTTGTCTGTGTAGTTTCTGTACTCTAGAAATGAATTAACATTATTATTCTTTCGAGATTTCGTTGTAATAATTATTTCACAATGGTAAAAGGGACTACTGTAGTGCGTGCTCTCTTGAATATGATAGAAGTTCCTGTTAATTCATACATTTATGATTGTCAATATGTAATATGAAAATAACACAGTTATTGACTAGGTTTTCAATTTGTAATACACAAAGAATTCAAGGAACATAAACCATTTGTACATTTTTATGGAAATGTTCCTGTTACTTGAACATCAATTGTCCAAAAGGATCAGTGAAGTTTCCTTTGCTGCATCATTATAATGTTTGGCATATTTTTTATTCAAATTGTAAGCTAAAGTTGCATTGAGTCCAATGTAACCAACAGAATATTTCAGGGACAAATTGTCACTTTGTTGTTCCATAACTATCATCTCCTTGTCGTCCATTGTTGCCGGAACTTGAAGGTCTTCAAGTGGCAACCCCAATGCTGCTCGTACAGTTCCAGTAATAAAGGCATCATTGATCCAAAGTGGTCTTACTCGCATTGCTGTGATGTCCATAAGATATGCCATATGTGGAGTCAACACGTACATCCATCCCGAACAATAGGGATCGTATGTGTTGTTTGGGTATTCGGCTACACTAACTCCATATCGTCCATCTCTTAATACTGGCATATTTGTCATGAGCATGAAACATGCAATGAAGTCTTCTTTTTTATTGAATCTGGTGTTTAGGACCTTGGAAATCTGAAACACGTCTACGGAGACGTCGTCGTCAATGTGCATGACGTACTTTGCCTGTTTGCAGTATTGCCAGGCCCACCTAAGTCCCATCACATCTCGAAATGACATGTTTTGATACGAATCATGGAAGTTTCCTTGGACTATATCTTTATGAATGTCACTTTCTTTCATGATGTCTATCTGCGACTTGAAATCTGTAACCTGCAATTCAGAATAAACAAATTTTGGTCAGCTGTTGCATATGCTCAAACACAAATTACCTGTATATAATTCCAACAAAGAAACAGCACTTTTTGTGTATTTGTTAACTAAGACTATAGGGCTGATTTTGCCGTCATATTGTTAGGCCGTTACGTTATTAATATTATTTTATTACTAGTGGGGTAACCCGTCATAAATGACGGGAGCAAAATTCACAGGCAATTGTGCCCAGCATTAGAATTTCTTCCAAGTAACCAACTTAAACCAAGTAACAAACCAATTAGAAATTGATGACATTCATAAAAGGGCGGAGCAAAAGAAATTCTAATGCTGGGCACAATTGCTTGTGATAAATTCTAGTTTAATTTTGCTACTATTATCCCCGCCCCTTTTATTTTTGAAAGAGAATTTTCCATTTTCTCTGGTATGCGCATGCGCGTCGTTTGTTCCTTTTTTACTCCTTTCATTTCAATTTCAGTTTCCCCCCTCCCACTTTTCCCCCCTCCCACTTTTCCCCCCTCCACGTCTCTCTTTCTCTCCCCCCCTTCTATACTTAACAACCTTTTCCCCCCTCTCCAATTTAATATCAATGGGGTTCTTAGATGGGAAGGGTGCAACATATAGTTGACCTTGAGAAAAAAAAAAGCAGTTCATTTCTTCAAATTTATATAAATTCCACGTCTTTCAAGGTTTGTACAGCGTTATCTAAGACAGATAGATATCCACACAGGCCTGGCATATATATATATATATATATATATACAGTATATAATATAATATAATATCCCAAGTTTCCAACGATAAGGTAATTAGATAAAGTAAGAACTTTTAAGATAAAGCAGATAAAATATTTTCTTTTCAATTCATTCTTTGTTGTTTTTATCGACATTTTCTTCTTAACATTATGAGCAAATAATTTATTAGTTATAAATTATGGAAAAAAGTACAATTAAATGATACTGTTGAAAAGTTCTTATAAATTGGGGCATGAACAAAAAGATGAGGAACCATTCTGTCTGAATGGATTGTAACTTATAGTAATATTTCTAGTAACTTGTCTGTCAATACTTGTTCAAACAACGCCTCTCTTATCGTTCAAACATTAGGATGTTTTATGGATGACTTTTATTATAACTACTACTAATATTGGGTGCAATCGAAAACTAAAGAAAAACCTATTGTATGTATCTGTGGATCGGACTATCAGACATATGTAAATATGTGTCAGGAACCATGCCAGCGCGTTTTAGCGTTCTCCAGAAAGTGGCCTCATATTTGAAAAGAAAATGACAAAATAAAACACAACCGAAAAAATCTCTAGAAAGCGGAGCAATCGTCCTTCTATTTTTTTTTACAGTATAAAGAAATAGTCTTTCGTTTACGATTGCATACGTCATTGAAGTAAAACGTTAAACTTAATGCAGGCGCTCCAAAGATCGACGTTGTTATTTTTCAAGATATTAAAATAAAACGCCATTGCTAACCTACTATGCTTGAAAGATGTTAAGAGCCTAGATCCACGTCCATCTTGCTGTTTTGAGCAGATGACAACGAGACAAATGAGTGTTCTTATATGGTGTTACTAAAACTGCAAGAAATCGCTTCACAATCGCTCAATTAAAACACAGTAAAGCGCAAAATGCAATAAAAAGTATTGTTCTTCACGTGCTCGATTTATATAATTTTTGAAAAGGTCCGTCTATTTTTAAACAACGTTCAAAGTCGTTCGTTTTTTCAACCCCATGTTAAATCCCATAGGATCAAAAACCGTCCCACAAACATTTGAAAAACTCTCGTTAAAACCAATTTAGAACAATAACAAAATAATTAGCACATACATTCATGTATTGGCTTCACGATGTTTCCTTTTTATAAATTTTGAAAAGGTCCTTCTATTTTTTAATAACGTTTAAAATCGTACGTTTTTAAACTCCATGTTAAGTCCCATAGGACTAAAACACCGTCCAACAAAAGTTAAGAGAACTCTGATTAAAAATGATTTAGAGAAATCAGAAAAATTAGCACGTACTTACACGTGTTTAATGCCTTCAGGATTATTCCTTTTTCTAAATTTTAAAAGGGCCTTTCTATTTTTAAATAACATTTAAAATCTTACGTTTTTTTAACTCCATGTTAAGTCCCATAGGAGCAAAAAACCGTCACCCAAACATTTGAAGAACTCCCGTTAAAAACAACTCAGAACAATAACAAAATAATTATTACGTGCATTAATCTACTGGCTTCACAATGTTTTCTTTTTATAAGGTTAGCACACGAAATTATTTTTCAATTAATTATGATGTGACTTCGAACCGGGAGAAAAAACGTTAAAAAACCGTTTTTCAATCAACAACGATCGCAGCGCCTACATTCGGAGAAATTTTGAACTAAACGATGTATCTAGCCTCTTAATTGTGTTTTTCAACAGGACTTTGAACATATGTTGTTGTATTTTTCAATATCAGAAGCATGAAATTGTGGTTTGGTGACTCCGGCGGAGTCCAGCCAGCAAACTCTATAGACGACAATTTGAGAACTGTTGTTGGTGTATTTACGATTTCAGTGAGTGTGTTTGAAAACATACGCCTTATGCCCTTAAGCGCACAAACCACTTTTGACCACTTTTCACTGCAAAATTACGTCGGGTTGCCGCCAAAACCGCGACCACCTTGAGTCTTTCCATAGAAATTACATTGCCACCACAACCCTCCAACAATCTTCTACTTCATTTTGCGGTCGAAAAGTTGTCAAAGAGTTGTCTGTGTGTTTCAATCCTTATACTCACCAGTCCAAAAAGAAATATCAATTTTAAAGAATATCCATTGATGGTCGTGTTTCCTAATGTTTGTCGTATGGCATTCCTCATAAAATAGTTCTGTGGGTGACTTCCGACAAGGACTAACATATAAACATTGTCACGGTCACAAACATCTCGATTGATTACATATATAAAATCTGTTCTATTGATTAAGATTGACGCCGGAGGATAAAGTGGAAACTTAAACAGTTGCTTAGTAGAAACAGTTCTGTTTTTGGTGGTGGTGGTGGTGGTGGTGGTAGTGTTGTACAAATTGAAAATAGGCTGTGTTTTTGATGGTTGCTTTTCAAGAGTTGTTGTTGTGTTTATATATTTCCACTGTCTGATGTCTACGAATGCTATAAGCCAGTACACGGACAGTGATAGTAAGATAAGAGTAAATAGTAGAATTGGAGTACTAAGATGAAATTTAAACATTTTTGATATTCGGAAATATTTCTCTTCAGAAATTTGCTGTCATATTGGAAACTGTTCTCTGAACTAGTTAGTAACAGAAAGACTTACGAACTTATCATTTCGCAGCGAATTAGGATGTATTGTTGATACTTGCTGTAAACCTTGTTTGCACCTGTTGCATATATATATATTAACAATTCTTTCTCAACATTGAACAAACAATTTCTGATCATTTCAAGAGGGTTAAAGCGATTTTGTTCAGATGTGACTCATCCACAGTCTGTTCATATTTTTTTTTAGGAACACAGGTGGTCTTGTTAAAAACACGTCACATCCGGATAATACTTCAAAGACACTCAAATATTATTGTGTTCGTTCACAATTGATTTCACGTTCATTACAGATAATAATTTTTTTTTTATTTACTGTATATTGTGATTATAGGTGTCACCTGGTTTATATTTTTTTGGCAAAATTTTTACTCTTGTCAAACAATTCAATTTTAGTATTGTCTTTTATCCATTGAGTTGTTTTTGATGTTTGTTAACTAGCTATAGGCAGATGGACTTCGGTTCCATAAAGTAATTTGTTGATAACGTGTTACACATCTGCATTTGATTTTATCTGTCAAGTTTAAATAATCCAGATAAGATTTCCAGAAAGAATACTCCTACAAAATTAATTAAAAAGTTTGTCAGAATTTTAATATGTTACGTAAGCGTAAGAATTTTTTTATGTTGAAACGTTGAAAAATAAACATTTTATGGCTGTTTGAAAAAGTTTTATTTTTCGATTTTTCATCAAGTTGAACTGAAATTTTAAAACTTTAAAAAACATTTTAAAACTTTTATAAATGTTTGTTTTGAACGACATCATCATAAAAAAAATGTTTTTAACTTACAGTAATAATCTAGATCATCCGAACCTAGTCTGGATTTTTTCCTTCACTACCTAGAAGTCAAAAACAGTGCGATAAACTTAAGAGCCTATTTATATATTATAGTGAAATCCGGTCCAAATGACCAAGATCAAGTCAAAGATAGTACTACACGCAAGAGCCTTTTATAGAAAGTTTAAAGAGACCATTACCTCCAGAAATTTCTTGTCAAAATATTGTCAAGAATTATTCAACGATTACCAAAACGATTGTTAAAAATTAAAATAAGTGATTAATATAATTTAAAAAATTAAAAACGAACTTTATCAGATAGATGTGCCACCAAGCAACAAGCATTGGCAACAAATCCTTCCAAAGTTTACTCGACTCGAATTCTGATGTGTTGTCACCAGCTCATATTAAGCGGAGGGGGGGGGGACACATACGGAAAATCAGCCAAGAATATAAGGCCAGAAAAGAATTTTCGAAGGAATTACAAATTCTGGCCGATTTTCTGGTAAGAAAAAAAAGTTGAGATTGGCTCAACTTTTTCTTTGCACAGAATCTTGTTTTAATATTCTGACCAATTAGAGCAGCTCAAACCACCTAATAAAATTAACCCCTTACTTTTTAATAACGAGAGGGGTGCAAGGTTGTGCTCTAAAGCCTAAAGGTCATTTTTACAGATGTAAAGGGTGAGGGTGGTTTGACCACTTTCTCAAAACAGATGACGTCACCTCTTTTTCCAATGTTAATTTCTGTTCTGATGTGTGGCCACCATTATAAAGATGGATAAGAATATTAGTTTTCTTTTTCTTTTCTGGGGAGATTTTCCGAAAAATGTGTCTCCCCCGCTTTACTTTCATTTCAAAGTACTATGGATTTAATATTTGAATTATTCCACATGGAAGGTTATATTAATTTGAATATCACTAGGGCATACATGTGTTTCATTAAGGAATTTTGGAAATGTGAGGTGACAACCTTTGCCACAAAAATGAGGAGGGGAGACTTTCGTTTTTGGAAATTTAAAAATCGTTTTGACCATCATTGACAATATTTTCAATAGAAATTTCTGGAGGTAATGGTCTCTTTAACGTAAAAGTTGGTGAGTTTAGCACAAGCTTTGACTTTGTAATCATTAAGAATTCGACCCTGATTTATTCAAATAATGTTTTGAAAAATTACACAGTTTAAATTTATCTAAACTGTTTGCAAAAAAAACACAAAGAAAAAATAGCACAACACTTAATTGCATTTTATTAAAAAAAATAAACTCGGTGGGAAAACAATTCGTTTTAAATAAAACATATTCAGAAAAATCTCAGTGACGGATAAAAATCACTAAAAAAAAGTCAATGTCAAAAAATTCAAATAAGAGACAAAAAATTAAATCAATTTTCCGTAATTGCTAAAATAGGCAGAAATTTCATTGTTAAACTTGTCCATTACTGCTGTTGATGTTGTCATCGTTGCAACATTCTTGTACTTCTTGTGTAAACTCTTCAAAAGTGTCACATTGTTACCGACATAACCGAGTTGATACGGCATCGGTATCTTCAAACGTTGACTGTCCATTAAAACCATTTCGTTGTAGTCGAATGTGTATCGGATGTTTAAGTCATGAAGTTTGGCACCGATTGCACTTATGAGCGTACCCGTAATATATGCATCGTTCATCCAGAATGGCTTCACATAAAGACCTGCCTGGTCCAGATCGTAAGCCATTTTGGGATTAAGTACGTACAACCAACCTGAACAGTAAGGGTCAAAGACATTTTTAGGATATTCATCCTCACTGATGGCATATACGCCAGAACGCAAAACGGGCGCATTGACAAACTTTGCGTAACAAGCAATAAAACGATCTTCACGAGGCCTGTAGTTACTGAACTTCTGTATCAGGATGTCTTTTAAGGTGAAGATGTCAACAGATATGTCATCATCGGCTCTTATAATGTAGTTGGCGTTGGCACAATAAGACCATGCCCATCGGAGGGCCATCATGTCTCTGGCTGTCACATTGTGGTAGGAATCTTTGAAGTTACCTTGAATGATGTCGCCACGCTCGTAGCTTTCAGTTTCTAGTAATTTCTGCATCATGTATTCCTTTTGCTGCAAAAAAAAGAGGTAACATCATAATTTGACTGACAACACTTAAATTAAATGGACTTAGTTTACTTTTCCAAAAACAAATCCCAATTTGAAAGGGTAACCGTTGATTTTAGGATTTCCCCACGTTTTACGAAGAGCTTCTCGAACTAACACATTCTTCGGATGTGAACCAACCAAAACTAACATGAAAATCTCTTCGTTTGGTTTGCAAATGACGGGATTGATGAGGAACTGAAAGTCGGTGATGTTGATGAGCCGTGACGGGGGTGGATATCGTGACATGGGTGTCACGGAATCTTCCATGATTGTCACGGTTTTTTCTGCTGATTGTGTCGTTACGCTTTCCATCTCGGTGAAATTACTCAAATCAGTGGTCGTGTTAGTGGTTGTCACCACGCTCGATTCACATGCCTGAGAAGGACCATATGAAGCTGTTGCATACCGGTTGAGAATCACCTGAAATGAATCTGGATGATGGCTCCAGATAGTAAATACTGGCACGAGTAGCAACAGAAGAAAAATGATGATTGTTGTTTTTTTCGGTGGTCTCGGAAGTCCGAAATAGGTCTTGAGAGAAACACAAAACAGTATTTTCTTACAAAAATATATAAACATGTGTTAATATTTTAGTTGTACTGACAAGAATTACCAGACGACACCAGAAAGAAATATTTGAAAAGAGTGGAGACAATGGACATCATAATAATTCTAGAAGACCAACAAACACGATTGGCCAAATAACTGCAAATTCCCCAAAACAATGACTAGACGATGGCGGTCTTTTTTTTTTAAAAAAAGCTAATGATAACTTAAAAACATACAGCTGATATTACTTAATGTTGGTGAATTTCAAAAGGTATGTATTAAGTATAAACGCTGATTATATGAGTGATGAGCTGCTCAAGCATCCGTAAAAATTTTCTATGCGGTGCTCACCACATATTTAAAATTTTCAATTTTACCATTTTGTCCAATTTTTACATAAGCGTTTGGTACAGAAATGCTGTCCCTATGAAATCTACTGTGGTATAACCTCTAAAAAGCAATACCTTGCCCTGGTATCAAAGCATACCATATATGTCATAAAAACAGCTACACATTCTGTGGGGAGGGGGGCACCAGGAATTATACAAGAGCTGTTGAGAAACCTCTTAGGTTTTTGAAAAGTCGGCACCTATGATTCTATGTTTATTAAATTAAATTTTATGCACTTGCACATAAGTTCTTTTTATAATGAGGAAAGTTTATTATTTGTAGAGTCTTAATCTTTAAAAGGCGGTTTATATTCTAAAAACTTGGCAAATGATCATAATTATGTATTTCTGCTTTTATTGAGGAGCAGCAGTTGTATTGCTAAATACGGTATATGCACATACAGGACATGTACTTATACAATTGTCCGTTGTCCTTTGTTGCAGTATTGTTAATTTGTTACTAAGGCTAAAAGATTGCTTAAAATGCACAAAATGGATCGATCTATTCACGCTGTTAGCCTTTTTTTCGGTACACTATGATAGGTGAGCGCCATATGTGCAATTATAAGCAGTTTAATCTAAAATGAAAATGATGATTCACTTATTTTTTTAAAAAAAAACTTTTGCCAGGAAAAAAATACTTCTAGGAAATAGTTTTGATTTTGCATTTTCTGTTATTTTGTTCTGATGATTGTTAGCTATTATTAATTGCTTTCAGATAATTTGCATAAAACAATTTTCTTGCATATTTTGTATTTTTGGGGTTTTATTTTTAGTTGCATGAAATGCAGAATTTCTATGAACAATGTGTAGATTTTTGAAATTTTATTTGTTTACAAATATTGGCATTAATTATTACAGTTGCAAACATTTGTTTGTTTACTCCTCACAAGTCCAATAAAAAGAAATAATATAATTAATGTAAAGTGTCCCAAGAAAATTGGTGGACACTATTCATTGAATTATTTTGAGAGAAAAAAGTCCACAGTTGGCTAAATTGTTCTATTTGGATTTTAGTAGAGCACAACATAGTTTTTTTCTTTTTCTTATATTTGTCCATAAGAAATTAAATTTCATTTCATAATTAAAGATAATTAAATTTACACACACACACAAAAAAAACAAGCTATAAAAAATTGTTACCTTAGATGTATCCATAGATTAGTTCACTGTAATTAAATTTCAATTTCCTTTGGGATAAAAAGTGACCAGCACCTATAAAAAGTTTCAAAATAAATGTGTCCACCAATTAACCGATGGGCCTTTCAAGAGGGAGAGAGAAGCAAATATTTCCAAATCCCTTTTTTTACCCTTTTGTTTATGTTCTAAATTTTCAGAATTCCTTTTTCCACCACCACCACCCTTTATACTCCTTTATATTTGAAAGAGTTAATGGGTTTGAATATTTTGAAATTCAATGCATAGGTTGATTTTGAAACTTGATGAAAGTTTTGTTCCATTCGAATTTTTGTCTATTCCTCACACATTATCATTGCGATTACAAACTAAGTGCCACCAATATCGAAGTTAGTTAGATGTTACGGATTATGGGAAACTAACTGGATCCAAAGTACTACAAATATTGGGATATTCGAAATTATAATTATGATAGACGAATGACGTCACTGGTTAGGTCCAACCTTTTTTTTTTTTTTGCTGTTGAATGTTATCTTTATATTTTACTACAATAAAAGAAGTGTCGTGGACATTCTAGTAACACTTGGTTACACCTGGTTGGTTACCAGAGTGATGGGTAATTCGTCATTCTGTGATTCTTACAAAATAAAATATAGAAATAGAGAAGAGAACCGCCTACAGTTCGTTTAAGATTTAACATTTATCGAGAAACACGTATAAATTGATTGATTTTTTATCTTATGTTTGAAGTGGTATATCTTTCTATTGATGATTTTTCTTAACTTTTTCTGAAACAATATTTAAGATAAACGTTCATATAAAAATCATTTTATGTCTCTTTTATCACGCTATGAAATGTAATTACTAATCAGTAAATCATATACCGGTATAGTAGATAAATTTATAATCTATTTAGGATTTGTTAGGCCTAGTTCAACCAACTTCAGTTTGACAAATGAATCATTTGTTTCAGAATTGAAAAAAAATTTTTAAAAAAAAAAAACAATTTTAATATTTTTGTAAAATATTTATTTTCACTTTTTATTTTTTTTTAATTTCAATTATTTTAATTTATTTTAATATTTTTTCTATTAATTGTGTTTATAATTTTTATACTTAATATTTTTAGTAATTATTTTTATTTTTTGTTTTAAAATTATTTCTATAAATAATTCAGTTATTTATTTTCTATTTTTTGTCTATTCTTTATTTTGACTGATAAAAAATTAAGACATATAACACTACATTTATTTTTTTTAAAAAAATAGTCACTCATTTGTAACAACAGTTTATTTCAATATTTGTTTTTCTTTTGTTATTTAGCTTCCGTTTTTTGGTACCTTTGATATACATTATATTTTTTTAAATATATATATATATATGTATAAAAAAAAGGTCGCGGTAATTTTTTTTATCTTAATAAAATAATAACTACATCAGAATAATATTTTAAAATGATCACTCCTGTTTGTTACAAGAAAAAGACAGGAGTTCTGTATGTTGGAATAAATTATTTTTCCTCTTTACAGTAATAATACAAATGGGACAAATGTCACCTATGGTGTCTATTGTATTTTGACATATATGGAAAACAAGCTAAAAGCAATTGGTACATGTATGGAGGGCGTCATTATTTTGGTGGATTTTATGGGTTTTTCTGCCTTTCTCTTATTTTATGGGGTGTTTTTTATTTTATAGATTACGATCAGAACGAAAATGTCTAAAAAAGTTTTTTTTAATTGAATTGAATTTTTTATAGAAAATAAATGGAAAATTGTGACAACGTAATGCATATTATACTAAAAGTTATTAACAAAGTTTAATTTTTTTGAAGTCTAAACGCCTCTCAAACTTTTTAATACTCTTGTCTTTCACGTGTAAAACGAAGAGAAACTTGAATGTGTTTTAGAAACTAGAAGGGTAGCCCAATTACGTCATATTTAAATGTTAGTATCTTTGAAAATAAACTTTTAATAGGAGTTTGAAAATGACCTAACTTTAAGTAGATGATTCTTTGTCCATAAAAAGTTCATTTTAAAA
Source organism: Brachycybe producta (assembly GCA_036925085.1). Lineage (NCBI taxonomy): Eukaryota > Metazoa > Arthropoda > Diplopoda > Playtdesmida > Andrognathidae > Brachycybe > Brachycybe producta. The sequence continues at coordinate 2,002,249 of JAUPFP010000038.1, read as the reverse complement.
GATATCAACTGCCCTTCTAGTTTCAAAAAACAATGAGCCATATGTCCAATAAGCGCCTCTAATGGCAGTAGGCCAAAAGATGGCCCCTAAGAAGTTAGCGGACGAAACCTTAACATAGAACTCTATGGAAAAATCGCTGCACAGGTAAGTTTTTTTGCCGCTTTCTCGCTAAGTACTCGCCCAATTTTCGTCAATTTTTGAAAAAATAAAGAAAAAAGTACGTAGTTTCACATCCATGCATTAGTTTTTTAATATTTCACGTTGTTTTGTTATTTTTGATGTTTTATTCTGAACGTTGCTGTTAAACCGAAACTTTTAAAATGGAAGCCAATGGAGATTTCGATAAGTCGGTAAGTTCTTTTGCTTATTTCTTGCAAATTACTTGCACAATTATCGTGACATTTTAAAGAAATAAAGATAAAAATAGCTAGTTTTATAATTAATCATTGTTTAATTAAATATTCTTCTTGTTTTTTGTTTTTCTTGTGTTATTAAAAAAATTCACTCCAATTATTCAGTGTAGGGTTCAGAATAAAACATTGAAAACAAACAAACAACGAGGGACATTAAGAAACCAATGCCTGATTGTGAAATTGCGTCCTTTTTTCTTTATTTCTTTAAAATTTCACGATATTTGTACAAGTAATTTGTAAGAAATAAGCAAAAGAACTTACCGAGTTATCGAAACTCCATTGGCTTCCATGTTAAAAGTTTCGGTTTAACAGCAACGTTCAGAATAAAACATCAAAAATAACAAAACAATGTGAAATATTAAAAAAACTAATGCAAGGATGTGAAATTACGTACTTTTTTCGAAAATTCACAAAAATTGGGCGAGTAATTTGCGAGAAAACGGCAAAAAAAAACTTACCTGTGCAGCGATTTTTCCATAGAGTTCTATGTTAAAGTTTCGTCTGCTAACTTCTTAGAGGCGCTTTTTGGACATATGGCTCATTTCTAGTTTTTCCTTTTTGTTCCTATGTTCGAAAATCACCTAATAACCATCCTAAAGTGACGGCGTTGCTTTTTTTTGTATCACCGTGTATAATAAGATCAGTTTGAAAAATTGGAAAACGTCTCTTATGCAAAGCGCTTCAGTGATATAGTTACGTGTATGCTGTCATACATTAAGGCCATTTTTGGCGGGAAAATGTTTCCGGTGGCCATGTGCTTTTTTTCTCTCTTTCACTGATTGAAACGTGATTTTTTTTTGCAGTTTACACTCTGTTATTACTTTCATAAAAAGTTGTTTGTTAAAAGTTTGTTAATATACGATGATTGTTCGTGGACAGCCGACAATTTCTAGTTTTTTTCAACGTCAAACAGACGGTAATATGAAGCGGTCTGCCGACAAAGAAAAGCCACAATCAGAAGTTGTGACTTCCAAAAAAGTTAGTTTTATAAATACATGAGGCCCATACGAGAAAGGCCTTTATTAATATTTGGAGTATTCTTTGGGTTAGCAGCCGCTAGCCTCCAAGTTAAGGCTGTGGAGTTGTTAAGTAGGTTGCGCCAAAGGGGCAAAATATAAGGCGACAAAGCTGAACAGTCTCCTGCATACAGGCTATAAGCGGCTGCGAAACAAAAGAATATTCTTGAACTTTATGTTGTCATTTTTGTTTCACAGGCTCGTTCAATCAAAACAGTTCATTTGGACGTCCCAGTTAAGGAATCGTCCTCGTCGTCAATCAAAATTAAAGAAGGAAAAAGTGGTCATTTATCTCCTGAGCAACTTGGAAAAATGAATGCTAATCGCTTGACCGCCAAACTAAGACTGACAGCTAAGAAAATTCCCGCTCTTCATTCCAATATGGGTATATCTTGGTTCGAAGCATTGGAACCGGAGTTTTCGAAGCCGTACTTTCATAAGGTATGATGTCTATTTATGTATACATGATGAAAAATGAGACCAAACGTCTTGTAAAATATAATTAACTGTTGGTCTTTTTTTTCACAGCTGAGTGAATTTCTGATCGAAGAACGGAACCGTCACGTCGTCTTTCCGAATGAAGATCACGTTTATTCTTGGACTCGGATGTGCGACATTCGTAAAGTATGAAGAAAGATTGAATCTTTTCTTGAATCATCTCTTTTCATCAATAAATTAATGAGTTTTCATTTTTCTTTTTTCATTTTTCAAGGTCAAGGTTGTTATTTTAGGTCAGGATCCTTATCATGGAATCGGTCAAGCGCACGGTATACACCGTATACCATTTAATCAACCATAAAATAAGCTTTCTGTTTTTCTAAAAAAGGATTATTTTTTCTCCTTCGTAATCCAGGTCTTAGTTTCAGCGTTCAGAAAGGCATTGCATCACCACCGAGGTAATTTCTAATTTTTTTTTTTAAACTTTTCTTATTGTTTTTCATTTGCTTATTTTTTTGGTTCAAGTTTGGTGAATATGTATAACGAACTTGAGAAAGATATTTCGGGGTTCGTTAAACCGTCGCATGGGAATCTGAGCGGCTGGGCTCATCAAGGTACAATTAATTTTGTTTCTTCTTCATTTTTTTCTTTCGTCAGTTTTACACGACTTTGCAATTTAACTCTTGCACTATTGATTAAAGTTTCTATTGTTTCACGGGATTTTTACAATTTTTTGCCTCATGAAGGTGTTTTATGAAGCCATTAAAAGTGATTGAGCTACCCTTCTAGTTTCTAAAACACGTTAAGGTTATTCTTATTTTTTTATCTTGAAAAATATAATAACCAGAGTTTGATTGACGTTTGAAGTTTGAAACCATCTTAATGACACTTATAACTGAAATCTTCCTTAGATGTAAAACTTCTCGTTATTTCTGTGTTTTAGGTAAATTCATGTTGATATTTGAGATATCTTTAAAAATAAAGTTTTTTATAGACAAAAATTTAAAATATCGTCTGCTTAAAGACATCAATATGATAATATGCTTAAGTGATTGAGCTACCCTTCTAGTTTCTAAAATACATTGATATTTTTTTCCCTGAAAAACAGAATAAGCAAGAGTTCAAGGGGCTTTTACACTTTCAGACCAGATTTATTCAGGGCTTTGGAGCGGAGCATTGGAGTGGCATGTGTTTGCCCGGAGCTCTAACATTTTTGACTGCTCCACTGCTCCGATTTTTTTTTAAATTTCCATTCCAAGCCAGAATTAATGAAATCTAGCATGCAGGTCAAAAACAAATTACAATTGTCAGTTTAGTTTACCAATTTATTTAATAGTTTGTTATGAATAACTTTTTTTTAATGTTGGTGAGTGTGGTAAACATTTAACGAGTTAATGCAAATTGTAATCATTAAGTATTAAGTAAGCATAAAAAGATTGAATAAAAGTAATAATTCGTTTAAATACTGTACATTAAATTTTATTTAATAAGTTTTAACCGGAGCCGAAGCTCGTAATAATTTTGTCTGAGCACAGAAATTAAAAAACGTTTGTCGCTCCAAAGCCCGGGATTTTTTTTTTATAAAAAAAAAGTAATCACTGTTCGCAGTGATTACCTTGATATAAATAAAGTACTTTTTGTTTTGAGTAATTTTACGTTTGTTACTATGGAGCGTGAAGAAATATGTTTGAAATACTAGTCGAGATTAAATCAATTTACTGCAAAATGGTTCTTTTTTTATTCCCTTTTTTTTTTCTTTCTGTAAATTCCTCTATAATTTAGAAGAAGAAAAAAATTATGGGTACATAATTTGATTCCAAGAAAAATTTGGTTTTATATCCCTAATAATATAATTTGACAAATAAGAAAATAACCAGGGGCTACAGTTACATAAATCTCAATCTAAATGTTATAGATACATTACAAACAAAAAAAAAACGAAGAAGTGAAACAGCATCATAAGAATGTTTTCTTAATATAACATTTCATTGATTTTCATGAATAAGAAATTACAACTCTTATAACTTTTATGATAAGTAACTGAAGGATTTTCAATAATCTTAAAAATAAATTGATACAAAAATTGACGTTAAAAATATTCTAAGTTACAAACTTACCATTTGTCGTAAATATTTTTAGTGCGCGTGTTTCAATCTTTCTCTTTTTGGTTTCTGTTTGTTTGTATCTTTTTGTGTTTTGTTTGTTTGAATTGGATTTTTTGCCTTTTATTTGGCTTCCATCTAGTTACACATGTATAGATTTGGAGGGTGTTAAATTTGCCCGTGCCCACACTCAGTTATTGCAATCAGAGACTACATTGATTGAAAAGATGTGAATATCTACTTGATTGTAAACATTGAAAACCGTTAAGAGTGTGTGGCCCCACCATTCATGAAGAGTGAGTGAAAGAAATTGAAAAAATAAATTTATCATACGTAATACGTAGCAACCACAACAGTGTTTACAAACTATATTATTAAATTGAAATAAATTCATGAACAAAGAAGGGTGACTATGGAGTATTCTGATCAATAGTAGTTGAAAAATCTTTTCTTCTAAATAAAGTTGGACTCAAGTGTGTTATGCGGAAGGTGTCCGAATTTGTCGGTGTTTCGAGCCACATTTAAAAATCTTTTGTGAGCTCATAACGCGGCAGTTTAGTATTTTTTTTTATTGTATTTTAATGGCTTCAACTTTTTACAATTCAGTAAGAATTTCACTTATTGTAGTAATTCAAACTCACAAATAGGGCAAAGAGAGGCCTTGGGTTTTTGTATGAATTCACACTGGTCATGGACTCATGAGCAGCTAGAGACTCAGTGACCATTCACTAGTGTTCAAACACCTTGTAGTTCCATTTTCATAAAATTACTAATTTGCAATTTACAAGCACGTTTCACTTGTAACTTGTGAACTTGCACTTTGTTTTTCATAAAATGAATTATTACAAATTCCACATAAAATTTATTATTTACAAGTGTTCTTGTTCATTTTGAATGTCACCTAAGTTGTAAGCTTATGGCCATTCTAGTTTATCTATGCTCTCGAGGCTACACGATTCGTAAGTTCGAGCAAGAAGTGCCACGTGTGTGGGTCGAGTGCCACTGTTTGACCATCCCCGTTAGGCGGTCTTGTTACTTTTTGGTTCGTAGAAAACTTGAGAAACACATTTACCTCTTGTGCATTATTTAGCCATGTAAAGAATTAATAATCAATGAAGTTTCTCTAGGTTACGATTTAGTATGCAAAGTTGGTTTCATTTATACCAAGATATTACAATGTTTAATTATAGTGCACAAAATAGGACCTTCTATTGTTATCTTAGGTTTTTGTTTCCAAACTGATTATTTCTTGTAAAAACTAATTTGACGGGTCATTTTTAATTGTTATTTTTTTAAATTGCGTGCTCAGGTGTTCTTTTACTGAATGCATGTCTGACGGTCAGAGCTCATTCGGCAAACTCACACAAAGACAAGGGCTGGGAACAACTTACGGATGCAGTTATCTCATGGCTGGATCGAAATCTAAGTGGGGTGGTCTTTCTTTTATGGGGTGCCTACGCTCACAAAAAAACACTTATGATAAACAAGGTTTGTTCATATTTTTTGTTTATAATGGTTCGTGTGTCAATATTGGGATTTTTGATATATTTCGAATATAAAAAAACTAGTTTCTTTTCAAATTTTTACTGAAATTGACCGGGCTTTTTTGTTTTGTAAGAATAGGGCTTCTTTCTCACTTTGTTTGGTCGTTTCTCGATAACAAAAAAAAAATAACCTTGTGCACACTTTTTTCTTTCATGTGTGTGTTCCATTACATTTTTTATCCCTTGGCTTTGAAAAAAAGAGAAGAATATAATTTCTATTTCTGTAATGTACGTATATACTGTACTACACGTATGTAATGTTTATTTTGTTACTGATGTGTTTTTTCAGACTCGTCATCATATCTTGCAGTGTCCTCATCCGTCTCCTCTCTCGGCCCATCGTGGGTTTTTCGGATGCCGACACTTTTCCAAGGCGAATCAATTCCTAATCGATCAAGGAATCGAACCGGTTGATTGGAGTTATCTTCCATTGGACGGACAATGAGTGAAATCTGAAATTTTTGTTTCAATTTTCGGAATTTTTATTATAAATTTTTTTTAAAGAAAAATCTTCTTTTTGCTTGTAGCGTTTCTTTTTTTAAAACAAAAAGTACAGAAATAATTCAGAAAACGTTATGACAAGTTAATTTATATGCAAATCAGCTGAAACATGTGTTTTGTTATTTAACATATTTTTCTTCTCTTTTAGACTTGACTGTTTTATGTTTTTGATGATTGAGAATAACAGTAATTGATGGCAGAAGAAGAAAGGGTTTCTTGGAAACAAACTCGTTGACTAAATGATGCATACGAGACTTGACTTTTCTCTCTTGTGGCCAATTTTTTAACGATACGTGATCTTGAGAGACAGATCAGTTCAATTAGCTTTTAATGGTTGAATGAATTCTGTCAACTGTAAAGCTACCTTTGTCGTTACAGGGTGTCCACAGATAATTTATTACAGCCTTGAGAATTATGATTATAATAGGTTGATATCAGTTATATAATAAGTCTAGACCCTGACGACAAAAGTTGTCAGGTTGTAAAAACATAAGGACACATACAAATAAAAATAGTCTTTCTGAAGTAGTTCCTTAAGAGAGAGTTTAGTGAAGTGGCACAGTTTTTGCTTTTTGATGGTACTTACGGCTATTACACACTAGGATTCTTTGTTGCAATACAATTTTCGGGGCTGCTCCGATACAATGTTGCAGGGCAGAATCGCAACTGACGCGATTCAGACCCCCATGTCCACGCCTATATACTCAGTTTCTCTCTATCCTTCTGGCTTTCATCATGTAATTATCGCCTGCGAAATTGGAAGATGCAGCAGGATTTCGAAATTTCATTTTTTTTTTACTTGTCTTTGTAGTTAGAAGACATAACTTCCTACAAACACAATTATCACGGAAGGTCCTCAATTAGTTTAATAGTATTTTCAGTGGTCCACACTATGAAATGTTTCGCAACAATGTATCAAAGTTTCCCATTTCGATGGAAGTCAAGAACCATGAATCTTAGCTGACGCGATTCAACCACGAAACAGTTGTATCGCAAGGAAGTATCCTTGTGTGTACTTACCTTTTAATCGTACAACAATGCAGGGAAAAAAAGAAACACAATAAAAAGTGCCCAACATTTAACGTCACCACAATGGAGAGGTCCCCATTTTCTCGAAGTTTTTTCTTTTCTTTTTAGTAAAAAAAAAACAATAGACTAAAAATAATTGAAGTTATTTGTAATGTTATTTACAGTGTCCCGTTGGTTCGACTGGCTCAAAATCTAGATAGGTTTCCAGTGGCGTAGCTAGGCTTGGTTGCGCCCCCCGCCGCGTAAAACTTTGCGCCCCCCCGGGCTGCTTAAAACGTTGCGCTCCCTTTAAGTCCCCCTCCACTTAGCCTCATACTGGGGGGAGGTGCTATTTTGATGAACGGCGGATCAGTAAGAACAGTCGGACGGTTAGGTTTACTAAAATGAAGCTAGTTGCAAGGGGCCTGGGGGCGCAGCCCCCCATTTTTTTAGCGTTATTAAATCAAATTTGTCCATTTTTCCGACCGTTCCTCCCATTGAACAAATTACAGAACAGTCGGAACAATGGACTAATTTGATTTAATAATTCTTTTAAAAAAAAAGTCGGGGTCTGCGCCCCCCCCCCCCCCCCCCAGACTCCCTGCAACAACTTAATTTTACTAAACCAAACCTTCGGACTGCTCCTACTATTTTTCCGACTGTTCGTACCGTTGTTCGGACCTTTCCGCTGTTCATCAAAATAGTACCCCCCTATAAAAATTTCTAAGCACAATAAACGAAATGAAAGTCGATTTATATTTGAAAATAACTGAATAAATTAAGCGAGTGATTCGGAATCACTTGCTTAATTTATTCAATTATTTTTGAAAATACATCGACTTCCATTTTGTTTTTTGCGCCCCCAAACTTCCTGCGCCCCCCCCCCCCCGCAGTTGCGGGTCTGGTGGGTCCCTAGCTAAGCCACTGCCCGCCCCTCCCATGAATATTTACTAGTGCAACTATGTAGTTTTTAAAAGTAAATATTAAATGAAAGTCGATTTATTTTCGAAAATAAATCGACTTTCATTTTGTTTTTGCGCCCCCAAACCTGCTGCGGCCCCCCCCCCCCCCGCAGTTGCGGGTCCTGCGGGTGCCTAGCTACGCCAGTGTAGGTTTCTGACCATTTTGTGTGCCGTCACGAATACTCATCCTGATTTTTTTTTCTAAAAAAAATCACTTCGGGGATCAGGTTTTGATAGTTTCCAAAGATCTAAATGAAATCCTGAATACATTTTGTTCGAAAGCTGTTTAATGTATGAGTAAACATAAATTATGGACACGCTGTACACATTGGTATCTTAAAATTTGTGTATCTCGAGGGCGTTGCTTCTTATAACGTGACATAGGTATTGATGACAGGTGGATATTTTAAAAAAGGGAGATAAGTGTAGGCGTGTGTTGAGATAGACAATCTGGACTTTAGTTGCCATAACGACCAGAGAGAGAGATGCTGTGAGTGTGATAAACGTTCGTCGGAGATAACATATGAGAGTGAACCTTTTTTTTATGGGAGCATACAAGATTTTAAGAGACTTTTTCTTCATTTTCTCTTTTCATTTCAAACGAGGCAGTAACTTTTCTGGAGCAAAACTTATCTTTTCTATTTAATGTCCTAAAAGAGATTTTTTTTAAAAAAACATTTTAAGCCTCTGGAGCAGTTTTTAAGTGAGTGAGTGAGTTTCATAAATATATAAAGCCATCTCTTGATCTCAAGTTTCGATTTTTGTTTTCATGTTGCATATATTTATCTTTCAGAAACTTTTATTTATTTTTCATTTCGCATGAAGCTTGTCGTTTATGGATTGCTACATTCATCAGACAACCTCCTTGTCAGTTTGTATTTCATTCTACGTGCAATATTTGTGAGTAAGCAGTGGACAGTCTGATGAATACATCAGTTGAAAGTGTAATGGCCACCACCGTGGACAGTACAGTGACCACTGCAGTGGAAGATATCATGGACAATGGGACAGTCACAACAGTAGGCAATGTGTTCCTCGCCACAGTTGAAAATGGAACTACTAGTAGTGGCTCTTTAGGCAACTTATCATTTTGGACCACATCTATATTCAATTTCAGCACCGCAGAAGCTTACGACATCCTAGTAAGCCATGCTTGGCCCAGGCGTCGTTTGTTTAGCTTTGAGACCGAACTGGCTCTTGTGGTGCTCTATGCTCTACTGACTGCCACTGGCATTCTCTGTAACGGTGTCGTATGCTATGTTATGGGACGTCCCAGTCAGCGACAACTGCCTCGTAACCTTTACGTCGTCAACTTGGCTCTCTCCGACTTGACTCTTTCTCTGGTTTGCACTCCCTTCACGTTGCTTCTCATTTTACAGAGGACCTGGACGATGGGCAGTGCCTTGTGCAGTCTCCTTCCCGTTATTCAAGGAGCGAACATTTTGGTGTCCGCTGCTACGATAACCATCATTGCTATAGATCGCTACGTGTCCATTGTCACTCCAAATAGGGGTCATCTGGGTGATTATTGGGCCAGTCGTCATGTCATTTATGTTTGTCTTGCAGTTTGGATGGCGGGTCTTCTCGGAACGTTACCAGTAGCATTTTTTCAGGTAAGAAATAATTAGTTCCATTTAAACCTTTTTTTTTCTGTTTCTACGCAACCATACATTAGTGAAATGATTTTCATTGAAGAAAACATTTTCTTAAAAAAAAGCAAATTGTTTTGAACAATTGAACTACGAAAATGTCTATTGTGTTTTTCAATCATCTGCAAGTGACAGTTCGTATTGATCAATGGTTGGGACTGGTGGTGGGCCATGCAGAAATGCTTTTTAAATCCATGTCATTGTGGGTGTCACCTGTTAAGCTATCGTGCATTTAATTTTACTTTTCTCTTACATGTTATGATTAGTATGATCAAACAATTGTATATTGAGAAGAAGAAGAGAAAAAAAAAACTTCTTTTGACAAGACCACCCATAGGTTTTAAGTTGATGGTTTTGACTATTTGGACCTCCTGGGACTGTATTTATGTGTATTTCTGGATTTGGACTGTGTTGTCCCCACCTGGGCCCCATACCTGCCTCCTCATTATATTAGTGTACCCTAACATGGTCCAGAAAAGGTCAAAAAACTTCTTGAAACTCAGGAGCCCTTTGTGCTTATTATGCAAGTGTGTTGAACAAATAAATATCTTCATAGAATAAACTAATCAATATTTTATCCTTTGTTATTGTTATGACAAAATTATATTTATTTTTTTAAAAAAATTAGGCATTTAATAAAATGATTGTCATTTTGTTTCAGGAAGTGGAAGAAGTAACATTGCATCATGTGGTATTGTGGCGAGCCTGTGTCGAGAAGTGGCCGAATCCTCGTCTCCGAGGTTACTACACGGTGGTCGTAATGTTTATCCAGTATATGATTCCAGCAACCGTCCTAACAGCAACCCACGTCCAAATCTCACGACATCTGTACTCTCGAGGTACTGCTATCACTCAGACTCAGAAGCAGAACGTCAAGGAACTAGTTCGCAATCAAAGGGCCACTTTCACGCTGATAATCATCTCAACCGTCTTTGCCACCAGTTGGCTTCCTTTGCACATCTTCTCGCTTCTTGTCGATTTTGAGATCGCCAAGATCAACGTCGATCACATGTACGTCGTGTTTGCAGTTTGTCACAGTCTTGCAATGACAACAGCATGTTCCAATCCAATTCTCTATGGCATGCTTAACACCAATTTCCGTCGCGAGGTTCTAAAGTTGATTAGATGGAAGTGTCTAGCTTAACTCTTACGTAGAAACTATAAGAGATAAATACATTTGCTAATACAAATAAATTTTAATGAAAGTTTTCAGGTGTCCTCCTTTGAGTAGGACAGCTTACTGCTGCAATTCAATGTTACAGATGTGTCCTACCAAAAGTAGGACGGTTGACGCTTTCATGGAATGGAATGCATATGAAACGGATATTGACAGGTGTCCTACGTTTGGTAGGACAGTCACATGTTTATTGTATGGTTGATTAAGAGACATATGATTGTCAATGTTGGGAAGTAATTTGCCAAAAGTAATGAAATACTGTAATTAAATTACGTTTTTCAACAATTAGTTATACAACACATTACTTTTTAAAACATAACTTGCAATTGTAAGTAAGTAACTTTTCTTAGAAATTTAGTTGCTTTGCAATTACATTCTAATTACTTATATTTTTTTGTAAAATACCTAAGGAGTCAATGATTACTTCTAATATTGCATGTACCCAGTGAAGTCTGCAAGACAACATTGTCTTCATATTAGTTGTACAATGCACAATTCAAAAGTTTGGCTAATTTAGAGTGATTGAGGTGTTTCTATAATATACTTATTATGAGAATGCAATCTCAAATATTTATTACTTGTGATTATGACAAAGATCTATTTTGAAAAGTAATTAAATTACTTTAAGAAAAATGAGTAATTGTAATTTTTTTAAATCTGGTAATTGTAATTTCTTTTTGAAATGTGGTAATTGTAATTATTTTTAATGATGTGATTAGTAATTGTAATTCATTACTTTTAAAAGTAATTTTTTTTTCAACACCGATGAGCGTCCTATCAAAACTAGGACACTTGGTTTGCCTTCAGTGAATAGTTATAAAGCGTGTGTAAGAAAACAATATTAGAAATTAAAAGGAAAACAGATTGAATTTAGCGCCCTCCAACAAAGTCTCAATCCTTATTCTGTTATTCGTCAATTTATCCAGCAATGTGACGTCATTTGCATATATTTCTATAGTACATTGTTTTATGCGGACATGACGTCACACCGCTCGATAGATCAATGAATAATGCGACTGCGCGCCAATAGTTAGTCTGAAGTTGACGAATGAAATGGAAGTTTCACGATAAAAAAAAAAGTTTTATTTCTTTCAAAAATACACATTTTTATTTCGAGCTTAAAATACTAAGATTCTTTTCAAGTTCTCTTTCGGTTTGTTTAATAAGTTTTTGATTCATAAACAAAAGCTGACCATTTGGTAGAAAATGTTTCAGGATAACAGCAACAAAATCTGGTTTCAGAACGACTTCGTTGGGATTGTTGAGTATTCTGACGTAATTCTGAACGTATCTGGCTAAAAGTCGGACCCGCGTATCAGCCAAGATACGATTCTCAACTTCCTCGAGAACGAGAGCCAGAGTGCAACCGAGGGCACCACACCAGACCACGTGTTCCGTCCGCTCTGGATAAGGTATGACGTCAGAGGTAAGCTTGAAAGAGCCGCCGATGAACTCAGGTAGAATTCCTTCACTTCTCAGCCGCTCGGCAGCGTCCTTTGCGCTTTTTTCCGCTAACGTTTGGCGCAAGAAATCGTATTCTATTGCTACTCTGTCGGCTATTGTTTTTAATGCTAGCTTACGACGTTGGCGGCTAACCAGGGAATCTTCCGTCACACTATTTTCACTGTGGTCCACTTGAAACAACTGATTACTGAACACTTGCGAGTATAAAATCTCATTACGATTAGAACTGAAATTCTGAATAAAAAACGCGTACACCATGTTTGCTAATTTAGCCACCAATTATTGGCTCATAACGAAACGGTAGTTAGCGACTAGAATCATTTAAATTCGACGTTTAATGCTTAAATTGTGAAATTTATATCATGTATTTTTATATAAAAAAGTATAAAGTATACGTCTCAGAATAATTTTTTTTTATACAATGATTTTTAGAGTATTAATATTTTTATTTATACACATTTTTCTTAGCGACTAATTATACTCATCGATTTATTTTATACTTATCGTATTGTATCGATATTGCGTTTTATTTCTTTCGGCTTTAAAGATGGCGGTCGGAGCTTTGCCTATGATCTTAGTAACTGCGTTTTGGGGCGTAATTGGCGTTGTTATTCCGTTTTTCGTGCCGAAAGGACCGAATAGAGGGTAAATTGAATGTCTATTATACAATTTGGAATCAATAGGGTATTGTAAATGTTTTTTATTTGAGGTTCAAATCGATTTTTTTTTTGTAAAGGGTGGGGTCGTCCTAAGGTTCTTATCTCGCAGATTCGATTTCATTGCGCAATCAATCAATGTTTCAATGAAACATCTTTTTGCTTTTATTTTCTGTTGATTCGATTGTGTTTTTAAATAGGCTTGTGCAACTGATGCTTCCACTCACAGCTGTCTGTTGTTGGTTGTTGTAAGTTACTTCGTAAATTGCTATCCAGTTTGGAATTCTTGATGTGTTTTCGTTTCAACGTTATTTTTTCACAGTTGGCTCTGTGCTTATTTGGCTCAAATCAATCCTTTGATGGGTCCTGCGCTTCACACCAACATTCTAGCCATTCTACAGAAAGAGTGGCCGGTTAGTGAACTCGTTACCGAATCTAAACTATTTCAGATGGAAAACGGCTTTATAACTGTGGTGTAGTAAGAAAACGAATTTCAGAACGTTTTTTTTTTCTCCAAGCACCTCATAAAAGGGTTTTATGACATATTCTAAATCATTAGAATTAATCGAACGTGCATTGAAAATGTTTATGGTAATATTCTTTAAAAAAAAACTTTATTATGGTAATTTGAAAGACAATATTGGTTTCAAATTGCTGCAAAGAGATTATTTTCAAAAATTAGCAAGACAAAAGATAACATATTCGTTTGCTTACTATCTATTATAAAATTAATTCCAAATTCTTTTTTATAAATTATTTCTAAAAAGCGGTTAAGTCGTTTTTCGTTTCTGCACCATGTTTAGAAATTACGAAAATACAAAAATACCTTGGTTTTTCGTTATCGTTTCAGTACACTCCAGCTTAATAGTCGACATTCCATGAAGACAATTTAGGTCTCAATAACGCCACACAAGCAATCTTTAATTTCTATTTTTAATTTTGGATGTTTCAATTGTAAATAGAACGTAGAAACTTTAGAATAATTCGATGTTTAAACAAAATAAAACGTAATCACTCGCTAATTCGTTATTTTATTATGCTAGAAATGAAAATAATTAATTCCCCCCCCCCCCAAAAAAAAACGTAGCGAAAGACAAACATAGAAAAAAAAAACAAAGAAAAATTACATCAAATCAATAAAATCAGAAAGCCCATTAGATGATAATAATAAGCACTTTGATGAAACACGAATAGTCCTCAAATAACCATCTGGTGGTAAGATTAGAAATCATTTGATTTCGTTATCTGTTTACATCAATTTTTTTAGAGGATGATGACGATTCCACTCTTTCTCTTTGTGATGATGTTTCGTAGTTCCAGTCTTTAATTGACTGAAAGGATCGTCTTTTGAATGATGTCGACGCATTCTTGCATCTGGTCGTCGGTAATGCAAAGCGGAGGAGCGAAACGGATTGTATCTCCGTGAGTAGGTTTAGCCAGGAGGCCGTTGTCTCGAAGCCTGAGACAAATATCCCAAGCGCTGTACTCTTAAAATGAATGATAAATGTTATTATTAGAACAACGCAACGTAATAATAATGTATTTGTTAGGTCATACTGCTGTTGATGACGATTGCATTCAAGAGTCCCTTTCCTCTGACGATTGAAACAATATCTTTCGGAAGCTTACTAAGTTCCTTCCTTAGTGTTTCTCCCTGTTTAGTTGCATTTTCTGCAAGCCGTTCTTCTTCCAGAACCTTTTTTTTAAATAATTATCCAATAATCAGTTAAAAGTTTTGGACCGCTTTTAGTTTTAGACTAGCCACAGGTGTAGAAATCTATGTACCTCAAGTGAGGCTATTGCCACTTTTGCAGCTAACGGATTTCCTCCGTACGTCGATCCGTGTTGTCCCGGCTTAATTGTGAGCATAACCTCGTCGTCTGCAAGTACAGCAGATATCGGGAAAGTGCCACCGGACAGAGCTTTTCCTAAAGTGACAATGTCAGGCTTTACCTGTTCGTGGTCCACACAAAGGAGCCTTTTAAAAACAAAAAAATCGTTTAAATTTAAGCTAGTTTTAAAATGTAAACACACTTTAAACTCTGGTTATATTCTAGCTTTTAGGAGCAAAATTAAAATAAGCTAATTTGTTTTAGAACCTCCATCGCTCCATAGCATTTTCTTGTTGATAACATCTTTCAAAATAAACGTTTTATAAACAAAAAATGAAACATCGTCTGCTTAAATTTGGGTCATTTTCAAACTGACATAAAAAGCTTATTTTAAAAGATATCAATTTGAAAATGAAGCAAACTTCAGCAGACGATATTTCCTTTTTTGTTTATAAAACGTTTATTTTGAAAGATATCAACATAAAATGCTATTAAGTGATTCAGCTAATATTCTAATTTCTAAAAGATTCAATTTTTTTCTTAAGTGTTGCTTTTCTGGTGTTCATGGTGCAAAATACCAAAAAACTATAGAAATGCTGTTTTGAAGCAACTTTTAAAATAATTTCAAGGTTTATTTGATATAATAAGTAATTTTCGTAATGATATATTTCATAATAAACGTTATACAACAGATCAAAAGGGCGAAAACGTCTACGAAAACTTTATTGTGAAAATTATATCTTCATGAAATTTATCTACGTAAGCACCTTTGCTTCCACTTCTAGATTCAAATAAATCTAGAAATTGTTTCAAAATTTCTAAACATAAGTCTTGTCCTTATTCTAAAACAGTGTTCAACAATGAGTCTTTTTTTCTTACTTTCCCGTCCTACAAAGACCAGTCTGTACTTCGTCCACAATCCAAAGTACATTGTACTTGTCACACAGTTGACGGACTGACTGGAGATATCCCTTAGTAGGAACCACAACTCCAGCTTCTCCTTGAATTGGTTCCACCATAAATGCACACACATTTGGATCTTGTAGAGATTTCTAAGTGCAAATTTGATTTGTTTAGAAACTTTAGAATTTTCTACCTTCTCTCTTTTTGTCTAACCTCTAAAGCGGTCAAATCGTTGTACGGAACCAACTCGAAGCCAGGCATGTAAGGACCGAATCCTTCATAACATTCTGGATCTGTCGAACTTGACACGGCTGCCAATGTTCTTCCCCAGAAGTTTCCTTCGGCAAAAATTATTTTTGCTTGATTTTTCGGAATGTTTTTCTCTAGATAACCCCATTTACGAGCGAGCTTACAAGCTGTCTCTCCAGCTTCAACACCTGTTTATCGTTTAAACGCAACACAAAGTTTAAAATTTAACAAATATTTATCATTTAAATGTTTTAGAACCTGTATTCATCGGAAGTACTTTGTCGTATCCAAACATTCTTGTAATGAACTCTTCGTATTCTCCGAGAAGGCTACTGTAGAAAGCTCTCGAAGTCAATGTTAAAATTTCTGCCTGCTTCTTTAACGCTGCTACGATTTTCGGATGACAGTGACCCTGATTGACCGCACTGTAAGCACTCAGGAAGTCATAGTATCTTTTTCCTTCTACGTCCCAAACAAAAATCCCTGTAAAAAATAGACCGGAATATGTAAATTATTAATGATCTCCTTTTGCAAATAAGTTAGCGATTGCGAATTAATTAACCTTTCCCTCTGGTGAGAGCAACGGGCAATGGATGGTAATTGTGCGCCCCATATTTAGCCTCTCTGTCGAAAACTTGTTGAGATGCAAGTCCCAACCCTGTCGTGGTGGCCGTTTGTACTTTTGTCGACAGGTTACGGCTTCCGGGCACTCCACCACCATGTCCCAGTACCACATCAGCCACTTTGCTCGAAAGAGCTGGTCGTAGTTTGGAAAACATTTTTATTATCTTCTGTAATGAATTTGAGAAAAACGCAAAAAACGTTCACACTTTTTTCTTCAAAATATTTCAGTTACTTTATAACTTTTTTTTTTGTTGCAAATATACAAAAACAAGTTTACTAAGTAAATATTTTAGGACAATTTTGTAACCTTACTGGAACTTTGAGGGATATTGGACAGAATTTTAACTAGTAACAGAGCCTCATAATGTACGATTTTTGTGTCACTGGTGTCACAATATTTCACTAGAATTTTAATGTTTAGAGAGTTTCTTCTTTTTTGTAAAAAAAACAACAATTTTGTTACAAGTTACATGTCATGAGGTCAAGAAAAAGACACTACAATGTCAGTCAAGAGAGCCATTACTGAAAATGGTGTAATAGCTGAAGGGGGCAGCTAAGGAGGTAAGAGGACAACTATTTTCTCCACAATGTAGTAAAAATTTAGGGGTGTATATGCGCATTGTTCAGGGGGTGGAGGATGGTTCTTTGTTAGGGATTAGAGAGCGGACACTTTGTCTAGAATTGAGGATGGTTTATTAACTTTATTATTATAAGATTTCAAACAGACTGTGGTGGCCTTTTATAATTTTTATTGCGTTTTTTTTTTTAGTGTTACTTCCCCGTGATTGGTTCGCCCACTTTTACAACCAAGATTTTTCTTGAAATTTTATTAATAATGGAATTATGTGATGAGCATTTAATAATAAAACATATATATGCAACGCATGCTGAATATTAAATTTAAAAAATCAAGTTCTTGTAATTTCTAAAACAAAATATAAAAGACTTTTGTGGAATTTGTTTTCCTTCTTTGTTTTCCTCCTTGTTTGCATATTTTTTTTTTTGTTAATCCAGGAAAGATGTACAAAACATCTATTTTAAGTTAAGAGTGCTTCAAGTGGATCACAATCAGAATTTTCACGTGCTCTTATGTAGTTTTTTGGTTGTGGGCCAGTTAGGGAGGGGGGTAATTCAAGGTGATAGAAAACTCCCCCTGAAATGAAACTTTTCTGAAGAGAAGGAAGGGTTGTTGTTGTTGTTGTTATATTCAGTTCCAAATATGTGTATGCATTTATGTGTGCTCCACTTGCTGTTTTGTTTCTAAACCCCTAGTTTACAACTTTAAAAACAGCAAAACAATTTAAATGTTTTGGTGCAGTACCCTTTTATCAGGAAAAAAAGGTTAAAGAGGAATGGAAAATTTCCATTTTCTCCTCTTCTTGAGGAGACATTTAGATTGCAGGTTTATTCTCCAATATTAAATTACGCGAAAACTTGATTTAGAAGAATAAATTACCTCTTTTATGAAGACCCAAGACCTATTATTAAATTTAAAATGCTTAATCTTCTCTTTTTTTTTGTAATTCGCTTAAAAGTTTTCAAGGCTGTAATTTACTCATTTCATTCCATTCAATTTATTATTTACAGGGTGTCACGATGGAATGTCTATTAATATAATTGCTGTGTTTGTAAATTTCTAACCACAAGTTTAAAAACCTTAAATTATAAGAAGGGCCCCTAAAATAAATCTATTAATTTTTTATGTGTCTATTTATGATCACTGATTATTAGTGATTAATAGTTGAGAAAAACAAAAGTTTCATCTATACAAAAATGGCCACGATGAGTTTAAAGCCCCTCACAGTTTGGGACCATTTGGTCTCTTGTGACGGGGCCTTTCGTAGCTTTAGTCCATGTTATGTATTTTTCACGTGTTGCCGATGTGATTTTGTGGTGAATTTGTAAACACCATGTATTTTTATCAGATTTATTTGAAATAAATTAATTAGTTGAATTAAATAGAATAATATAATAAATGTGTTTCATTATTTTTTTTATAAGATTAATTTCAAATAAATTTAATAAATTAGTTGAAGTAAATAGAATACAAGTAATCGTTTTTTAATTTTTTTATAAGATTTATTTCAAATAAATTAGTGCAAGTAAATAGAATATAATAGTTTTTTTTTCATTATTTTTTTATTAGATTTATTTGAAATAAATTTAATTAATTAGTTGAATTAAATTGAACTAATATAATAAATTCGTTTAATTCTTTTTATCAGATGTGAAATAAATTTAATAAATTAATTAGTTGAATTAAATAGAATATAATAAATTGACTAATAAAATATACAGACATATTATTACTATTATTTCTATTACTAAAAATGTAATTAAATTTATAATTATTTAAAAAAATATTGTTTAATAATAATTACACATTGTAATTTATTTTTATTACATTTAATATTTAATGATTTGTATTTAAAAACAAAAAATGTTCTTACCACTTGAATATGTGTAGGTGATTTTGAAATAATTTCTTTTCTTTCTTGAATTGCATGGACCCACAGTTGGAGTTGAAATGATGCCCGACCTTAAAAAATCCCTTCTTTTTATATTGGCCCTCCTCTCAGAGAGGCACCATCTCGACCCATCACACTCCCTCCCTCCCTACCAAAGATGCAGCATCTGTGACGTCACTCAAGACTGTCATACTATGTATATCAGTCAAGGCCAACAGTGCACTATTGAGTGATTGCTGTAACAAGGATGCAATGGCTGTAACATATAACGCTCACCTTTCCTCATTTGCAATAATGTGGAATTCGTGTTACTTTTCAATGGAAGTAACATTACTTGTCACTACGTGGCGCTACTTTAACTGTGTAACAGAATATTCCTATGGACTGTCACCAATGACTAGAAATCAAGGAGGACGACACAGAATATAATTTTGTACGAGATTCATTGCAAATCAAATGTATTGCAAGCTATTTTACTTTTTATTCGCGTTTGACTGCATACCAAGAATAGAAATAAATTATGAAAATCCAGTAAAATGAGGATAAAAAGGAAAATAATTTACCATACGATACGAGATTCACTTCCTGTGGCGTCCCCCTTGATAAAAAAAAACCCGTCAAAATGTTGTCGGTGTCGCCATCTACTAACAGAGATAGGAATTGATTATTTGTTATTTTTTTATTTTTGCAAAAAGTTTTTTCAAGTAAACGTCGAACGAAATACTTAGTGATTTTTTTCTTGAAATTGAATATGAATTATTTTAAATTAATGAATTAATATCGTAAATAAGATGTTTGCTGGTTTAATGGTTGCTGGATGAAACGTCAAAGTTGTGAGAAAGTGAACTAAAAAGGTGAAAAATTTATTCTTTTCGTAACTTGTTTCTTATTATGACATGTAATAGTATGAGTCATATTTTTATCATAATCGTCTTTATTTTTCACTTTTGATGGCGAAACATCTTCACTTTTATTTTGCGTTGTTATTCTGTTAAATGTGTTTTGTTAATTAATCTTAATGTTCTAATGAATTCTAATTAGTTTCATTTCCTCTCTTTAATAACCCTATTACTAATGGTCTTAAGATAAAACCAAAGGACTGGTTTTAATTACAAGTAAGGTGATTTGGGGGAGGAATAAAAACAATTACTTTTCATGTAAATCTTAATTAAATTTGTAGTTTTATATGAAAAGAAAGTGTGAAACTTTCAGTATAACGCTTCAAATAACCTTCAATTGATTGTAGTGCCCTCTATTGTTTGATGTTGATACTAATGTGAGACACGACTGCTTTGATGCTGTAGAGTATGGGTGTCTGAGTATGGCGGCAGTCATGCTGTTTAGCATTAGAAAATGACGCCATATTAGTTCAACCATTCTATTTGTCTCTATAGCCACGTAGACTAAAAGCTGTGCATCAATAATGAGGTTAGATTTCAGACTTTGGCCCGCTTCACGCTAGACACTTTTTGTGTCACCACAAAAAGTGTTCGTTTGGGGTTCTATTGTGATGTTCAAATAAAGACGCCGCCATCTTTTGTTTTTTGCTCAACACTCCCTGTTTAACAATGGTGACCAAGGTCATAACAGTGGATTGCACTCACAGTATTCCATTGTTTTCAGTGTTTTGTTTGTGTGAAGCATACCACGTTTACCACTGTGTGGTGTGACACAGAGTATACCGTGCATTTCGGCACTAAGGTCTGCTTCACACGAAATACTGATGTGTGCTAAAAAAACGAACACATTTTGTGGTGACACAAAGTGTTTCGTGTGAAGCATTCCTATGAGTTGGAATACACTGATCACTTTTTGACTGCAAAGTGAATTCGAAGGTGGTTGGGCTATGATTACAATGTGTTTTATATGGAAAGATTCAATTTGGTCGGTTTTGGCGACAATCTGACTTCATTTTGCAGTCGAAAAGTAGTCTTGTGTGTCAAGAGGGCCTTTATTTGTAGCATTTTGCAAAGTGTATCAAAACTACATTAGTGAGGGGCACAGACTCCCAGGCTCCTGAGTCGAAGGTCATACAAATACGAGTATCCAGAAACTTGTAAAAGTCACTCAAAGTTTGCTTGAAATTAGTAGAGTGCAACTAATGGAATGAAAATATTTTCAAGATGAAATTTTGTTTTTACAGGCGCCGCACTGTAACTTGAAACTTGTGACGTCAGAAAAGGGAGAGGAGACCAAACATTTAAGCTTGTATCATTTCGTTCGATAGAAAGGGGGATGACGGCAAAATGTTTCTTGAATATTTTGGTTATTACCCCTTTTATGCGAGACAAAAATGATATAAGCATAGCCCTCTGACGTCACAAGCTTCGAGTTACAGTGTGTCGACTACATGACAGTTTGAACAAAAAAAAGCAATTTTTGTTTTTCACATGAATATAATAAAATAAACTTGTTCATAAAACGTTTATTTTAAAAGATAGGTATTATCGTGAAAATATTTGTATTCGATTTTTATTTGGCTCATTCTAGTTTCAAATGTGAAATTTAAAAGTTTCTTCAACAAAGTTGGATAAATATTCGCAGGTTCTTGCGATGGATTGAAATAAATTAGTTTAGTCATTTTACCAGGAAATGAAAGAAAAAAGTGGGACAGGTGTCGTCATTTCCATTATATTTAAAAGTCTGTAACTGGGACAGAAAAAAAAAGACGATCCTGTTTTCGGTTCTTGTTTAATTTTGTCTGTCTGCTTTATAATTTTGTTATAGGACATAAAAAAAAATATAGAAACTTAAACGAAATTTGAGAAAAATAAATTCGAAGAAATTGAGGAATAATTATAATGGGTGTGTGTTGGGTTTTGAAACTTGCGAAACTCTTCGATATCATCTTAAGTTTTGATTCAAGATAAGTGGTGAACTTCATTCATTTCACAAACCCAAAAATACTTCAAGTTGAATGAAGAAAGAAGAGATTCATGTCTCCATGTAATTGATTGATGTTACTCAATGTTAATCTTGTTACATAACGGTCAATTATTCAATAATCGATCGACGTTTAAAAATGAAATTTCAATTTAGAAGAAGAAGGGGGACAAAAAAAAACATAAAAAGCGAATACATTCAATAAAATCTATTTAAAAGTAATATAATAACAAATAATGAGTAAGTTAAAAGGTCGAAAATTGCCATTTTATGAATATAGGTTGTGAGAAAGATTTAAGAGAAACTTGAAAGTGTTTTAGAAACTAGAAATGTAGCTTTAATGTACATGTTTGACTTCAAAAGAAGCTTTTTATGTAAGTTTGAAAATGACCCAACTTTAAGCCGACGATATTTTTTTATTATATAAAAAGTTTATTTTGGAAGATATCAACATGGAAAATACATATTAAGTGATTCCGCTACCCGTTCTAGTTTCTAATACCCTTTTTTTAATTTATATTATAACATAGGTCTTCATTATTTTGTCTTTCAGATCCAAAATGGAGAGAAACTTGAATTTGTTTTAGAAACAAGAAGGGTAACTCAATCACCTAAGAGTATTTTCATGTTCCTATCTTTCAAAATAAGCTTTTTATGTGAGTTTTAAAGTGAGCCAATTTTAAATAGACGATATATTTTAATTTTTCCCTGTAAGATAATCCCACATTAAGCTATTCTTATAGTTTCTAACACATTTTCTAGTTATGCTCGTGAAAGACAGAATAATCAAGAGTTCGAACTTCGAAAGCCATGAACAATGAAATAGTTAGGCAAATAATTACACGATTTATGCATATTTTTAATATTAATTTTACGAGGCTGATCAAAGTTATTTCAAATAGAAATAAAATTCGTTAAATGGGTTCGACCGCTGATCAAACTAGAGTTCCTCCAATGGACGGTGCGACAACTGCGAGTGTCGGAACGAGAGAGATCCACAAGAACGGATGGTTGAAACGGATACCGTCTCGTGACCGTCGTTCCGCACCTTTTGTAAAGGTTTGAATCGATTCTATTCTCGTAATATATGACAAATCTTGAGTGTATTAATGAAATCGAAACCGTTTGCTTTGTTAATGACAGCCTCCGAAGCCTGAGAAGATGTGGGTTGTGTTCTGCATTCACGACGACATTAACGCATTCCTCGAATATTACGAAAACAGACGAAGTGCGTTTGCTCATCAGCCTACGAGTAGCATCGCACTCTCCAACTGTCTTCACATCTTTCCGAACATCGTATTCCAAGATAACGACTTTGTTTTTAGTATCACGCTTGACGGTCGTGTCGTCAAATTGGCCGCTTCAACTAGAGAACAAATGTCGGAATGGATCGACGCTCTCAAGAGCAAACTCACGGACATCGGAGTCTTAAACGTAAATTGTTGACTACTGCTTGATGACCGACACATTCTTGAATCTTAAAGCTTTTTTTTTCTTTTGACAGCCAAGATACAACCTATATACGAAAGCGCCAGAGATGAGATCGTCTCTTGCAGCTAACAGAGATCCAAACTCGCCGTTGCCCCTTCCTCCTCTTGCTTCATCTAATTCAATTTCTTCTTCGATTGGAACAGCGACACTAACGACATCTAGAGCACCATTAATTCCACCTCATCGTACTCATCACTCTGGTTCGTTTCAGGTTCTATCTCGAGTTTTATTTTACGTTTCATAACGATGTTTTTTTAATGTTATCAGAACCTTCTTCTCCGACATCACTTTCATCATCCGTCGTGTCTTTAGTTTCAAACAGGCAACAAACGACGACTACGGCCCAATTACAGTCGGCTTCAATTTCTCTTCCTTCGACTCCGACATTTCCTCTTCCACAAACTTTAAGTAGAATTCCTTTAATGGCCACTCCACCTTCTCTAGCAGCATCTAGAGAGGAATCTGAATGGAGTGGCACCGGAGCAGCAGCTGCTGCCTCATCATCTTTGTTTTCCGTTCCATCAATTCCTCCACCTCCTCCACCGCTTCCTGGAACGATTCACTTCAACTTCGATGCCACTGTTGCCGTACAATCTACAACCAGCATCACTGCCGCCTCGTCTGCTAGTTACAACAACATCAATAATAATAATCAGAACAACAGAAATAATAATCCGAACAACAATGGCAACGTTGTTAGAAGTGCATCTGCTTCTCAGAGTATCAATTCAAACGCAAATTCAAATCCCGTCGAAGTTCTTCGAGTGACCGGTTCAAACGATAACGAACATATGTCCACGTTCGCATCTTCGAGTGTTTCGACAGATCACTCTACCGTCTATGAACCCCTTTTTCTTGCAACTTCTTCGGCTAGAACCGCTCTAAGTGGTATTCGTAATCCGAGTTATTTTAATCCACCGTCTTCGAACGCATCTGCCGTAGCATCGGCATCGGAAGAAGGAAATTCGAGAACGAGGTCGAGAGCGTCTTCGGAGGAGAGGCCGGTTAGACGTTCGCAGCCAGTCATAGCCAATGGAAACATAAACTTGGTAATTACGGTTTACGAGGTCAAACGTGATGTGACTACGTATTTATTATTGTCGTTATTTTTTTTCTTAATCAGCTTTTAAGTGAAACGTTAGACATAGGGATAGATGAGAACAGAAGGCCGCTTACTTTAAGAGAGAAACAGGTTCTGATCCTTTGCCGTGAAATCAATAACAGAGGTGGAGTTAGATTGCTTCTGCCACGTAAAGACTGCAATAACACGATAGCTTTTGTTGAATTCCTTGGAACGGTTTGGTCAGTAAGCACAAAACGGATACAGTGAAAATCATTTAACGCAAAAAATCGGATAACACGAAATATATTTTTGGTCCTTTCGTTTAAGAAGAAAAAAGGGTAATACGAAGAGAAAAAAATCTATGTAAAATTCTTTTCCAAATTCGCATTGCGATAGTGAAACATTACAAAAAATTGATAAAAGTTTTTTCGATCTTTAAAAATGAACTTTTTAAAGTGAACTATAAAATGTTTATTTTTTAAGATATTGCCACGAAAAAAAGTTTTACCATAATCTTTTTCCATTCTAGTTTTGAAAACAATTTGAGTTTTTTCATAATATTGTTTCTAAAAAAAGTTTATATAAGCATACTCAATCCAAAATAAGTAATTTTTAATTCTAAAAAGTAGGTGAAGCCAAGGTGTAAGTTTATTTTACTATAAATATATTATGAAATACGTTTTTAGACTAATTTCTTTTAACATGAAAAAAATATTCCGGGTCCTTCAATTTCGTGTTAAAGGGTTTTTACTGTACACTGTTTGTTTGACGAATTACTAAAATGAAAACCCTGTTTGTTTTGTGCAAAATAGGATTGCGGGTTGGAAGCAACGTGAACATCCAATCCTTTATCATAGTTTTCACATAGGTGATAGAGTATTAAAGGTTGGCCGTTATGAGGTACAAAGCGTGTCAGAAGTACAGAAGATTATTCGAAACGAGGCTGGCCTCAAGATAGAATTTATAGTAGCCAGAGTTCCTTACGGCCAAGTTTACGCACTGAAGAGAGAACGCGAAGGTCAAGATCTTGGAATCGTACGAGATGGGAACACGGCCGAGGTGGAAAATTTTGTTGATTTCGAACCGTGTTTCAACGTCAAAGTCGTTTACGACCAATTTTATTGTACAAAGCAGATAGTCGAAGTAGTCATGGGAGGGTTGGCAGCTCGTAGCGGACTTCCCGAGAAGGCATTGTCTTGTGGAGGAATGGGACCATGTAATTGGGTGTTAACCGAAATCAATGATAGACCTTTGAACTTGTTCTTCAAAGAAAATGAGGCATTTATAAATAGGATATTAAAAAAATTCACAAGACCGTTTTTAAAATTTCATTCTAATTACTAGGTTCAAGACAGGCTAAATGCCGTCGGAAAGGATATTTCGATACTAGTCCAACCGAGCGATTTTGTGAAAGCGATGAAGAAGTATTTGAAGTCGATGCGAAACTATAAGGATTATATCGTGCAATAATAATGTGAATGGTCACGAATCTATTTGAGAATCGCATGGAAACGTAAATTGGACTGTGAAACGTCATTTTGAGACGAAAAAAGGTAGTTGATGTGTGATATTTTGTAATATTTTCATAATAATTGTTTTACATATTTTTCTTTCAAGAAAATTGCGATAACTTGATACTTATTTAAGGGTAAAAACAAAAATAGTTGGTATTTTTTGTATGCATAATTTTTTTTTATAAATCAGGGAATTTGGAAAAAAAACGATTAACAATAATTGTTGAAATTTTTTTAAAAATTTATAAAATGTAAGACGAAAAAGTGGGTGTTTTTTTCGTCTCAAAAATATTTGAATAAATTAAATTTTTTATGTTCAGATTCATAGTATAAACTATGGTATTTGTCTTAATTCTTGAACCAATTAGCTGCTGGATCATTCCATTTCAAATCAAGCATATTTTCATTTCGCTAGGCACCTTACAGTTCTTTAAAATCATCTTTGGGTCTACATATTGAAATACTTATAACTCTGGTTTTATGATAGAGTAACATAGTCTAGATATTACCATGACCACGTGGGTTAGGAAGATGTAATTTTACATGGAAATTTACAAACTGTGCATTGAAACATGTGTAACAAATTTCATGAAATTCTGAGGTTCAGGTGCAAACCTGTGCGAACTCAGCTAATCTTACGTTAACGGTTTGTACGTTACTTTTAAACTGGAAGACCAAATAAGTAGACGACAGAATTTACGGAAACTAAGTTAGTTTTCATATACTGAATAGTTAGGTTTTTAATTAATGAAATAAAGTACTATTAAAAAAAATTCAGAGAATTCTACTTTGAAGGTATGTTTTTATTTTGTGTATTTTACAAATGTGATTCAATCAGTAACAAAAAATCTTTTCTTTCTACGTTTTCAGTTCGGTAGCCATTGGTTGCACTGTAGTGTCTTTACTTCTATCCTTTTCAATCTTGTGTCGCCCTCTGTAGATATTTCCATGTAAATCAATCGCATAATTGTAGTCGAGTTCCACCTCCAATGCACTGTCGATCGCTTCATCCAATTTCTCTGCAGTTATGACAGGTTGCGACTGTAAAAAACCCACACACACATTAAAACATGCGAGCAAGTTTAACCATTCCAATGAATTAATACTTTAAAAAAGCGGATAATTTCATCGGCCTCTTGGATCCGTTTTCTTTCCATCTCTTCTCGTTCGGCCAACATTTGTGTAAGTATTTCTCGTTTTGCTTCCAATTCCTTTTTTAGACGCACTTCCCTGAAACGTGGAAATTACTTTAAAATAAAACTAAGCGACAAAATCGGATTGTTTTAAACCTTATTTTTGCCAAACGTTCATTTTCGAGACGATTTTCTTCCATTAGCCTCCTATGCTCTTTTTCTTCCAGTCTGGCGTTCTCAGCAGCTAATTCACTTGTGTCTGATATCTTTGCATACTCCTCTTTGAAGTAATTACTTGTAAAAAATGAAAAATATTTCAAATTCCAACAAAGGATTCAAAACACGTTTTTTCTTTAAAATGTATGTTCGTTCACTTACTACATGGATTTCATATTGGCACGATAGTCACTATACAATTTTTTTATTTCTTCTTCCTCTCCAGGAGCATAAACTTTAGGAGGTTCGAATCTGAACAATTTAGTTTTAGCCGTTCCTAACGAAAGTGGTTTTCTCATTCGTTGTTTTCGTCCCCATCTCACGAATTGCAGACTCCAGAAACTATTTGGACCGCTAAATTCGGATCTTACAGCTGATTTAACACAAAGTAAAGCTCGCTGCATTGCTTACTAAATATAAAATTTGTTAAAATAACTTCGTTTTGAACGAAATAATGATAGAAGTACGATTTATAAGGTAAACTGTCGTCACATGGGCGTCGCCATTTTGTAATATCGAACAGAATCGATATCGGTTTAACCGCGAATAAAGAAACCTCAGCAACAGCTCAGGCAGTAAGGTGTTACGTCATATATTTGGAGGCAGAGATAAAGTGTACTAATATGGCACTTTTTCTTTGATTCTAACAGGTTTAAAGCACCATATTGGTGTATTTTTTACGATCAGCTTTGCAGCTTACTTAACTACGTTGTTTTTAACGCCATATACTTCACAATATTACAGTGAAATTATACTGATGCTCTCTCGTTCTATAATTGAAAATTCCTTTATTCTGTTGTCAGATTTTTGATAATGGCGCTAAAGTTTGATGATAAATCAGCTGGTGTTCTTCATATTTGGCAACAACTATATTTTAAGTCGTGCAATGGCAATTCTAATGAGAAATTGGATTGTTTGCGATGTTTTATACAACAACTAGTTCTGTCCGATGCTTCTCACAGGTTTTTAATTCATTGACTATTGTTATTTTGACGCTGAAATTCACTGTTTCATCTTAGAATAATCGTTTCGTTTTTAAGTTTGTCTTCTTTGTCCTGCGCTGAACTTCTTAATACTTATGGCAATGAATATAAGAAGCTTATGGACTCTTCGAACGGTCTTTATTTTATTTTTTTTAGTATCCTGGAACTTAATAAAACCAATCAATTTCTTTGTGTTTCAGGAGTCAGAAATTACGAAAACGAAGTTCTTGAAATCGTAAAAAATAAGAAACCCGGAAAGGATTAGTTTTTCTGCGTTCAATTCGTTTCACACTTTGAATATGTTCTTCAATTAGTTTTTTTTTTCGTTTATTCAGATAAAGGTCAATGGAAATCGCAGTTGAGATCTGAAACAGTACATAAGTTGGAGTTCTTCAACAACTACATCAAAATAAACGTAAAATTCTCGTTATAATTGAAGTTTATTGATAAATTACTAATGTAACTATATGATTATAGAATCAGATTGGAAAAAATGTCGTTAAAAACGATACGGAAGCAGCAAATCGATTTCTGTCATCTCTCAAACAGAATTACAAATCTAACGTTATTAACAACAGTGATCGGAATAGTTCTTCATATTCTTCTGCTGTGCTTCCAGTTTGCAGAGAAGTTGCAAATAATCTAAGAACGCTTCATGTTCAAGGGACTAAAAGAAAGCAGGATTTCAACGAAAAGACGGATGAGAAACGGGTGAAGACGGGAGGAGGAGGGGGCAGAGGCGGAGAAAGAGATCGGTGTTCTGAGTTTCACACAGCTAAAACACAACTGGTTATTTCTATTTAGTTACTTTTAGTAGACTACTAAATCATGTTGCTTCCTGTTTTTTTTTTGCTATTGCAGTTTATGGATAACGCCAAGAGGTTTGGAACTAGGGCAGTGGGTGCAAACGACTACGGAGTTTCGAAGAAGTCTCTCGGTTGCAAAAGTAACGTCTATGGAGGCTTTGTTCCTCCCGTTTTCAAGGAAGAAGGACAGAAGTAATTTGATAATTGTAGATTTCATTCAAGATTTCATTTATTTTTTGTATTATTTAGTGAGCTTTTATTTTTCGATTCAGGGATTTGGATGTTTCTTCAGCTCCAGTTGCCGAATTGATGGCAGATGAACGTATGAAGAACGTTGATGCAAAAATGGTTGAGATGATCATTAACGAAGTCGAGTAGTCACGTATATTGTTTGTGTTTCAGAGTTGTAAGTTCAACATTTTCTTCGTTGCGTTTATTATCTAGATCATGGATAACAAGCGGCCAATTAACTGGGATGATATCGCCGGTTTGGACTTTGCTAAGAAGATGGTGAAAGAGATGGTCGTTTTACCGATGATTAGACCTGACTTGTGCACTCGTCTGCGCCGTCCACCTAAAGGTCTACTTCTGTTTGGACCTCCGGGAACAGGAAAGACTCTTATTGGTGATGCATCAGTCATTGGTTAATGCAAGTCTGTTTATTTGATTGGTATTTTTTTATTTGTAGGTAAAGTAATTGCTTGCAACTCTAAATCTACATTCTTTAGCATCAGTGCCTCTTCGCTCACATCGAAGTGGATTGGTGAAGGAGAGAAGATGGTTCGTGCTCTCTTTGCGGTGGCTCAATGTTATCAACCGGCCGTTATCTTTATCGATGAGATTGATTCGCTGTTGACTCAACGTAATGACTCGGAACACGAATCTTCAAGGAGGATGAAGACCGAATTTCTCGTCCAACTGGTTTTCTAAAGTTCTTTTAAAACACGTTTATGGGATGAATTAATCGTTGTGGTTTTGTTTCAATTAGGACGGTGCAACGACGAGCGAAGACGATAAGATTCTCGTTGTCGGAGCAACGAATCGACCGCACGAGTTGGATGAAGCCGCACGTCGTCGATTATCTAAGCGGCTTTACATTCCACTTCCCAATCTTGAAGCTCGCAAGCAGATCATTCAGAGTTTGATGTGTGGCGAGAACCATATTTTAAGTGAAGATGATATTTCTGACATCGGCCTTCTTACTGATGGTATACATGTTTACTTTCGGTTTATATCTTACATTACGATTGAATATATGGGTTGGCTTATATTTGACTTTTTTTACGTGCAGGTTATTCTGGTGCAGATATGGCAAACGTGTGTAAAGAAGCTGCATATGGACCAATACGTAGTCTTACGTTCGAGGAACTTGAGAGCATGCCATCAGAATCGGCAAGTTTGTTCACATCAATCATTAGTTATTGATATGCTAGCATTTTTTATTGCAGGTTCGTCCCATTTCACACGGAGATTTCGTAAGTGCATTGAGTCAAGTGAAAGCTAGTGTTTGTAAACTGGATCTGAAAGCGTACGAGGAATGGAACAATAAATTCGGCAGTACGGTAGCAACAAATTGAGAGTTTTCATATCAATTAGCCTTAAAAGTTTTTTAAAATGGCTATAATATGCATTTGTAAGTCTATTATGTATTTTTGTTGATGTTAATTATTAACATTGAATATGAATACATTAAAAATGCCAAAAAATATAATGTTATTATACTAAAAATGTATTATACAGGGTGTAACAATTTACAAAGGAACTATACAGCGTGTACCAACTTGGGGCGTACCGAATTACGATAACCAGTTAATACGAAGAATCGGTTAAAGATTTCGTGGCGTCATTGTCTTTGTTAGAGCATAGCCTTCCATAGGAGGCTATGGTTAGAGCTGAGAAATGCGGGCCATAGATAGAGCCGCTATTGTTGGACTGGGGTGAAGTGGCTAATCGATATATTATATTTATATTGACAGCTATGAGAAAATTTTCATTTTTCACGTAAAGTTTTTTCAGGGTAAACAAAGAAAAAGTTCAAAGTATTTTAGAGACTAGGATATTAGGTGACAATTTAAAAAAAAAAAGGTTTTATGACGACAGCTTGATAAATACATTTTTATGATCGTTTGAAATC
Organism: Brachycybe producta; assembly: GCA_036925085.1. Lineage (NCBI taxonomy): Eukaryota > Metazoa > Arthropoda > Diplopoda > Playtdesmida > Andrognathidae > Brachycybe > Brachycybe producta. The sequence continues at coordinate 1,971,020 of JAUPFP010000038.1, read as the reverse complement.
CCTAAAGGAGACAAAAGGCCTAAACCATAGCACCACATGGAACATGAACACTAGAAAACAGACAAGAGTGAGAATGGCGCAATCGCAAACAGACGGGACTCCTCCTCCTCGTCCCCCGAGCACAGAATACTGATAATAAGGAGAGCTGGGCATATATAGCCTCTTTCCAAGGTCCGTAGGTAAACGGAACGGATGTTAGTTTACGGACCTTTGAATCTTTTTCCAGGATTTTCCTTAGAAAGAGAGGCTATGTAGATATTTAAAAACAAATGTATCAATGCGCCTGGCTGTGATTTGTTGTGATGTCAATTCAGTAACCACAGATTTCTTCATTTACATGTTAGAACAACGTTGAATTTTATTATACAATAAATCCATATCACTTATATTTAATTATTGCATAATGTGAAATATAAATGGTTGCAGTGAGACTGAAATAATGTAATTGTCAGTGGTGTAGTAGGACTATTTTATTTGAAGAACGTTTCACTCCTATTTTCATTGGTGGCGCTGCGCCGTGGCGGGAGTCGGAACTTTTTCTTATTTGCCGTTGGAGGGAGACCTGAAGAAGACCTTGGAAAGTGAAGCGGTTTTCTCTGCTAAGTCGCGTTTTTACAAATATAATAGAATATTCCAGTATCCATGTTATAAACGGCGTTTCTAGTAAGTTGGTTACTTTTAAACTTTTCTTTCTTTTTCATTTTTCTATTAAACAATACGTAATTACATCGTTTTGTGTGATTTTCATTGAATTTGTGTTTCTAAAAAACGTGTGTTGCGTTTGTACACGAGGCTAACTTCTCATTGGCCTTGAATCTTCTTCGGTAGAAATATGGTACCCTCTTATCCTCATTACTATTCCCACCCCCTTTTTGTACCACATATTACCCGCCAAAAATATTGAAGAATGGTTGCTTTCTTGACGCGCTTGTCTTATTCAACGGTAAAAAATGATAACGTCTTTTTTTAAAAAAAAGCAATTTTTGGAAAGATTTAAATATTTCTTTTAGACTAGAAGACTAACCGCAGATGCTGAGATGATTTCTTTTTTAACAATATCTTTTAAAATATACTTTTTATGGCAGTTTATTTAAGGAAATTGCCATAAAAGATTTATTTTTTATTGATACTGTTGTGAGAATTATTAATGTCTGGATTAGTTTCCTCTTCTAGTCTCAGATAATCTTGAAATTCATTTATAATTTCCTTAAAAATTTGATTAGCAGCCGCTTAGGCCCTATGCTGGAGGAAGTTGTACAGGTTTTTTTTATTTGCACCTTAGGCATAATCTATATAATATTTTCACAGCTTTACGTTGGAGGCTAGCGGTGCCAGGCTTGCTAAAAGGCATGTAGGCTTATTTCAAAATAATTTCTGGGCAGTTCGGAATATATTTAAGGCAGGTAACTATAGTTTAACGTACATGTTGATTTTTTTACATTCGCGTGGCTGCGCCCTCAGACCCCCTGCAACAAGTTTAATTTAACGTAACGCCACATAATTCCAGGCAGGTAATGATTGCATTTAATTTTTAAATAGGTTTATCTACCCTAAAATATCGATACCTGTTTTACAATACCCAAAACTGCCCGGAAGTAACTTAAAAAATAAGCCTTTTAGTATGTTCTAGTGCGGTGCCTAATCGAAAGAATATTCGAAAAAGGCTAAAGTTAAACCTTTAGATCATTATTCTCGTAGAGTAATGCTATAAGGTTTAAACTAAAACAGTTTTTGTGTTTCGTTGTTCAGTCTTAAAGTGATTAAAATGACAACATTTGGATATTTGACGGTGATAAAGAGGAATGGATTGGACGGATCGAAGTTGCCTTTGAAGACGTCGTCGTGTTTGATCGGACGGTAAGTTCCTCTTCAACAGTAAATTTTACTTAGAGCGCCAATCTCAAAAATTTGAATTTGTTTCCAGTGATGAGGAATGTGACATCAGGATCCAGTTGCCAAACGTTTCACAAAATCATTGTCGTATCGATGTTCTTCCAAGCGGAGAGGTTTTTCTTCTTTTCGTGAGCCATAAAACAAGAATAAATTTGTTTTACCGAATTCTTTTTTCAAATCAATTATTAGATTTTGTTGATTAACTTGTCGGATGCGAACCCAACGGTTACAAATGGTGGTAAAGTCAAAACAAGCATTATGCTCGGACATGGTGATGTGTTTACGATCAGCGACCGATCTTTTAGATGGGATTTTCTCGCGTCGTCACCATATTACATTGAAAAACGTTCGTTTATGATAGGAGACTATCGAAATTTTATATTTTTAATGATTATAATACTATTACTACTAATAATAAATAATGTAATATTAATATAATAAATAAAATAAACAATATATTTAACACCTCGTTTGTCGTTTTTTCTTCTGTTTCTTTGTAGGAAGACTGTCACTAAGAAATGGAGTTCCACTGGCTCAGTCTTCATTAGGCAAGACTCGACCGTCGATTGAAAAGAAAATGAAAAAAAAGTCGCCTACTCCGAATAAAACGCCATCTACGATTTCGCCTGCTAAAAAGAAGCGTCGTTTATCGGCTTCAACATTACTTTCACTTAAGAAAGTATCTTTTGGACCGACTCTTAGTCCGGAACAGTACGAAGTCAGTTCGCCCGTTTCAACACCAATCAAGAAGGGCGGACGCCCACCATCTAGACGTCCATCTTTGCCTAGTTATTACGGCAATCCCATTTTAACACCCGTTCGAACGGTAATGCGTTCATCGTCTGGAAACAGATCGCTGTCGAATGATTCTAGCATGCGTACGAGGAGTCCGAAAGGCATTTCTACGTCTCCGGGAGATGAGAATGTCGATTCTAATACACCAGACATTAAAAAGTCACCTTTGAAAAATCTGAAAAGCAGTTCTGCAAAAATGAAAGCTACTTTTGGCGGGAAACGTAAATCTAGAAGTATGAGTACGGCAGCTGGACGTTCAGGAAAGAAAAAAAATAACATTTCGATTTCTGGTTCGTCGCCATCTAAAAAAAGTTCCGTTAGAATGCTTTTAGGACTTGAAAATGCTGTTAAGATTGTTGCTCCAGCGTCTCCAGACAGTAAGAAATCGGCCGCTTTACGAACGATTCATGCGGGGAAACTCAAACTTAAAAGATCGAAGTCTGCTCAGTTCCTCATGAAGCGGAAGAAGAATGCGGTTCGTCGTCATTCGTTGAAAGTTCAAATACCATTCAGTCGTGCGTCACCAACAAAAGAAACAAAAGTCGTTGGAAAAAGATCCACCTCGCTTGATAACAGGAGGAATTCAAAGACGTCACCTCCTTCTGATGAATATAAATCGCCAAATATTTCAAAAGAAGTGTTCGTCTCGCCTTTAAATACGCCAAGTAACGAATTGAAGTTTTCCGCCATAAAGCGTTTTATTAGAAAAAGTGGCAAAAGGGGATCTCGACGTCCGGAGAACGATTCAATGAATTTGTCTGGGATTGAAACTCTGATGCAAACACCTTCGCCACAAAAAATGACTCCCGGAAGAAAAATGAGGGAAAAGTCGAGAAGTTACGAAAAGAAGACAAGCACTGATGTTGCTGGACTAAAAAGGGTTCGAAGGACGACGCGTAACTCACTTAAGCCAGATTATTCCGATGTTCGTGACATCAAACGTTTGATGAGATCGCCGCAAAAGTCACCAAAATCTGATTATTCTGACGTTAGAGGAGTTAAGAGACTGATGAAATCGCCAGCAAGATCACCAAAATCTGAGTACGTTGATGTTTTTGGGTTGAAGCGCCTTATGAGGACTCCCCACGTGTCTCCGACGGCAGATTATACAGACGTCAAAGGAGTGAAGCGTATAATGAAAACACCTCGCAAATCCTTTGAAGCTAACTATACGGGTGTAGAAGGCGTCAAGCGGTTGTTCCGTCGTTCAAAATCGTTTAGGCTAAGTGACGGTAATTCTTCAAAGAAGTCACTTCCGGTTGAGATGACACCAAAAACAGAAACGCCAACTTCTACCTCGGAGGAACGAGGATCAGAAAACATTCTCGGTTCTGTGGGTAGAGTGACTCGAAGTATCGACAACACTCCGATTAGAACCACTGCAATCAATTCAAATGTTGCTACACCTAAGTTGGTGACTCCATCTGTACTAAAAAAGAAATCTCCGAGTCCGACTTCTAAGAATCTACCGAAGACATCGCCGCCACCAGCGACTGGATTGAGCAATACCCGGGGATCTTTGGGAAGATCGCCACGGTCAGCTTCGAAACGTTCTCCGTCTGTTGATGACGTTAGGGATATGGAATCTCCTGCAAAGAAAAAAACGACACCCAAAGTTACGGAGCGATTGGCTAGGAGCGAAAACAGGAGTTCGAAGAGGATAGCAAATGCTAAAACACCAAAATCGGTGACAAGAACACGAGGGAAAAAAAGAAGTACGTCTCCGGCTGTTGTTGAAATGAAATCTTTAAGCCCAAGTCCAACTAAAAAGTCGCCTTTATTGACACCATCGAAAGGAACACATCAAACAAATACAACAAATGCTGAAGCTCCAGTTAAATTGACTGTGACGCCAAAAAAGATGCGAGGTCGACCATCTAAAAAACGTTCGCCATCTAGCAATAGCGTTAAAGACGTCGAATCTCCAACGAACAAGACACCGAGAATGAAAATGACACCTGAATTTGTAAAACGAGTAACTCGGAGTGCAAAGAAAACCAAATTCAGTCCAAAAGTTACTACGCCAAAGTCGGTGACCAGAAAGCTTGGGAAAACGTCTCCGACTGTCATTGCAATAAGTCCAAATCCAACTGTAAAGACACCGTTGTTATCATCAACGACAAATACGGCTGGTCAGAAAAAGAAACTACAAACATCACCCATAGAGTTGTCCGATTCTCCGATGATAACTCCTCAAAGTACTAAGGTTTCGAGAAAGACTGCAAAGAAAAGCGATACGAAGACGCCGGTTACTGTTGTCACATCCACTCGCACCCGTTCAAAAAGGGTCGAGTTTATCGATGATGATTGGAAACCTGCCATCACGCCTAAATCAACCAAGGTTTCTATTTTGCGATTTATTACTCTTGTGTTCTTGTTAACGATTTTATCTTTGTTTTTATTATGAAAGGGTAAACGAGGAACTCCAAAGAAATCCGAAAGTAAGAGCAGTCCTGTGAACAACACTCCTTCTCCGGTACTTTCTAAAAGAAAGACTCGTGGCGCTGTAAAGAAAACATCTCCTAAACCTAAAAAAGCTGCAGAGAAAATATCTCCGAAGGTAGAGAGTCCTAAAGTTCACTCCCGTAAGACAAAGAAGACTTTGGTTCAGTCTCCAAAGACTACGAGTTCCAACATAAGTTCCCCGAAGGCACTGAAAATAAGGTAAGTGTCGTGTTTTGCGATCGTATTTTACTTTATTAATGGTGTTTTCACAATTTTTGTTGTAGATCTCCAGTAGTGACAAGAACTTCACTGAGGCGAAAGAAATAGGAATAGAAGTGAGAAATATAAAGGCTGCTCACTTTGAGAGTTCGCAGAATCGTAACGAGCTAAAAAAAAAAAAAAAAAAGTTACGATTGTATCACTTGTCTAGATTCCCCCCCCCCCCCCTTTAGTATTAAGTTGTTTCATTTTGTTCCCGGGATATTTGTAATCTCTTGTATTTCGTTTTATTTTGTTACTTTATTTCAGAACAATGTTTGGCATTGAGGAAATTCTTTTTTTATATTATATTACGTTTTATCATTTATGATATTTCATGTTTGTCGCAAAACGCAACGTTTTTTAAAGTACACGTATTTTAAAATACAAATTCACTTGTAATAAATAATCTCACATAAATATTTTCATTGCCAAGGAATAAAATTACTTAGCAGTTTTTGTGAGCATTGGGGGGGGGGGGGGGGGGAAGAGGGTTGAACCAATATGGCGTTCGCCCAATGTGGTTGAAGCCTAAATTAAAATTTTGTGTACATCCTTATAACAGCTGACGTCATAATTATATAAGCGCGATTAGTAGTTGACCTTTGGCCTAGTTCCTTGGAATTTTATGGCGCATGCGTATTGTGAGGATAACGAGAAATTAATAATCGATAACGTATCGATTACATTAATATCGGTGTGAATCGATTTACGTCTCATTTTTAAACATTTTTTTTTTGAGAATTTCTCGTGCTTCATGGTTAGATTTTACATTGTTTATATATTTTTTTTTTACAAAAACGTGGTGTTTTTAAAAAAAATCGATGAAACCGGATAAGTCGAATTTGGTGCGATTTACATTTCGGTCTGTTATCGATGGGATAGTGTATCGATGCTCTTATTTTGATATCGATTCGTTGTTGCGTCGACTCTAGCGGCCATTTTCCTTCCCTGTCTCTTTTTCCGTTTTCTAGTTTTTCGGTTCTTTCGTTTGTTTCTACCTGTCGTTTTTTATTGGAAGAGGAGTGTGGAAAGATGGGCGATTATTTATTTTGGAAGTTTCGTGAAGTGAGGGACAAAGTGTAAGTTATTTCTTATTTAATATGAATCAGAAATTTCGTTTTTTGTCTCCCCTCTCTCCGTTTTACCCAACAAAATATTTAAAATATGTAAGATCGGAAGAAGAAGAAGAATCATCCACGTTTCTTATATTTTTTTTCCTTCTTAATTTTTTTCCTTACTATTTTTAAATTTCTGTTTTTTATATTTATAAACAAACGAATTGGAAGTTTGAGTTTTGATTTTAGTTTTATGTTTCAAACTTATTTCATCATCATAATTAATGTAATTAAAATATATTTAGAAGAAGAAAAAAAGAATTTATTCAATTAATTTTAACGAATAGCGCCATCTGGTGGTCGTAATTAAGGATAGTCAGTTGTTTGTTTGTGACGTTCATTTGCCAATTATGACCATATATATATAAATCGTATTTCAAAATGAAATTCCAATGAAATAAAAATATAACGAACAATAGGGTTTAAATTGAATATTTCTACAGCTCCATTATTTACCTGAAAACAACTTCCAGGAAGAGAATGAAAGAGAGAACATACATACACAGGGTGTGTGACCAACTACTGGCCTGTTTTGTTAGCATTACCGTGGGTGGTTGGGAGGAAGGGTGCCGACAGATACACAGGTGGACATAATGAGAAAGAAGAGAATTAAAAAGCTGGTGATAATACTGTTTGGTAGATCGTCTTTTTTTATAGGTCACACCTATATGTCGAATCAATAAACGATAATATTAATCAATGAAAATCGAGGTTAGATAAATGTTTTGTCAAGATTTCTGGGTCATTTGTAATCGTCAAGTAATAAGTTTAAACATAATACATAAACAAACATGAGATAACTGGAAATGTAGCTAGAAAAATAACGATAAGATATTATGTTTCGCACTGAATCTTTGATCTGCATAGAATAAAAACCTTTGCACTGCCCAATCTGTTAAGAAAGAATGAGTTTGAACTTTTGAGATGACCTCATACCGCCCGCTCTCCCCCTCCGATCAAATTATGATTTATGATTAAAGTAGCGTTTTGTTTAAAATTTGTATTTTTTCTCAGTACAAACATTGTGATGAATTTCACTGAAACGGAGGCGAAGGTCCGAGACGCAACAAACGACGAGGCCTGGGGTCCTTCCGGAACGCTGATGGGTGACATTGCTCAGTGTACGTTCACGTACGAACAGTTTCCGGAAGTCATGTCAATGCTTTGGAAGAGAATGTTACAGGATAACAGAAAAAACTGGAGGCGAACGTACAAAGTTCGTAAACAAAATGCTAATTTTAGTTTTTAACCGGAATTACATACAGACTGTTTTTAGGCGCTACGTCTGCTCGATTATCTAGTTAGGAATGGATCAGAAAGGGTGGTGACGAGTGCTAGAGAACATCTTTACGACCTACGAAGTTTAGAAAATTACACTTTCATTGACGAACACGGCCGAGATCAGGGAATCAATGGTATCTTGACTACTTTAGAGCTCCTCCTTTCAGCTTATTGGAATTTTAATTAGAATTATCTTACAGTTAGGCAAAAGGTTAAGGATTTGATCGAGTTCATTCACGATGACGACAGATTGAGAGATGAACGAAAGAAAGCGAAGAAGACAAAGGATAAATACATTGGAATGTCCAGCGACGCAATGGGATTCAGATACAGTTAGAATTGGCGTTTATTTTTGAAAAGTAACTTTGTATGTTGGTTGTAATGTGTCGGTTTTTGTTTTTTTGCGTAGATGAAAAGTTCGAAGGCGAGACGAGATCTTCTGGTTATCAGGCTGATTTCGACGATTGGGATCCGACGAGAGAGAGGAGCAGCCGTTACTACGGATTCGGAAGGCGGCGGAGCGTGGAAGAAGGAGTAGAACCGAGGTTTCACTGATTACAATTAGTACTTTTTTAAAAACATCTTTTAGAGCAACGATTGAAGTGAAATGCATGATTCGGAAAACTTTTTTTTGTAAATTACAATCTGTTCAATAATATAGTACCATATAGCAAAAAATGACTTATTTTTATAGTCTTTAATTTAGTTTTCAGTTGTAACAGATTAGAATTCACACAAAAAATACAGTATTCTGCACTTTTTTAGTCTGTTCAATAAAACCGATGTTTTAACAATGTAAAAATAGCGTTATTAGAGGTAAATTTTAACGATTTCGATTCGTTTTTGTAAAGAACTTTGGATGAATTCGACGATCCAAAGCCAAGTGGAAAGAACCAGTATCACGATAACGATTCAGAAAGACCTAGAAAGTCTCAAACTGGTTGGAAACCGGTCAGTCCATTAACAATTTTGAAAATGGAATGTGCGGTTACTTTCAATTTTCTTTGTATTTTTTTTTTAGATATCTTCTTCTTCTACGCCGCCGCCATCAGCAGATACGATCAGTGTTCACAGCAACGGCACGGCACAGTCGACTACGAAGCCAGTCGTTTCGCTGTCTGATCTAGTCGATTTTGGCGGTTCTCAGTCTGCTAACACATCTCCTGTTCCTGCAGATGGTTACGACGACTTTGATCCTCGTAGTTTGGATAAACCAAAGGGTATTTTATGACGTCATCAACTTATATTGATTTAAATCAATATTTTTTGTTATTTTATTATCAGATAATGCAAACGGGGAATTCGGAGATTTTGCTTCTTTTGGCAACAAATCGGAACAGTCAAAGTATTCATTTTGTGATATCTGGTAATATTTTTTATCGAGACTTATTTTTGAATTGTTTTCTTATATTTAGTCAGGAGGATTTTGCCGATTTTTCATCTTTTAATTCGACCGTTGCTCATCCAATCTCCGCTCCACCTTCATCGCAAGTACAGCAACCTCCTTTGATATCCGCTCCTCCTCCACCACTTTCGTCACCAGTAGGAGCTCCTCCTTCGGTGGCTGTTTCATCCGTTGTACAGAATACTGCTCCTCTTCCCGGTGCCTCACCGTCCAATGCTGCCTTGTTGATGTCTCTCGGTACTACGAACACAGTTCCAGTCTCTGGGATTCCATTTCAGACGACGGCACCACCCAACATGATGCACTTCAACAATATGTTTGGATACAATCAGGTGAATTAATAGTTCCTGATTTGTAGATTGCACGAAGCCTCGACATTTTCTGCTTTGTTCGTTACATTTTTGTTTTCTTTTTGTTTTTGTTTCGTAGCCAGTTGGCATGAATCCCTTACAAATGCATCCTATCTCCTTCCAACCGGGCTTCCTGGGTAATCCTTCAAATCTTATGCTGGCTAGTAACGGGCTTCCTATGAAGCCTCAGGTTGGTTTTTTTTTAATTGTTTTTTGTGTTTAATTTTTTATTGTTGAATATTATTTATTTGTAACACAACATTCTGACTTATTTACCTGGAACGTTTTTTCCGGTCTGATATGACACAAGGGGCTGCTTCAACGATGACAGTTGAGAGTAAATGATAAATCGAAGCTGTATTAAACAATATATCGACGTGTACAAGCACGTTTAATATTTAAGCTTTTTTGTGGTAAAATGTTTGAGAATGATCGATGTGCCAGTTTAAAAATGAATATTATAATGTGCAAATTCAATACTGTTGTACCACTCAACCTTAAAACTCAGAAAAAGTCAGGGAATATGGAAATAAAACATGGAAAAGTCAGGGAATTTATTTTTAAAAAAACGGTCAAAATTCGAAAAAATATTTAAATGCTTTAGAACATTTAAATATTTTATGAATTTTGGCCGTTTTTTAAAAATAAATTCTAAAAATGCCTCAGGAGTGCTCAAATGATCCCAGAAGTTCCAAAAAGCTTGGAAAAGCACAAGAATTCAAGAGTTTATACTCGGCTTTAAAAAAAAAAACGGCGAGATCAATGTGTTTTATTCTTCCGTTTTTAAATTCTAAAATGTTTTTATTCAGGATATTAACAGGCAAAATACATGGACTAACAGTGGATCGGTGGACATCAATTTAGACAATTTGTTATCTAGTACTAAAAGTGAAAAACCTCAAGCTTTAACTATGAACGAAATGGCTGTCGGTGGAGGCGGTAAATTTCTATATTTTTTTTTCTCACATTTATACGCGTGTATGTATTTAGATGTGGTTGAATTTTCAGGAGTTCAAAATTTAACATTTGGAATGCAACAACTTTCTTTTCAACCGGTCACCACTGTAAATCCGTCGGGTATGGTAATTTTGTCTTCGATTTCGACCTCATAGAAGAGAAGTTAACATTTATGTGCGATGGTTTTCAGGAACGGGGATGCCAGTAGCCGGATCAAACATGATGACGATGGGAGGAGCCATGGTTTCTGCTACTCCTGTAAAGCCGGGACCTGTTTATACGACTGGAAATTTTGCACAGTTTGGTAAATAAGAGGCCACAAGATAACGAGGAAAGTATTTAAACTTAATTTGAGACGATTGTTTTGATCGTTAATTGTCAATCTGTTATAAACGGTGTTTAAATGGGTGTGAATTGGTTCATGTTAATTTCGCGATTACGTGTGAGCAATGGATGGATCAGGAGGAGCTTGCGCTCTTCAGACGGTTTTTTTTAAATAATGCGATTTGGATCTTCGTGTGTGGTTACCACTATTCTTGGGAGGGCAGCTAAATACGATTTGCTGAGTTCAAGTTTACATTCGAATACTTTCGAAATTCTATAGAAACGATAGCGCATTCGGTTGGGTTTTTTGTTGTTGTAATTTCGAAAGTCTTCGTATTGAAAATAGCGAACTTGCATACGTTTATGGAGATATTTTACAACTCGTTATTATTCATTGACTTAAATGAACTTTTTAAAGGCTTTGCAATTAATTTCTGTTCCCAAGTAAAAGCCGTTGTTATTATTTTATTGCTCATGATTTTGTTAATGTTTGAGGTTAGTGCACTGCAATCGCGATTTTTTTAAAAAAGGGACAAAAAAGATTGTTTATAGTTATCCAGAGATTAGTTAAATGTATTTAGGTGGTAGCTTTGATCATACTCCTTTACGAATACAAGTGCAAAATATTGTTGCACTGGGTATTTCTTGTTATATGTACTGATTACGAACGAGTGTGTCGGTTTAATTAAGGTTCAAAAGGATGTCAGACATGCAATTTAGTGGCTTGACTCATCTACGGAGAAGATAAAAATCATGATTTCAATTAATTCGAACTAATTTGCATGTCTGGACGTAGACTATGATACATTTATTATTACTTTGCTCTAAAGTACATTTAAAAGGCACACAGCTCCCATATGCATTGATTGCATCTCAGGATAAAATTAAGTTAAACCCCGTTAGCACACTCAATGGTACTCATTTGTTTCGCAAAAGAAAGTCTCGTTCAATAATAATATGGTAAAATGACAATGGTGAAGTTTGTAACATTCCATATCCTCTCAAAATGATCGTTTTTAAAGAAAAAATTAATTTAACATTCTTTAAAGAAAAATAACAGGCATGATTTGTTTAATTGAGAAATCATGTTTTTTTTAACTAATACATATTTTTCTTTATTTGTTACAAAATGGTGACGGTGAAATTTATTCGTATTTTTTTTGACTATGTAAATATAAATTGAGTGGGCATTTTTTTTTTCGCTCACTTTTGCCTACTAATTAATTCTACTTAATTAAAGCCGAATGTCATTTTAATTGTTTTTTTTTTGTTCTCGTTTTTTGAGTTCGTTGCTTTTGCCGCGTAAATATGTAATTTTGTATCCTGAATTCAAAAGGAAAGTTTTCATATACATTGAAGAATTATATGAAAACTACCAAAGAGGTTGTTTTATTTTTATAACTGCTACGAAGTTGGAAGAAAAATACAAATTACCAAACAATTTTATATATTAATTTCCAGTCAATATATAAAATTGTGTGGTAATTTATAATTTTTTTTTAGATCTTAAATTCTGACATCAAAAGAGTTTATCTACCTCTTTTCTGACATGTTGTCAACTTTTTAAGTTTTCAGTGTTTATTTATAACTATTTATAATAAAAAAAATACATGGAAAAAAGAACATACAATTAACTTAATTGCGCTCAAATTGACAAATAACGTTACATATGTAACAATAAATAAAACAAATGAGAAATGTTAATCAAGGTGATTCTTTATTTTCTTCGTCCTTCAATTTCATTTCAGCTTCTTTCTGAATGGTTTCTAATTTTTCTAGTGTGACCGATTTCAAAGGAACGATCTTTGGTTTACAAAAAGCCACGTCTGCATTCACTTCGTTAAAAAGTAACCCCTTCTTGGGAAGGACCTCGCGAAATTGGAGTTGATCGTCCTCCGCCGCAACAACTGAACGATCACCTTCACTCATTTTGGTCACCTCGGTTTCGGATCACCCTGCAAATTGAAAAATCATAAAAAAATGATCTAATTTCCACATTTTACAACGGTATCTTCAGTTTTAAAACGAAAGGAATAATAGGTAAAAGAAAACTTCATATTTTACACAATTTGATAATACCAACCCGATTATTTACGTTTACAGATGAAATTTTGCGTAAAATTGACTTCAATTTCAATGGTAATCGGATTGCTCCGTGTGCTCCGAGCATGCAAAATTTTTATTTAGTAATTTCCGGTTATAACCGGAAGCTGAAATGAAAAGCAAGGGCATTTAAATAAATGAGAACGAATGACATGAGCGTATGTAATTCTACTAATATTTTGAAGCACGAGGCGTGGCTCGTGTTGCGACGTAGTGTTTTCTGGACGGGCAATTAGAAATCGGGACAAACGGAGGTTGGCTCTGCCCTTTTTTTTATGATGACCGGTAACTTCTAATTGGTTTGTTGGTGGTTCAACGTTGAAAAGGGCGGAGAATGTCACGTCAGAATACGTAACCAACTATTTAGAAGTTGCGTTCGTCATAAAAAAGGCGGAACTAACTTCTTTTGTCCCGATTTCTAATTGACTTGTATTTTTTGGTGGTTGTACCAATATGGTCTTTTTTATATGTAGCTCAATGAGATGTAACTCAACGAAACCGTGCTATTCTAGTGAGTCAAATTTGGGACTCAGTGCCATTTTTTATGTTTTGTCGTGCATCTTTCTCCTGGTAAAATTTCGAGATTTTATTATTCATTTTCGGCGCTAATTTCACACGAAGTTTGTTTTTCGTTGTATGTGTTCAATGTCATATCATGGCTTTGGTTTCAATGGCTTTAATCAGTTTTGTGAGTCCAGTGAACTCCCTGTAGGTACTTTTAAAGGTTGTTTAGATGAAAAATTGTTTGGAAACAGAAGACAGCCTGAGAAGACACTCGCGTGTCTTTCTGTCTCTTGGAACAGTTTATGCTGGCTCACAGGTGAATATGATTTAATCACTGGGTTTATCTTAAGTCGCATCCGTGAAAGTAAAACCTCTTTAAAGCCGCGAACTGAAACAGAACCTGGTTTAGACGGGAGCTCGGGAACAGTTCTAGAGCTGTTTGCGAACTGGTACCGTAAACTGTTGGTTTTCGAACATCTGCTGAACAGAGAACCGTTCTTGCTCGTCTTGCCACAGAGTTGCCAGTTTGTAATTATTACAATTTGTGCAGAATTAATAAAAACAAGTTTAACAACGCAAATTCTTAACGAGCTGTTCGCCATGGAACGCGAACAAGCTAATTTTTTTATGAGCCGTTATGTGCTTGAACAGTTGCCGAACATCTAATTTTGGTCTGTATGCGGCTTAGTATGCTTGAAACTGACTGTTGGATGGAACATTAGACCAATGAATATATGAGAATTCAACTTTGGATTGCTTGTGTGCATTCATTCGCACATGTTCGATTAAAAAAACGTGCGAGCTTACAGAATTTGTAACACGCCATTTTATTTAGGTAAGTAACGTTATTTCCAAAAATAATCAAAATTCCGATGAGTGACTTATTAATGAAAATATTACGTAGGTTCGACATTTTTTGCGCTGAACTCACGCAATAAAGCGGAAAGAGTTGTATAGGCTAAGTTGAGGCTAACTAGAAGCTAATTGAAAGAATTTCATAATAGCTATATATTGCGTCATATATTATGAGTGCCAATTAAATTCTTCGTTTTTTCATGTAAAGGTGAAGAGCGGTCATTTGAAATAAGCGGATTTGGTGTTGTTTCCGGACATTCTCTGGACAAACTGATCGATGCTGACGTTGCCTTTGTATCGTGTTCTGCGTCTCACGTGGTTACGATCGATAAATCTGGGTCCGGTCACCTTCTGAAGTGGACGTCGGACGATCTAGAAGAAATATTTACTTTTGAGTCACGAGAAACAACGAAACTCAAAGAATGTTTCATAGGAGACAACGACGTCATCTTCTTAAGCGATGGTTTGTCTATATGATCCTTCTAACGAAGTGTTTGTATTAACTTGTATCTCTCGCTCTACTTTTCAGTCGGACGATGTGTCTGGGTGTCGCTACGTTCACAACAACTGGAAGCTGAGATCTTAACGATTGCAAGGAAGGTGAAAACTGTTTCCTGCGGAAAAGAACACGTTTTGATTCTCACTGATGCCGGAATGGTTTACAGTTTCGGTCAAGGAAGGTTTGAAATCATTTTATTCATTTTAATGTACATTATAAAAGAGTAAATAACAATGTTTATTTGCAGTAGAGGGCAACTGGGTCACGGAATCCTTGATTCTGAAACGGATCCAAGGACGGTGGAATGCTTGGAGGGGATTGAAATCATAAATGTGGCGGCCGGCGGTTGGCACTCGGCGGCAGTCAGTTGTGAGTCCATTAGTCCTTTGTATAACATCAGGGTTGATTGAAATCAAAACTGAACTTTTTATTGCTGAAAGTGATTTTAATTTAAATCAACTACCAAAATTTGCTATTATTAAGTTGCATATTTTCAGAATATGCTTCCATTTCGAACTATTTTTAAATTCGTTTTAAAGTTTAAACTGGGCCTTTTGAACTCGTAATTATTCCGTTTTTTAGGTGCAAAATAAAGAGAAACTTGAATGTGTTTAGAAACTAGAAGGGTGGCTCAGTCACTTAATGCGTGGGGGACACACTGTGTTGAATGTCTTCCAATGCTGGACGAATGATAGTTTGACACACAAGTGTGGCTGTGAGACGAATGTCGACATTGGAAAGGATTCGGGGCAGGTGTCCTTTTTCCTTGTCCGGCTTCAAAGGGCTTCTCCTATATTGGAATGTGTTCATTGCAATGTTGGACACATAGTCTGACCGGTTCATCAATTACGAATGTACAAGTACACTTGTACGCTCGTAATTGATGAACCGGTCAGACTATCGAGGCAAATGTTGGAGACAAATATGGGTACAACGTGGGACACATAATGTGTTGGAGACACATTATGTCTTAATAAGGGTATTTTATTTTTGGTCCTGGAAGACAGGGATGATCAGAGTTTGAAAATCAGCTGTTAATAAACCACCTTAATAAAAAAGTAACCATTACTATAAAAAAATGAATGATTTTTTTCAACCCTGATGATTCAGTGATGAATCTGAAAACTACGGAGCCCTGTTGAGTACGTGAAATATTGTTATATGGTATGGACGAGTTACTAAGACATCCGGACGGGATTAAAAAAAATATTTCATGTCCTTAACAGGGCTCGGGTAGAAAATAACCTAGAAAGAAACAAAAATATTTTTAATTAGCTGAAGGAGATCTTTACACTTGGGGATGGAACGAATCTGGACAGTTAGGATTTCCGACAAAATCAAGTCAACCTTCCGAAGGTAAACGATCTTCTCCCCGTCGTTTTTCGTGAAACAAAACTTGTCTGATCCGTTACTAATTTGCTTTGGTTTTAGAAACGGTTTCACTGCAAGCAGTTCCAAAAGTGGTTGACTTCACCAAAGAGATAAACGTGAAATCAGCTTCTTGTGGATCTAGGCATACAGCAATCCTTGCGAGTACTAATAATTTAACTGGAAAAAAAAAAATAAAAAAAAAACGATAAATAAAAATGCGGCATTAAAATTGCAGGTGACGGTTCTCTGTGGACATTCGGTTGGAATGCTTACGGTCAGCTCGGCTTCGAGTCGCCACCGTCGTCGACCGGAACTCCGACCCAAGTTACAATCGAAGGTGTCGAGACGTTCTCTGAAGTCTGGTGTGGAGGTTGGAGCACCGTCGTTAAAATTCAAGGTCAAACGTGAGATTTTTATTTTTAATTTTCAAAAATTACAAATTATAAATAATGCGAAACCCCTAATATGCGAAATTTTAAGATTATCTTTTTCTACAATCTGTTTGGGTCCTGAAAAGGACCCGGGGAGGGGAAAGGAAGGGATAAGAAGAGCGGATAGGATGAAAGATAGAATTTATGTATTGTTTTGTTTGGTTGGGGTTTTTTTTTTTGGTTGTTTAAAAAATTTGTTTTCTTAAAAAAAATTACATGAAGAGATGCGTCGAAATTAAAGTGTTCTTAAAAAAAGATTTTCTCTTATCAAATTCGTGACCGAAGAAAAAAAAACTTTTGAATTGTAGAAAAAAAAAATCGATGAGCCGATGATGAAGTTTTTGAAGAATTATTTACAGACGAGAGAGACGAAGAAAAGTTTCGTTATTTTGTGCTTCAGTTGACATAAAAAACACGCACTCGAGACACGGAAGGGAGCAGGGGGGGGGAACGTTGACAAAAACACTTTTGTGGAGGACACACTTTTGTGTTGCTATATCATCAATGAGGTGATGGTTATTTGAATAGAAAATGACGATTATGGGCCGAAAAATCATACAAAAACAGTGTTTCCACTTTACGGAAAAACTGTTTTTAGTTTTTCTTTTACACTTTTCTTCTAAAAACTGCAGTTATAGTAATGAGTAGTACGAACAGAGATATCAATGGATTTTGATGATGATGATGATGATGATGATGATTGTATCTATTTTCGAACTGAAAATGTTCAATTTTTTGTGGGTTCGAATCGATCAGAAAATCGAGACAGAATTTTATACGACGATGAAGATACTCAAAAAAAAGTTTTTCTCTTATTTAATATACTCAAGATATAGTTAAAACTTCTTACGATGATTTGAAATTTCCACCTTGAAATTCCTTTTGCGAGTCTTTTTTTTTAAAAAAAAATTGGCAGTAAAATCAATGTCGATCGGCCGTATTTTCCAGTGCTTTAATTTCATTCCAATGAGATCCTCAAAAGGGCGGTTTTTTCCCGTAAAAAACAAACAAAACCGAAGAGTCACGACGAATATAATCTTTTAATTCTTAAATTTCTCAAAGAGAAAAGTAAAGATCTCCCCATCTCGCGCGAAAAGGTTTTTTTACCGAGACTTTCTAATTTTCCGTCGATCGTCTGTCTCTTCGTGTTTACGAAAACCGAGATGACGAAACATTTTTCTTTTCGAGTTTTCATTCGTAGCTTTTTTTTACCACTCTTTATGAGATCACCACCGATTTTTTTCTTCTTCTTTTTCTTCGTTAACGAAATTCTTTCTTTTGATAAAATAAACGCAAAAGAATTCGCAATCATTTCAAGTTCAAAACCTTTCCTTATACTAAAAAAAACAGGACTTGGGTTTTTGTGTTTTTTTAAGTTTATATATTTTGTACTTAGATTGTCGAACGAAGTTATTCATAAATGAGAACAAAACCACGTTCTTTAATTATTATTAAGTTATATATTTTTCTTCTTCTCTCAAAATATCATCCTTTTTCTCCTTTGGATTTTTTTTTATTATTAAAAAGATGTTAACAGAGCGATCGATATATATCGATCGAACTTCTAACTGTCGGTATTATTTTCTATCGATTGGTTTTGTAGATCTTTACAACTATTATTTTTACCGATTCTGGGCAACAATCGGCAGACAATCGATGGCAGACAATGCCAGTTTAGTCGGGTCAGAATGAACAGTATATAGCTTCTTACAGGGGAAACGCACACACGGCCGACTTAAATAGCCAGGGGGAAAGAAAAAAAAAAAGATGGGACGTGTTCCATTTTTCCCCACCGACCCGATTATCGGCAGTGGGATGGAGAACCCTGTAAACGGCCGTGGAAGCACACAGTGCCACACACGAACTAATTAGTCGGGTGGTTTAGATTGTTTACACAGACAGGTTCTGACCATTGCGCGACTGCGCGCGCATAATGGCGGACATCCACGCAAAAGAACAACCACCAACAAAGTGACGGTCGTGAGCACTTGGCGTTTTGTCGGCCTCCGACATCTGAAAGACTGTCGCGGTCGTGTGTGCTGACCGTACTACAATCTTTAGTCTGTCACCGATTGTCTGTCGTCTGCTAAATTGACGTTTTTTTTTTTTCTTTTCTCGAAAGAAGAACATTTTGTTAAAATTAAAAAGTAGAGAAGAGAAACAGAAAAAGTTTAAGTTGGAAACTTAAGAAGTTTTTTAAAAAAAAAAAGTCTCGAGGTGGGATTTTTTCAAGGTGGAAAACATATTTCAAATCAAGAATGTATATTCATAAAAATAGCAAGTTGTTTTTCTTCATCTAAATTACAATATTTACAAGTAAAAAACTAAACTTCTTAATAATTTTTTTCCTTATCATTCATCTATGACTAGACCCCTTTGTACAAATATCTTTAAAAATTAAGAAAGAAGAAAAAGTTTAAAAACAAAAGAAACAGGAAAAAAAAGGGATGTTTTTTTTAATTATTGTTTTTGAGATCATTTAAAATTTATATATGAACTTTTTTTTACGTTGTTCATAATTTTTGAAAATTAAGGAAATCCGAAAAATCATTCAAAAGATTTTGAAATACTCAAATTTTGGTAACTTTAGAAAAAAAGTTTTTTTTTTTCATGTCAGAAACGAAAGAAAAAGAAAATCACAAAGTTAGAAAATATTTACAAAAACACAGAAAGAGAGAAAGAATGAAAGAAAAATACTTTTAAAAATCATTTGTTTTATACAAAAGGGTCATTTACTTTTTTTTTTTCATGCTTAAAATCTTACAGCATGCAAAATAAACACGAAGAAAAAACAAAAACAAAAATATTTTGGCCGAGAAAAACAAAAACAACAAAATTTGAAGAAAATATTTACAAGATCAAAAAAACAAATTTGAAGAACAAATTTAACCAAAAAATAAATTATTAACCATTTTATCTTTTAAAAGAAATTTGCAAACAATTTTTTTTTAATAATTTTTTGCATATATTAAGATAATTTGTGAAAAAGTTTCGGTCAAAATATTTTAGTTTTAATTATTTTTTCATCAAGGGAATAAAATTCACGTTATTTTCTTTAAAAATAAAACTAACGCGCATGCGCGTACATACACGCTTCAAGAAAGATGCAGCAAGAATCAATTATTTACAAATTGACGATTTTGACCTATTCACAGAAGAAGTATAAAAAAACAAAGAGGTCAGAAAGAAAAAATTGAATCAGAAATCCGATCATATATATATATCACGCCTGCACATTGAGCAGGAGTTTCAATTGGTCCGATATCATAGAACAAGAATTATTGTTGTTGTTATTCTTGTTGTTTTGTTCTTCCTTTAAAATGGAAGATATTGCGACCCCGTAACCATTGTTACGATCTACGGTAGTAATCATCCAGCTGGATGGTGGTTTAGGGAGGGATTTAGGACTGGGCGGGGCGCTAAACTTAGCACCTGCATAAGGTATGACGACACTCCCCGTCGATGGACTGATAGACCCGCCGCCGCCGCCACCTCCTCCATTGTTGTTGTTGTCATTATTGTACTTTGCAGGAGGTGACGACCTGGACGGCGGCGACCGTGATTTCGGAGTAGCCCCTCCCCCTCCTCCACTCCGTAAACTGTTTTTGTTATTCTGATTGGTCGTTGCGTCTTTGTTAGATTTACCCTTCTCTGGAGTGAAACGAATCACGTCAGAGTGGGTGGACTTTTGAATATCAATCTCTTTGAATGCAACTACACCTCTTTTGCCAATGACGTTGATTGGCTGCGGTGACAATCCATCATTATATCTACGAGAGGTGTTGCTTTTAGAAAAAGCAGGCGGTGCTTCGATCAAATGAAATCCCATTTGAACTCCTCCCCTTCCATAAAACTTTTGATTGTTTATGACAACCATTTTAACGAGATCGTTCAAGGCGGCGCTACTGTCGCTTTTGTAATATGACTGATAACAATCCATTTACATAGAGAAAAAAAAATCAAAAATAAACCAAAAAATATTTCTTAAAGAGGAAAGAAACAAAAATTGAACCTCTTTTTCTCTCACAATATCAACAAAAAAAATCACTAAACTAATACAAATACAACGGTTATTCTAATTAAATATTCAGGAACTACTTTTTCTATCTCGATCTATTGATATAATATACGAAAACAGTCGTACACATTGAAAAAAAACCTTCCGCAGTGAAGAGGCATCAAAATGGCGTACACTCGAAAGCCTTTTCACTCACTCGTCTCAAATCGTGATAAAAGCAGCAGCTCGTTAAAAAACAACAAAACGTCGATACTGACTCCACCTTATTTCGCTCTTTAAAACGCCTTAACAGCTGATACTTTTCGTCAGGTAAAAGTTCCTTCATCCAAATAAACACTTCAATTATGCCTTACGATTGCGTCAGTCGCACAAAATAAAAACCACTCGATGAAGAAGACGAAAACAAGAAATTATCTAAAACGCCAACAAGACAAAAAAATATACACAATCTCCAACACATAATCATTGCCAAACCCAAGTCTACTACGAACGAACGGCGGAGGTGTACGTTCAGTTTTTATTTATACCAGACGGTCACGTGCTGCTCGTGAACCAATCACATTGCTTCACTATGCAACCCTCTCACTCACGACATTTGTGTTTCTACGGCAGACGAGACAGAGTGCGATGAAAAATCGCGTATATTGTCATGTTTTTATTAGTACATCATAAAGGTGTTTGGTTTTTAAGCAAACTATATTATGGAACATAATTGGAAAATTCAATAAGAAAAAATGGTGCATGTTAAAAGAAATGTCGCAATTGAAAACAGGAAATCACAATTGATTATGAAGTGACAAGATTCATAAAAGTAATTATGGGCGATATTTAGCAATGATTCCACATATCGATATGTTATCGATATATTGCGTGTTGTTTTTCCCATTACAATTATTTTCACAGTAGTTTTCATTAGAGCGCTCTTTTAGTGCTTCGTCATACGGAGAAGAGATTACGGGAAAGATTGACAAGAAGGAGTTTCTTGTGGGTGCCAGGCAATGCATGCGAGGCATTGTTGTTATACCGTGACCAATTGTATCCTCTCATAATGAGAGGGAATAATTCATATGACGCCTTGTTACATTGTATATTTAATGTGAATGACGTCATATGTGTACTTTTTTGTTTCAAATCTTGCTTCAAAGTATTAAGTTATGTGAATTTATTTCGTTTTGTTTATCGTTTAGCCATTTTCAGCTATCCAATTTTCAATTTTTTTAGTATGTAAGTACGTTTTTATTTGATTTGGATTGAAAAAATCAATATAAATATGTTTTGTTTGATTTTCTTGATTACTTTAAATTTTTCGGATATTTTTATTTTTATTCTTGATTTAAAGCGCTTATCAAGTAGTTTACTAAGTTACTCTTATAAATCGCTATGAAAAGCAAATTTCGATACAATAAATCGATCCGATTTTGGTATGCGATGTCGTATTATTAAATCGATTATGACGTCATAAATGGAGGCGGAATTAAATTTCTTTTCAATGTGAGAAGTTGACCGTCTGCTAGCGGCGCTGCAAGCGGCTAAATGCGCTATATGCAAAAGTACATAGAGAGAAGAATTTCGGCTACCATTAGTGATGTGGGGAGCGGCGTTGACGGTTAGAGTCTCGTTCGCTCGCTCCATCGGTTTTCTTTTTTGATTTTGTGTCCCTTGTATATCTTTTCCTCACGTACGTGTTTCATACGTCCGTCGTGTACTAAGTATCATTTAATTCCGGTTTTCGGATTGTGCATTTTAACGAGAACGGTAAAAAAGGTGAGGTTCTTCTCCAATAGTCATTTATTTATTATTTTTTTCTAAACTGAGTCATTAATTAAGATTTTAACGACAATGTAGTTGAATTGAATTCTGATCGTGGATCAGAAAAAGAAAGGGAAAGAGAGGTTTCGTTCGCACCGGATTGCGAACGGATGGCTCTCAGCTGATAGGTTCGCTCTTTTTTTTCCCCTCTTCGTTAACGCCCTTTGCATGTTTTAGAAATCTATCCGTGTTATAATTATCACTTCAGTTATCACACGATATAAAAAAAATCGTTGAGAAACCTATTTTCGATTACACTTACAGAAGAAAAAACCGATCAAAGTCGTCTCCTTAAAGTATGTTATAGTTGAGGTCGGATGAGGACAAGAGTCCGGAGTTTGTTAAAAAAAACGACTTTAAAAAAAAACTTCTGTTTTGAGCTCGTTCTTTAAATAAGTCTATGAGTATATCCCCTTTAAGAAGTGTATTCTCAAGGGGATTGAGAAAGCGATGCAGGGGGAGGGAGGTTGCCTTTTTTTTCTCCCCGGCCACCATGTTTTCAGTTGTGGCCAGTTTTCTTCGCTTCTCTCTTCGTACTTAATTCTTTGTTACGAATCCTTTTTTTTTCCCTGTCGTCTTTCAGTTCTTCGTTAAAACTCCTTATCATAAAAAAGTTTTTATTTATATAAGTTTTTATTATTATAGCCAAAAACTTAAAAGTGATTTTTTAAAAAAAAACTTATATTTGTTATATTTTAATTAATATTTTTTTGTTAAAAATTATCCTAATGATAAGCGGTTTGATGTTTATTATTATGACGTCGATGCTTTTCATTGAAATAGAAATTTATATTCTATAGTTTACTGTGCGGTGGTATATAATAGAGAGAATATTTTTGTTTTTTTAATGGAGTGTTCCGCTTTAAGTCGAATCCCACGCCTTTTCAACCCACCCTCTTTTTTTTTTACCTCCCTCCCTCCAATTATTTACAGTCGTTGTCAAAAGTAAAGAAGTACAGGTTTTTTTGTTTGTTTGTTATTGTTTTTGTCAAATCAAAACATTACTGTACTGGTAATGTGATGAATGAATATTGAGTTTACTTTTCTAAATTTAGAATCGGGTTGAATGTTGTTTTATTTACATAATTACGACTAATTTGTACACAAACGTGCTACACGCGTTTCATGATATTTTACTTTTCTGTGTGTAGCGCATCACATAGGTTGGTTATGACGTTAAACGGTTTCAATAGCAGTTTGTGAACACATTGTGTGGATGACAGAAACTGATGTTAAATTAAATTTGTTTCCTGCAGTATTCGTTTAATGACGTTTTCTTTTATCACCTGCTTCGTAGAACTCACAAAGAACAAACTTCCTTACGGATGTTAAGGACCAGGCTATAAGGGCTAGCTTATAATAGCTTTCTGTTGCTTTAACGCTGCTGCTGCTGCTGCTTTATTTTGCTTTCACATTTAACCTAACGAAGTCATTACTGTTTATTGATGTCAAAATCTAACCTTAAGTCATAACCAGTTGATCTGCTGTTTCATTTTTCTTGGAATCGTTTTGGTTAGTTTGTTTTTGAACGCTATGATCTGCTTTAAATATCAAATCAAAATGGAATCTATAGATTTAATACTTGTAACAGCAGCAGTTTGCTTTTTGAAGATGCATTGAAAAGCTACAAAAAAGCAACGCAAAGCTTAGCTTTAAAGCCACAGAAAGTGTGGTAAGAGCATTATGGTGAAGTTGATTTCTGTACCTGACAAATTGCAGCAATTACGGTTATATTCTTAACGATTGGTAAGTCAAATGTTTAGTACTAAACTCATCAACTTTTCACAGGAAGTTTAATGTAAAAAGTTCATGAGTTTAGCTCCATGGCTTTGATTTAGCCATCATTAAGTACACGGCCCATAATGAACACGCCTATTATGGCCATTGAGCCATCTTACGCTTTTAGCAGTTGTAGTCGTTTCATTACAAACACTGAGATTGCAGTCATTTTCAAACAAACGTGGTGAAATTAAAAAAAGCCTCTTATAGGAAGAATCGTGAAGAAATAGAACGGAAATGGCTCCAGAAGAAATTATATTCACAATACGCGCGCGCAATTGCACGTGTAAAGATTTAGAACATACAAGGTACGGTGGTGATAAAGTTGCAAGGGTGAAAAAGATTGAGACCGTCGGGACGGATAACGTCATCTGTGATATTTCTTTATTGAAAGAGGTATCAGATGACGTCATTCGCTAACTTTTTATTATCATTTATAATGCTCATATATATATTTGAAGGCGTTGGTTGTTTTAAAGCTAACTAATTCGCTTTTTGTTTTTCTTTCTCGTTTTCTCTCTTTTTTTTTTCAGATATTTACTTTCTTTAGCAGTCTTTCTAGATGTTCGTCCACACATAATTGAAAGTCCAAACATTGAACTAAATTTGGAAAATTTATCGGTCTTTTTTTTCCATCTGTCTATCTGTTTTCCGTAGTTGTGCTCAAATGTGAAATTTGTGTTTCATTGCATCTCTCTCCGTGTTTTATTGGTCTACATTTTTCTCTTTCTTCGAAGAGATTGAAATAATACAAACAAACAAAAAAAAACTGAAGAAAGAAAAACCTCGAGAAGAATAAGAGAATGCCGATTGCAGCTTCTGCAAGCCAAAAAGACCAACAAATGACTCGTTATTACCACCATATCTTACCTAAACCACCTCCGCTTCACCATAATGGTCAGCTGAGTCCATCTCCTTTCATGATGTCCATAGCGCCTCACCTTCAAGGAGCGACAGGAGGAGGAGGAGGAGGTGGAAATGGTGGAATGTTCACTGGACAACAACAACAACAGCCGACTATGAGTGGATTAGGAGGTGGTGGTTTAGGCGGCGGCGATCCTTGTGCTCAGGATCTCAGTGGGGGTTTAGGTGTGGTCAATGGAGGATCAGGAGTTGGAAGTTCCATGAATCCACTCATCACAGGTCACAGACAATTGAGTCCTCCACTGACAGTACAAGTGGCGCCCTCTTCTGCTCATTTGCATGAACCTTCTCAGGTTCAGAACTCGATGGGTGGTGGTGTTACGCTTCATCCTCATTCTCACCCACACCATCACCATCACCACCACCATCACCCACAATATCCTCAGTCTCATCATGGACATCCACATCATCCACACGCCCATCCTATGTTTGGTGGTACGCACACGCCTCCCGGTGGTGTTGGAGGAGGAGGAGCACCACCTCTTCTCAATTTGAGTCCGGGTCTGAATTCGGCCTCTATTGACCATTCGCATCCTAGGTCTTCTCCCAGTGGATATGACTTGAGAGAGATGACGCAACGAAGAAGCTTGCAAGGTAACTAACTATACAACAATTTAAATTAATGGAAGTTTTATTGTTTTATTTGCGTTTATTGTAATTGACCAGTGGTCAAATCGCTCAAAATGGGGGGGGGGGTGATGTTTTTGCAGTCTTGTGTGGTTCGTCTTTAATAATCGTTTTTTGAGACGCTCTTTTTTTTTTTTTAAAGAGAAAATATTCTCACTTTTTCCTTGTTTGTTTTTTGATATTTAGGCTAAATATGAATCAGGCAGAGGAGATTCATGCTTTTTTTGAGAGGGTTTCTGAATGTTCTTCTTTAAGCTGGTTTTAAAGTGTGAACACCCCTCGAACTATGATTCTATTTTTCAGAAGAAAAATGAAGAGAAACTTTGAAAGTGTTTTAAAAACTAGAAAGTAGTATATAGCTGAACCATTTAAGGACAGGCATATGCAACTTCATTAAGGAACGTGGGCCGGATAGCTAATTTTAAATATATCCACGGGCCCATATCATATGATGTTTATTTTAATAATTCGTTACGAAAAAAAGTTTAAGACAAGTTTTAAGACAGATCAGAAAGAAGAGAAATAAAAATCAGTTATTTGAACAGCAGAGAGTCACTGTGATTGGTTTATTTGTTTCTATTGCTGAAATATAGGGTGTAGGTTCTGAAAATATGCTGGTGGACCAGATTCAGTGAAATTCGGAGAAGTCCTCACGGGCCGTACGTTGCACATTAATGACTTAAGGGTTTGTTCACGTTTGATATCTTTCAAAATAAAACCACCCAACGTTAAGTAGACGATGATTAGAAGAATCTATTTCTTTGTTTTTGTCTATAAAGGGTTTGTCAGCATGAAAATGCCATCAAATGATTGAACTACCCTTCTAGTTTCTAAAATATTTCCTAGTTATGCGTAATTTTATTTCTGAAAGACTCAGAAGGTAAAAACAAATGAACTGTTCATAAACCATCCTAACAGAGCATCAGGTTATGACGTAATAAGATAAGGTGTTGTTACATCATTGTGGATTACATAATGATAGGGCCATTTGACGTCATTTTTTTTTTTTTCTTTCTCTGTAACGTGTGCGGCACAGTAAGCCACATCGACATAACTAGATCATAAACTGCGGATAACCAGATGGAAACAGAAAGTGACCTTATTTCGTGGCTAATGCTGTTCGGTATAGTCGGTATTTGTTACGATTACGACCTCAGTGTACTGTCTACAGTTTGAATATTGCTTTTTTTGCTGACTATAAACGGAGCATAATAAATTCAAATAGGCGATAACTAAAGTCAAGTACACTAGCAAAGTCTTGGAGGCTAAGATAGATAAAATGGCGTAGATATAACCGTTTATCACGAAATCGATATAAATGACATAAAAATTCTTTTAACACGAAGAAAATATTCCGGTTTCGTTGAACGGTTTCCGCTGTATTTCTGTCATTTCAAAAACCTAATATGGAATCAACTAGGCGTTTATAGTATTAAAGTTGATAGTTTCATTTACTTCATTGGCATTTAAGTGGTCGGTTCTATGTCAAAGATGTTAGACTCAAATTCACCGCCTCAGATATACAGTGTATACTATTCATAACGACGTCAAAAAGCTCTAGTGCTAACGAAATTCATCAAATTTTACATGAAACAACGTCTCATCAAACGTATATTTATGAGTTTAGCACTTGCTTTGACTTAGCAATTCATTGAGAATGCGGCCCGTTGATTATGTATTCAGATCCCCACTTTTTCCTTCTTTTATTATTATTATTATTATTATTATTATTATTATTATTATTATTATTATTACTTGCTTTTATTTGACTTGATAATTTGAAATATATTTGTTTGAAAATAATCCATACACTGCATGGGGATCGAACTCATGACGATGGGCTGTGGCAAGACAACACCAGCAAGACATGAGGGGAGGACATTTAGTTTTACTTTTTAGAACTTTTTACAAAAGCTAGTATCATTTTAAAAACCATGCTTAACCATGTTTAATTTTTTCTTTGATTGTATTGTAATTTGTTGAGGAACTTTTCTGTTGTCCCTCGTCATTATTGTTTGTTGAAAATGAAATATAATCAAAAAAGGACTTCTTTTCTGTTCCAGTCACATTCGTAGCAAGTGTTTTGAGTTCTCTCTCTCTCTCTTTCAAGGAAGTGTAGTAAGTAGCCTAGATGAATGGCCATTATTAATTTAATTGGTAGATTTTTAATTAAACGAAATACCTTTTTTGATTTTTATAATTATTTATCTCTTTTTCGTTCAAGTGGCATTTGAAGGGGTTTTTTTTGGTCTTTTTTTTGTTGGAGTTTATAACTTCAACTGAGCTTGAGAAGTGGGGGAGGCGGAACCTATAAGAAGAGGCCAACAGGATATTAATTAAAACCACTAAATACTTTTCTTATTATAATTGGTCTCTTAAGCAAAATGGAAGTTGGTGGATTTTTAGGATGTGTGTGGTGGATTGGTCATTGGAAAAGAAGAGTTTCCTCTCTTTTTGAGTTTAGATTTCTCATTCCATATTGACTTCAGTTTGTAATGTTTTTTTTTATAATCTTGCTGATTAGGTTTTTTTTTCTCTCTTCCTATTCAATTGTAATCGATTTCATCTTTTTCCAATTGTGTTGACAATATTCACAAATAGGTGACTGGCCCATTTGAGGTATGAGTTCTTTGAACCAAACAATAATGGTAATAGGTTGATAACCATTCTCTTTATTTCATGGCTCTCGAACCAATGGTTCAATGGTAAAAGTGCCGCGAGTTCATCTTTAGTTTTTTTGGGAGGGGGGGGCGGGGGAGGGTTTGAAACGACCATTTTTCTTGGGGAAAATCACAGTGGCATCTATGGACAGCTTCAGAATTTCTTTGGCTTTTATGAGCGTCATCAATTTTTAGTTGGTCTGCTATCACATTCCCCGCCCATTTTATTTCTAATTGGTTGATATTTGGTCTGATGCTCATAAAAGGGCAGAGCCAAAGAAATTCTGAAGCTGTCTGCAGATGCCTGTGAGTGGACACTGGTCATTTTCAACTAAGTACTTTACGAAAAGAGCTAGCTGTCTGAAATGTTTTAATACTTTTTATCAGTTCAGAGAGAGTAGGTAGGGCCAATCGTATATGCTAAATACTAGAAGGGAGAAAGATATGTTACTAAGGCTGTCTGTTATGGTTCCTATATTTCTAAACTTATGCGTCTGAAAAGGGTTGTGTGGGGGGAGGTTAGAAGTGAAAGGAGGGAGAGACGGAATCAATAAATCGATTGGCCATAAATATGCTAGCGTTTTGCATCAGTAGAAAGAACTGGCAGATTAACGAAGAACCATAAAGAGAGAGAGAGAGAGGGAATGTGGGATGGAAAAAAAGGAGGAAGAGAGAGAGGGGGGGGGGGTTGGTTTAAGTAATGGGGGATTACTTTTAGTTTTTTAGCTCCACATAGACTAACTAAAACTATATACTGTAGTAAGGCCCTATATATAGATGTTGAAAAAGAATTGCATTTTCTGTGCGTCCAATGGCCATTGTCCATCATTTGAGTTAAAAAGACAGATACGACGAGACCGAGTTCTCATTTCTAAAGGGAAATCTTCTTTCAGCTCGTTTTCTTAGTGCCTGGTGGGTGAGTGGGTGGGGAGCCATAGTAATAGGAATTATGGGAGGCTGTTTTCAATTCGGCCCTCGTTTGCGTTCATGTCCATGGGGTCAGTTTAGTAGTTTAGCTTTGATATAAACTGAGCATGCGCATAAAAAATATTCTTATTATATTATGTATAAGCTATGAAATTATCTACATCCGTCCACCTTTTTTTTTTCTTTCTGTATAAATATATAGAACTATAATTTCGATTAAAGGTGAGGTACTAAAAGAAAAGGCACACGGATACGAACCACCCTCACCACCCTCCTCCTCCTCCTCCTTCTCCTCTTAATATTTACTATGAAATTCTTTTGTTATAATGATCCATAAATGCGTGCAAATAATGCATTTGCTCATAGCCGTGTATATTCAGGTTGGGATTACATGCGCACGCACATACCTACACACATGGGGATACAGAGCCTGGTGCGTTTGTAGACATGTACGGAATACATTTTTATCTTTCCCGGGTCCCATTTAGCTTTTTTTTTTAGGTGGAAACATTTTCACGTAAACACGCACGTGTTGGTGGATAGCTTCTAAAGCTTCTAAACTTCTACTGTCACTAGGAGAACGTGGTTCGTCGTTACAGAAAGAAAATAAGACTGTCATATTGCAGTAAATTGTCATATCTTGCTCATTATACCTTGTTTCCAATAGTAACAAAAGCAAATGATAAAATATTATTAGGACAAATTGCTGTCATATGGCTGACCATTGATTGGTTTAAGATTACAACATAATAGCGCAAAAGCTGTCATATTATAAGTTATGATTGTCACAATTTTATGATTTTTTTTTCTTCTGTAATGAGGCTCCGGTTTATTTTAAAGTATTCGTTGGAATTATTGAAATATACCCACTTTGTTGTTCAAAGGATTGATTGTTGGGAAGGTTCCCATGGATACATGTATAAGTTATAACTAAATGACAGTGTTGTGCTTATAAAAAAATAACTTGTAGGCCTACACACCATTTAACTATTAAAAATATTAGCATTATAACCATGAACACATTGTTTTGCATGAAAATGAAAAGAATGATATTGAAAATGACGCCTTTTTTTTCCAGGTCTTCTCCATCATGATAATAAATACACATTCAGCTCTTTATTTTTCATTCTTAAAATTCACTTTTAGCCTCTCTATGCTTTTTTTTTTTAATTTATTCTTGAACACACAACTGAGATAATATACAGACGGCAGCCATTTTTGTAGCAACACAGTGACAAGAAAGACAAACAATGACGTTTTCGAGTCCAAACATCTGAGCCACAAAATAATGTCTCCTATGTATACATCTATATTTAATTTATAAAAGTGACTAGGATTATAATAAGTGGATGACCTGTTGGGCCCCTCGTACATATTTATAAGCAGCGTGGTAGGGGCCACTAAAAAGTATGGATTGTGTGCCGGATTAGATTAGGAGAAGGTGGGTCTCCATGTATATAATATTGGGGGCCTCCCCTCGGAGGGTTTTGTTTCGAGACTAATTGTGAATAAGTAGTTAAGGGAGAGGAGGAGGTAGGACTATGAGGACGACTAGAACAATGCAACTGTTGTGTTTTTGTGTCAAATATGCGTGCATCGTATTCTACATGCATTGCATGTGCTATTGAACTTTTTTTTGTATTCTGTAGTTTTCTTCTTCATAACAATTCACTTTCTCTTTCTTTTTCTTCATGAATTTTGTGTGCGTTTTGCAGGTGTAATTATATACAGATTTTCAGAAAGGCATCTCATAGTCTCCCTGCACCGCCCTTAGCTCTGATGCATTCTGGAGAAGGATATGTACTTCACTAGTTAAGAAACCCTGAATGATATAAAAAGTATTACTTGTTATAAAGTGGTTTTAAAGTGTAAAATCACTCTCGAATTATGATTATTCTGTATTTCAGATTTGGGGGGGGGGGGAAATAAAGACAAACTTGAATTTGTTTTAGAAACTAGAAGGGGGTACCTCAATCATTCATGTTTGGTATCGTTTCAAAGCGATATATTTAATTTTTCGCTATAAAATGTTTATTTTTAAAAAGGCATCAACATGAAAATACTCTTCTAGTTTCTGAAATACTTTCGTAGTTTCGTTTATTTATTTTTTTCCTCTTGAAAAACAGAGAACAATCAAGAGTTGAAAAATCATTTACGTTCATAAAACCATCTTAAGATGATTTTTCGATTTTTTGTCTTCAATTTCAAGAGTGTTTTCAACAGTGTGGCTCTTTCTTGTCTCATTGATATAACATTATGGATGATTTTTCTCGCTTTTGTTTTTCTCTGGAAAACATGAAATTTCTTTCATTTTTTTCTCTTCTCAGTTTTCTACTTCTCTTGTGTCTGTGTTTTATGTCACTCTCTCTCTCTCTGTGATCACTGATGACGATTTTATGTATTGAATTATTACTACTACTTTCAACTATCTTCACATTCCACTTCCCCCTTTTTTTTCTCTCATTCTCTCTGTCTTCGCATTGTTTTAATTAGAAAATCATTATAATGAGAAAAGTATACGATACGTTTTCAGATGGTATATGAAGGGCCTATGTGTGTCACACACACACACACACACGTAACGTCGTCTAAAAAAAGGTTCTTTTCACTTCTCTTTATGTACAACTTGACGTGTTTCAAGCTTTTTTAACTCTTGCAGCCCATATATTTTAGGTTAGGTTTTTGTTGGAAGTATTGGCCATAGAAGGATGGAAGAAGGGTAAAATACTTAAAAAGAAGAGGGGTTCAAGGGTGAATGAAAAGGTCAATTTTGTCTTTGGTCTTTTATGTAGTGGTGTATGAGAGATGAGGGGTGATGGTGGGGCCCCCTCGAGGGAGAAAAATGGGTCGAAATGGACAGCTCCATATATATCTCTAGGCTGTCAAGGCCTTTTGCGGGCCGCCGCTTCGGAAGTTCAATTCATCTGTTTAGTAATCTGTGCACCACCTGTAATTGAAAATAAGGGGGGGGGGGGCGCATATGGGAACATAAAAGGTGCGGCAATTGGGTTTGTTTTGGCTACAACTCCTATGTGGAATATCTAATGTTAGTATACAGTTGGTGTAGATGAAAACTTAAGAAACTGTTGTACTTGGGATATCCGGACACTTTGTTGTAAAACAAAATTCAAGTTTCAATGCGATTTCCGGCCACTTAATAGTTGACAAGTGGCCGTATATTATGTTCTCATAAATTCATAAAAATGGCTTAAGAATTTGAAATAAACAGTTTCAGCTGATATGGAAAGAAGGTGAAAATTTTTTCGGAAGAACTGATCGTTGGGTGCAAGGCGCAAGGCCTTTGGTTCAATTAGTGTATGTCCTTATAATATTGATATTTAACGAAGCTGAAAAACCGGAAATATTAACGAAGAACGAGGATGGAAGAGGAGGCCAAGTTGAATGAGATTAGAATCTACTTAAAAAATAAATTATCAGTTTGGTAAGCTTCATCTCGTACGAGAGGATGCGGGTTGGAGGTGGAGGCTAGAAATGCTTCTAGTGAATGCGGTTGACGTATAAATTTGTCATTAAACGCCTAGCACTCTGGGCCTCATAGAGAATATGAACTTCGGTCTTTGACACGAAAAATGCCAGCACACTTAGTACTCTTAGACCGGGCCTCAAACCTCCATTCCTCGTCGTCGTCGTGCGTCTTTCTATGACACATTCCAAAATGGGGTATTTTTTTTTTATTTATGCCAATTATTTAGAACTGGAATCTAAAGTTCGTTTGGTTTTTTTTTTATTGAGTTGAAAAAGAAATATCGTCTGCACTTTTTTCCTCGTTTCTTTTTTTTTTCCACTAAAATAAATTACAAATGGCTGTTCCTGATGTGATGTGTGAGGCCGCAGGTGCCAGTGTCCTGAATTACCTCCCTTTTCCTCTTAATAACTTATAAGAAGACCAAACCTGAAATATAAATTCGTTTCAAAAGAGGCAGCTGCTATAAATCCGAAGTCCTCGTCGTCTTCATCCAATCCACCAAACAAAAAGGTGCCTCACAATCTTTTATTGACCTCAAGGTTTATTACAAGAGGAGAGTAAGCAATTGTTGATGCCTCCTGCCATTGGGCAAACTTCTAAAAACAACCCTAAAAAAGTTTTCTTCTTCCAATTTCTCCCCCCCCCCCCCCATGTTTTCCTGTAATGAATGTCATTTTTTTTTAATCTTCCATAGGATTCGGGGGTTGAGTGTAGTAAGTTTAGGATTTAATACTTGATTGTAAATGACGTCACTAGTGTGTTGTAAACTAATCCAATACCCTCATAAAGGTTTGAATGTCTGTTGTATATGACATTTTGTGTGTGTTTCTGTTGACAGGTAAACGGGTGGTATCATTAAAAAAAGTACCTTTTTGCTGTTGTGCAAGAGCCAAAAATAAGAAGAACCCAAAATGAGACGAAGAAAAAAAGACAGATTCTCACTCCCACAATGTTTTTTTCTCTGGTATGTCAGTCAGTATATACCGTGGCGCGCGTGTGTATTTGTCTGTCTGCCATGTGTTTTTTTCAATCTCATTTGAATTTAGAGCGGAAGTGTGTATACGGGATTTATTATTAAACCTTTAAAAGTGAACGGGAGCCGTTCTCCCCCCCCCCCCCCCCCCCCATTTCAGTTTTTAATCATCTTTTTATGACTTCGACTTGTGTTAATTTCTTTTTTGGACAGTTCTTCTAATGAGAATCGTTCGTTGAACTGCAACGTTGTTGTTTTTATAAGAAAAAACGGGCATTTCGTTATAACTTTATAAGGAATTACAAGAAGAGGGAGAAGTGTAATGAAGGGAGAGAGAGAGAGAGAAATGGATGAAAAGGGTTAAAAAAAATTCTAACATTTGGAGGAAGGAGGGGTTGGACAGCGGAAGAAAGCGTTTGATCTTTTTGTTTTTGTTGTATAGGAACACCTCTTTTAAGGTCAGCTTGCTTACTGACCTTGTCCAGTTTGACCTCTTTTTTTGTTGTTAATTTGGTTAGACCTGTTGTTTGGTCATTTTGATTTGTGTGGATTGACGATTGACCAGAAGATTGTCTCTTGTGTATTCTTACAAAAAAAAAAGATACTATTCACTTCCGGTCAATAGCTGTCCACAGTTGCTATTGCAACTCAGCTGTTAACCGGAAATACGGAGCTGAAATAGTTGTGTAGGAGCAGTTAGTTGGATGGGCGTCGATTCGAAATGTTTTCTAGGATCTTTTTTTTTAAATAACTAAGGGATATTCAAAAAGTAACCACCAATCCGCCCAAATTCTATGCAAAATAACTGCTTATATAAGAGAAATAATAATAAAAGCTTCAATGAAATGGTTCCCCTTTAATGCATAATAGGGATACGGTTGTGTTTATTATGTAGGGCGTTGCGTACCTAGTAACATTGTTTCTTTCATTCGCCTATTTTTTTTTTAGAGAAACGTAGTTTTTTTTCTTCTGGTGGCGCCCCCTCTTTCTCCTCCACCCACTCTTCGGCCCCCCCCCTCCACCCTTTTCTTTTAAGCCTTTTCATTGCTATATTATTGTCAGCATATTTTTTTTTTTGGAAGTTTTTTTAAGCTATTTAAATTCAAGGCAAATGGAAAATAAAGGTGCAAAGAAATAGACATTCATGGGAAAAGTGTGTGTGTGAATCGAAATGAGTTTTTTTTTTTTTTTCTCTCTTCGTATTCTTCTCCTCCTTCCTCCGTTATTGTAATTGTCTTTGATTTCATTTCATCGTAATACTGAAATTGCAATTTCGTTTGCAGCTCCTCTCTCTTTGTATGTTTCGTAATTACGCACTGCATTTTTGTAACACGCGTACGTAGCATACAGATGGGGAGAAAACGCGCGCGCACAAATGTTGCACGCAGGCATCTGTAGACAGCTTCATAATTTCTTTGGCTCCGCCCTTTTATGAGTGTGGTCAATTTTTAATTATTTTGTTACTGGGTCTGATGTCACATGCCCAGCCCTTTTTATTTCTAATTGGTTGATAATTTCGTTTGACGCTCATTAAAGGGCGAAGCCAAAGAAATTCTGAAGCTGTCTACAGATGCCTGCCTGTATGTTCCACCCAAACGATGAAAGAGGTTATTAAAGGGGAACTAATAATTTCTTCTCTCTCTAAGGCGGCGTGTAAAACGCCTTTCGAACTCTTGGTTATTGTCTTTCAGGTGCAAAATTTGTAAGTGTTTTAGAAACTAGAAGGGTAGATCAATCACATATGAGTATTTTCATGTTTAGCATCTTTAAAAATTAAGTTTTTTTTTTGATAGTTTAAAATTGATACTAGTTTAAACAGACGAGATTTTTTAAATCTTTGGTCTTATAAAAAGTTTACTTTGAAAGATATTAAAATGAAAATACACTGAAGTGATTTAGCTACTTTTCTGGTTTCTAAAACACTGTCTAGTTTTTATCCTTAATTTTGCTGTGTTTTGCTTAAAACGGCTTTAATATTTTTTTGAGGTTTTTTTTTGTTAAAAAAAAATAATAATAAAATAAACCCATCTGTTCGAGCCGGAAATGGTGTTTTTGTGTGTATTCACTCAACTGGTACTATTTTTTTTTAAAAACATTTAGTGTCTGCATTTGATAGAAAAATGGTCTTTATTTTCTATATACAATTGTTAAATATCTGATTTAGACATCTTTTTTTCAAAATAATGATTTCGACGGTGTGTTCTCCTTTAAAGTGAACTGCTGCTGCTTTTGTTTCTTTTCGAACGTTCTAAGTTTCAGTTCCTCTTTAATTGGTGTTGACTAATAGAAAAGTTTTATTAAAGCTGACATTTTTTTTTCTATTATTTTCTGCTGAAAACTTTAAAAAAAATGTTTTACAGAAAAGCGTATATTTTAATCGATTGATCGATTTCTGATTTTCTGTTAACACTATAAGAACCTGTCCCCTTTATCTCTCTCTCTCCTTTTCTAATGCAGTTAATTACTTTTTTGTGTATCTCTTGATAAGCAATTTTTCTGTTGTTATCGTAAATTTCGTCTCACATTTTTCATTTTTCTTCTGTCTATATGGTAACCAATTATAAATTTTCTTTCTTCTCTCCCCCCCCCCCTTTTTTTTTGAAAATATTTTTCTTATGTCCTGTAAAATAGCCCCTTTCGCCCTTTAGAAAACGTTCATAAAATTTTTGCATTTTTCTCCCTCTCTCTCCCTTCTTCCCGAATAGCCTATGTAATAATAATAATAATAATAATAAATGAAGGAATACACGCAGAGAGGGAGGGGAGAGAGAGAGGAAGAACGTACACACAATACATATATCTCTATAGAAACTAACACACGCGGAGAAAAGCAAGAGCCACACATAGAATACAGACACACATTGCGAGAGAAGTAACACACACATAACATAGATACAAATGGTGATATATGTAACACACTTATACGGCTATAACTATTAGCATACAGAGACACATAGCAAGAATACACTTTTAAACAACCACGTTCTTCTCTGATGTGAAGAAAATTAAAGGTTCTGTTGTTGCATTTTGAGGGGGGGGGGAGGGTTCTTTTCGTTTCCCTTTAAAAATCTGGTTGCAAAGAAATTGCAATGAGAATGCCTGACGAGGGGGGGGGGAGGGAGAGGGGGAGTGGGATGGAGAAGCGATACTCATTTTGACTGTCATATACAAGCCCTGTAATCATTTTAAAGGGACTGGCTCTGGTTCCTATTTCTGTTCTCTTGTTTTACATTAGATTTTTTGAGATTTTTTGATTTTTTTAGATTTTTTGATTTTTTTTTTTTTTTTCTCAAAAAAAAAAAAGTTTGTTGATGTCAAATAAACGTCATTAAATGAACGTCAAAAAGCTACAAATTAAATTTAACCCCTTTAAAATTAGTTTTTTCTTAAGAAGAAATTTTTTTTCGCATCTTATTTTCATCCTAATTTCTGAAGCATACCCGAGAACGATTTTTTTTTTGTAGAACGCTTAAAACCATCAGATTTTGCGAGGGTGCATAATTTAAATGTGAGAGCGATTGTGGCGCCACCTGTATAGATTTTTTAGTGTGTGTGTTAGGTTAGAAAAATGGCTGTGGGCGGATCAGTGAATCTACTGACTGCTTTTGGCTCTGATATGCATTTCATTGAACGGTGCGGTGGTTCCATAGTTATAAAGTGGTATTATAGTGATGGTGGTGGTTGCTTGGCAGGTTTCTCGTTATTTCACCCTTAAAAGCCTGCCCTCATCTTCCCCTATTTCTCCTCTTCCTCCTCTTCTCCCTTCTTTTTCGTATTCCGTCTTTGTCAGATGTCAACTTGGAATGCAGAAGACGGAGAAGGGCGGGCTGAGTTGCTTGGTTTGCGTTTTTGTACAAAACTCAAAAGAGAAAAATGTCTGAAAAGCAGCAAGCAGCAGATGCTACCCACATTCGTTTGTGTTGCCTTCAAAAAACGAATGAATGACCATTGACCACTAAGACTTCTCTACTGTATAGCAGCAATATCGAACCATGGCGCTGTCAATTTTGTAAACTTTTTTTCTCTCTCCCCTCTTTTATCATTGTTTATATTGAAACTTTGCTGGCGCCATCATTTTTTTTCTCTTTCAAGATGGCGTCTTGTGGGCCTTTACATACAAAATGAAAAAAAGGATACATTTTTCGTGTTGTAGGTGTTCTATGTATAGTATGAAAACGCCTACTTACTAATACTCATTATATCATCTGTGCTGCCGTTACTAGTAACCCCTTTAACCTATCACGAAATGGGCACTATTTAGTAATATTTGGGACATTGGTTGTCATGATGCATTGATGATGATGGGTCCTCAGGGCACCGGTTAGAAATGCAACAAGATTAAGGGGAGGAAGGTGGGGCTTCTAAGCTTCTTATGGGGTGGTGGTAGTGTATCTATCTGTAAGGGGGGGGGTGGAAGGATGAGATGGGAGGATTACATATATTGAGTATAAAGAAACTTTATCTCTTCTTGTCTGTCTGTGAAAAAAGAAAAGAACAATTTTTAATGGCACAGAAAAGAAATGAAAAAAAAAAAACCCGAATTTTTGACACGAAGGCCCACATAGAAGAAAAATTACATTTTTTTTTTAGTCGTTGCATTGGAACGAATTCGAAAATGGGAGGAAAAGAGGAATAAAAAAACCCCTCATGTTTTTGTGAAGGATGATGTTGATGGTGCTGGTTTGGAAAAAGGGAATAACAGAAAATGGAACTAATAATATATTGGATATTTTGTGCTCTGAGGCTATGGAAAATGAATGCGTGCAAATATGGTCGTCGTATGGTGGCGCCACTTTCTATATATATATATATATGTTTTTATGAGGAGGAGGTCGGGGGTGTTTTTTTTTGGTATGGTTCGTTTCGAGTATGCGTTTTTCACGTTTTCATCTTCCTTTTTTTTTTTTACTGAGTTTACTATATACTAGGCAAGGTTTTTGTTATTGATGGAACAAGTTCCTGCTGTGCTCGAAACGAAATCGAAATAATTCTCGTTTGGGGGGGGGTTACATTGCGCATGCGTCTTTTAGAGAGAGAGAAAGAGGGGGTCTAAGTTAAGCTTTATTACAAGCCAACAACATATTACAGCATATATAACATAGATATAGAGGTTGGAAGATGCGCAAGAAGAACAAGGCTAGAATTGAGATAAAAGCTGCTTTCGAAGCTGGTCGATTCTTCTTTGACTTTAGGAATGTTGTACACCTTCTCCTCTTTTTTTTCTCTTTCTGTTACTAGACCTTTTATGAGCACAGATTGGTTTTTATGAATTCTCTATATTTTTGTATTATGAGAGAATTTCGAAAAGATTAATATCGTGAATGTGCGTTTCATTTCGCATAAGACACAGAAAACATTTCAAAGTGACAAACACACAGTTAAAAACACAAGAGTGATGATGATGGTGTTCGGTACGCACACGACGTGTGTATTATATATCCAACTTCTTTTAAAGTTGATATTGCTTTACGTTTTTATTTTTTAAAAAGTCTTAATTTGATAAGATCCCCCCTCGACCCTATTTTATTTATTTGTGTGTGAAAATGCAACAGGATAACAATTAGTAAAAGTAAGTCTCCTTCTAAATGTTTGGAAAATACGTATATATTCCTTGGAGAGTTTAGTTTTATGGATTCTCTTTGGAACTCTTCCCTTTTACTGCTGCTGCTGCTGTTGCTTCAGGAATTAGATGTGCTGCTGTTTTTTTTTTCAAATGTGGCGCGCTAGGATTAGCCTATTTACAAAATTGTCTGTTTCAAGCGTTCAAAATTTCAGCAATATATTCTTTTGTTTGAAAATGTGACGTTTAGAAAAGAGGGTATATTTTTTTTATAGAAGGTAGGGGAATGGGGTTAGGGTAGAAGGAGGGGTAAATGAGGTGCATTAAGTACTTTGCTGTTTTTTTTATCCTCTCTTCTTTCTTGGTTATGAAAGTGGGGAAGGGTGAGATAGAAAGAGAGGAAGGGGGGAAAGGAATAAGTGAACTGGAATAGGAATAAAGGGGGAGGAAGGGGGTTT
Source organism: Brachycybe producta (assembly GCA_036925085.1). Classification (NCBI taxonomy): domain Eukaryota; kingdom Metazoa; phylum Arthropoda; class Diplopoda; order Playtdesmida; family Andrognathidae; genus Brachycybe; species Brachycybe producta. Next base: position 1,931,209 of record JAUPFP010000038.1, on the reverse strand, counting down.
ACATTTTAATGGCGGGTGGAGGAACGCACTGTGCATTTCTTTATGGACGCCATTTGCAAAAATGCGGCCGGTTTACGTTTTTTGTGTTGTGGTGAATTCAGATTTTGTCGTTCTTTTGCAAAATTATAAAAAATTGTGTATGCTTTTTTTATTTCTAATAGACAAGAAATCTTGTTTGTAAAACTGTATCATAGATAAGATTTTGTTTATTTCAGGATAATATAATTTAAAATTAATCATGATTTAAATTATTCAATGGATAAAAAAATATAAAATTGGTAAAATAATGAAATTTAATAGAATTGACTAGGAATAAAATCCTGAATAAACTCCCAAAATAAATGAAGTTTAATTTTATAAACATAAAATATGAAAAGGGTTGCAATTTTTTTTTAAAACTAAAAGTGGAAAAAAATATTTTGTGAATTTAACAATACAGGTAAATGTACCTATTACAAGTAGTTAGCACTGTTTTAAATTAGTATTTTGTATTGTTTTACTACGAGTGTATATAGAGGGAGGGGGGGGGGGGTCACTTTTAAATATAGGTGAGAGAGATTTGGGGGGTTTTATGGGGAGGAGGAGGAGGAAAATGAGGGTGGAGCTTAGTCATGATGAAGTAATGTTGTAACCGTTCGAAAATGAGATGGAGAATTCATGTTTTTAATGGTTAGCAAGTGGTGCATAACTGCATAACCATGGTAGTAGCACTTATGCCCTACTTCCTTCCGCCATCTTTTTTTTTTTTAAAAAAAGAAGAGGAATAATAATAAGTGAGGAGGATGTGTGTGTGTGCTGGTGGAGGGAAATTGGTTTTTAGAAATGCATTTAGAACAACATTATTATATATGGGTTTTGTGTACAGAATATATTCAGAGAGAAGAATAATATGTAATGCAGTGTGTATAGGACTCTCTCTAGATATTATGGTTCACTGATGGTCGCTCTGACGTCACTACTACTTCCTGTTCACTTATATATATTTTTTTCTTTCTTTCAGGCTTCCCCCCTCCTTCCCTTATTTTGTTTCCACACTTATAAGCCGTATTGTTGGTTCTCACTTTGGGTGAAACAAAAATACATGGAACTCTATATATTTAACTTATATTTTTGTACATGAACAAGAAAATTAAACAAAAACGTGTTTTTTGGTGATACTCGCTTTTATGAAAAACGGATCTAAAAAGTAAAACTAAATAGAAGCCACCTCTTGTCTTGTTGTTGTAGTGGTTAGCGTCTCAGACTCTGAGCCCATTGGTAACGTTGGTCATGGGTTCGTTCCCCGTGCAGTCTGGATTATTTTCAAATATTTAAGAAGGTGGCAGTGGACAAAACAAATAATGAAGTTAAATAAAAACGAGTAAAAAATAGCTATGACAGCTTCCTGTGAAGTTATAGAGATAATAACCCCCATAAAATTAAAAGTATAATACCTCATGTGGGTGCTTAAATTTCTTATTGAACTCATTGGTACGTAGTCAGTACCAGATCTATTACAGAAAGATAATAAGACTATCATAGGACAGTAAATTGTTACGTCTAGCTCATCATAACCTTCTGTTGCAAAAGGAAATTACAAAATATTACTGAACTGGCCATTGACTGAGGTCCAGTATAGTTGACAGTCATAAAATAATATTACAAAAGCAGCAGTAACGTCATTAAGAATGACTATCACCGTATAGTCTAATGATTTTCGTGTGTAATAAGGTTTCAGGTAAGTTTAAAGTACAGCTTTATTTCCTAAGTTATTCCATGCATTTTCGCTCACTTTCAGTGAAGACTAGGAATTAGAGGGGGGGGGGGTGGGGTTAGGTGAAAAAGGGTGGTTAAGATACAAATATCGATTCTTATTCTCATTTATTCATGGCCACAGTTTTTACAACTTTTTTTTTTAGAAAAAAAAAAGTTATGTGTAGAAAAAGTAGTAAAAAATGACTTAATGTGTGTGTGTATATCCATTTTAGGAGCAGTACACTTTAAATAGGCTCGTAACGGTAAACTAGTCTCTCCCTTTTACTATACTAACGACTGACCGTTGGTCACTTGTTTAGTGTTTTACAACCGTCCTCCCCCACTCATATTATGAGGTGAGGCTAAAGAGATGGATGGACAAGCTGAATTCGTCTCAACCTTGACTTATACTACTTCTAATTCGCGTATAGTGTAATTACATCTATAACGAATTAGTTAACTACCCGAGCGCCCCCACCCCCTTTCTTGCTCTTATTTATAATACCACTCGTTGTTTTCTTTATATACCCCCCCCCCCCCTCCCCCCTCCAAACACACTTTGTGTTTTCGTTTCTCTCCATCTTTTTTGCTTGCCTATTTAGATCTTTAGTTTTGCCTAAAATAGGTCTCTTTAAATCCCTTCTTACAAATCCACCCCCCCTTCTCTCTATCTATTTCTCCCAACAGTAAATCCCTTCCCCTTTTTTCTCTCAAGTCTTTATTTGTTGCCAGTAAAATTTTGCATTTAAGCCTATGTTTAAATATGAAATGCGTTTGAAGTCCAGATCCATCAGAAGTACCAAACTACCTAAAGGTGACCCATTCACGATGGGATCCATCGTAAATTGGGTCACCTTTAGGTAGTTTGGTATTTCTGATGTGTGTTTCGCCTACATTTGTGAGATTTCTGCAGTTTTAAAATGTGCTTATATTTTAAATATTGTTGTTGTTAAAATTCCGAGTTATTCAGGATCCTTTTGTTAGTTTGTTGTTGTTGTTGTTGCATTATTGCATATTTATGATATTGCGTATGCACGTTTGGGTCCGCCCTCTGTCGGTCATCAGTGGTTGAGGGTCAAGGTCCACAGTTTCTTCTTTCCCCTACCCCCCGGAACACTCCCCGTTTTCTTATAAGAAGATTGTTCAAAAAGGCGCAAGTTAATTCTTCGTACCAATAATCAAGTATCACAAAGAGAAACACTGAAAATATGAATAGTAAAGAGTGAGAGTTCAAGGCAAACTTTTCTTTCTATCTCTTGATATTTTACCTTGGTTATGTTGCGTACAATGCACATGAGCTTTTTTTTAAAGGTACAAGAAAAAGGTGGGAGATAGGATAACAACAACAAAAACCGAGCTTCATGTTCGGTTTTTTTCAAGACGTTTTTTTTTTATTTCAGTTTTAATTTAATCCCCATCATCATCATCATCATCATTGCGATGTTCTCTCATTTTCCCCCTTCCTTCTTAGCCTGTTTAGTTAAATGGGTTATTATACCTCAGGAAATTCACTTTTCTTTCATTGCATATATTATTATTATTATTATTATTATTATTATTATTATTATTATTATTATTATAATAATGAATTGAAAATGAGAAAAAAAGAGCTGTATATATGATGATGAACACCAGAGGGCGCAATCAAAACGCGGAATTTTTTTTCTGTAGTTAAATTGTAGTAATAATAAGTGGACAATAGAACGGAAGGGAAAACGTATCACGTGTGAAATATATTTTCTTCATTGGTAGTTGATCAAGTAGAGACTTCTAATGTGTGTGTGTGTGTGTCATTATAATGTGCGTGTGCTGAGTTTTCTATATAATTGAGGTGCAATCTGTGCGCAGGTGTGTGCGTGTTGTTTCACCTGCGTCATTCTCCTTTATATTATCCATATTAAAAAAAAAAGTGGATGCGGGGGGGGGGGGGGGGGGAACTTTGTAGGTTTTTTTCTTCTTTTGGCTCTCTGTGCCTTGTGCTTGAAATTTCAATTTTAATCCTAGTCTTTGGTTTTGAAAGGCAACTTAAGACAGCTAAGGGCTATGGTGATTGCGTGAACCTCCAATTTATAAGGGGGTGGGGCTATTTTATGGTACTAGGCACCAAAGAGAGAGAGAGAGAGAGAGAGAGAGAGAGAGAAATTGAGGCTGAGCACACAAACATGGAGGGACAGACAGACAGACAGAACATCATCTTGTTTTTTTTTCTTTTCTTATTATTGACACTAAAAATGAATTTCTGTTTGTTTAGTGGGCTTGGTTTTTTTTTAGTGTGTCCCATGTTCATCTTTGTTTTTTTTTTGGTAAAGAGAAAGATGTAGTATGAAAACACTGTGTGATTTGCTAATAGGTAAAAATATCTTCTGAAAGTCTTGAAGTGGAATGAGGGAAAATTTTAAATCGGCCCCCCTCCACCCACCCACCCAACCAACTCTCTAACCACTTTTCAATGAAATAGTTACAAAAAAAAAATACACAGCCTTGACTCGAGGAGAAAGAGGAGGAGGGCCCATTTGCAGGTGCAATTGAAATTACATGAGGTTCATTTATATTGATGAAATATTATTGGCTATAATAATATTGACTTGAAAATGGATGTGTTGGATTTACGCGTACAGTGTTGCCAGATGTGTATGAAATTCTAGTGGACCTCCCTCATTGTGCGGCTTAAACTAAAAAATGGCACTTTTCTAAAAAAAAAAAAAATTCTTTTTTATTAAAACAGCAAAACTGCAAGAAGTGCTAGAAAGTTGTGTATTTTATACAAATTAAAAATGTTGATTATACAGTTGAAACCGTTTAACACAAAATAAAATGGACCGGAATGTTTTTTCGTGTTAACTTTAACTTTATTTCGGGTTGTAAAAAGGAATTTCTAGGTAGATTTGTATTCTTTGGGTCTGAAAAGACTTTTTCGTGTTAACCGATTTTTAGAGTTAACTGAAACAGGTAACTCTAAAAATCGGTTAATACGAAAAAGTCTTTTCAGTTGTCTTCCAAGAAATTAAATATGTGGGGTGGGAGTGGAATGTATTCTAAGGATCTGGTCCAAAGATATATTTCCGTTGAATCAATAAATAGCCACAATAGTTTGGCAGCAGTAACTGAAAATAGGCAACCAAAACGATTCCGTTTCAGAAACGATTCAGTAAAATTGTGCCTTTTATTTTGCGACTATGTAAATTGCACATTTTCGAATTGAAACAACTCTCTTAAATGTTCATAACGCAGACGTTTGTTTCAATCGGATTCATTTCGTTACCAAAATTCGAATTACAATTGCATATTTCAATTGGATCCTGACAGACAATCCATTTATTGTCATTTGTACAAAATCTCCCGCTCCTGCTTGTCGGTTTCTGTGCATTTGAAACTGTACCTGGTTTTTCTAGCCCACAGACAAAGTCTAGTCTTTTTAAGTTTAGTCTCTGAACTTTTACCCCCAAAAAAAAGTTCATGACTTTTACGTCTGTGATAAGAAGCATATTGAAAGAAATAAAAAAAATGCTTCATGAGAAAGTTCCTGGCAAGTGGTGACATTAGTGGCTATTTTTCGTTGTTGTCGAAGCCATCTACCGGAAGTTTAGTGGTTTTACTTCAGTAAAATCGACAGAGGGAGGGAGAGAGGAGTACACAGGGTTCTTCTTTTAGAGAGAGAGAGAGAGAGAGAGAGAGATATCTTTTCGTTCTTTTCTTCTATTTTTTTCTCTGCAATCTTGGTTCTTTTGCGAATATCTAACTAAACTCATGCATATGGCGATATAAAAATGGCTACGAACTTCCCCCCCCCCCTTTCCTACTCTTATCCTTCCCTCCCTTTTCATATTCCCTTTATATATCTTTTCACTCTGTTGTGTTTTAAAATGCACCTAAGTTTGAAAAGGAGTGACCATGGCTTGTGAGTGTGTGTTTGCGCATGTGTGGTGCCTGTGCCAATGCCTGGATCTCTCTGTGGACATATGCATTGAAAATTTGAAAGAAGAATGTTTCTCTGGATGTGTGTGTGTTTGCAGGGGTTAACGTTTTGATAATATCCCCCCTCCTCCCTCCTCTTCGGTGTTGGTTATAGGTGAATAGATTGGAGGGTATTGAAAAGAGATAAGGGGGGGTTGGTATTTTAAAGGGAGAGGGTGAGGAAGGGGGGGATAAAGAGGCGGACTTCTGAACAGGTTATGCATAAAAGGAGGGAGAGGAAATGGGCAGAAAAATAAGGTTTGAAGGAAAAGAAGGGAAGGGGGAGAGGAGGAGGGTGTTAGAAATAAGGACCAAAAAAAGAGGGATTTGGGGAGGAGGGGATAAAAAGCTCTACATAGGAATGGATGGATGGAGGAGGAGGAGGAGGAATGGCATTGATGTGTTATGAATGAGCGGTGCGTGTGCACTGACTGTTTGTTACACTCCCCATCCCCCTTTTTTTTCTTGGCAGGTTGTTTTCCCCCTCTTATGTTTATGAACCCCCAGTGGTGTCTCCCCTCTCTCTTTTTCTTCCCCTTCTTTTGCTTGAAAATAGTGGCTTATATCTAGATCCCCTCATTCCCCATCCAAGTTCCAACTCTCCACCCCCTTGAGCTGGCTAGGCTGCCTGCTGCTTATTAAAATTCTACAAAAGCTGATGGGGGCCGTTTAGGTCTCTGAAATTGCAGCACGGCAAAGGCTTCTTTCTTCTTCCTCTGTTGGACGCGTCATTTTGCCGCTAGCTTCGTTTGTTTGTTCGTTCCATCGATTGTGCTGATGCTGGTACCCCTATATATCTAAACCAAAAAAAAATGTATTGCCATTTCCTATTATATACAATTGTACAAACGTTAGATGGACAAACGACAATGTCAATGACATTTTTTTGTTGTTGTTGTTTTTGCAGAAAACACAACTTCAGATTGGTTGATTTAGTACTGTTTTAGGCATAGAATCCTAGTAACCAGTTGACCATCGTATTGAACGCTATAGAAAAATTATATTTGCAGTCGAATTATTTAAATTTCTGAAATGTTATCGATCCTTTTTTTTGGGGGGGGGGGGGCAGTTAGGATACATTATATATATTTCAGAGAACCCTGGGGTTTTATGTCTGTGCAAAAATTGTGTGTTTGTTTCGAAGGAGAGAAAGGGGAATAAGAATGGATCGAACTCTGTGGCGTTTTAGTGTCCAATCCATAATAAGATAAAATAACCCACATTGGTGATGTTGAATTTGATATTACAAAATGTCTTCTCTGGATTTTTTAAAAAAGTAAATATTTCAATATTGTTTATTCTTGCGTTCGGATTCATTAATTCATTGTGGCGTCTCTGGTATTTATATTCGAGATATATTTTATTTTGAATGTTTTAGGAATGGAGAGGCGCGCACAGGCAGGAATTATTATTGTTGGGTGGTTTCTGAACTCCGGTTTGGAGGATCCTCTTCTCCATACTTCATTATCCCCTTTTATCTATTCTATTTGGAAATGCCTACTCTTTCCATTTCCTTACTTTACTGTGTTTGTATAAAGGATTAAATTTTTTTTTTTAAGAAGAAAAAGAGAAAAATCTTTTTAGGTATTGAATGACGTTGAAATTAAGAACGGAGAGATTAAAAGCGAGCGAAAATACCCCCCCCCCCCCCCCCTCCTGTGTAAAAAAGGAGGAGAGTTGAGGATTTACTAATCTTCATAATATCTTTCTGTCTTAAAAATTCTATAAAGATTTAGAGAGAAAAAAAAACGATAAATAGAAGACGTATTTTTTTTCTCTCATAACTTTCAATTTCAAAGACACTTTTCATAAAGAGGATCCGATGATGAGGCTAATACTTGGTAAAACACGCAGCATGTAAAACATGGCGGAAGACTTTTGCTCTCGTTTTAATTTATGGAAGAAAAAGTAACAGTTTATTATTATTATTATTATTATTATTATTATTATACTGTGTGTAACATGTTAGTAGAACAGCAACAATAATGTTCAACGTGTTCGACTTGACCTTTTAGTAGGTTTTTTCTTTCTTTACCTTTTATAGAATGGAAAGGAGGTTGGGGTAGTGGGGTAGGGCTGAGTAGATAAATTAGATCGTCCACCAAATGAGAAAAGGAGGATAAAAAAAGGAATGGAGGGAGCTGGGGGATGTTCATGTTGTTACCGTGGTTGTTGCAGTACCCTAGAGGAGGAGGGGTTATTAATTGTTGCCTAATAACAACGCCATCTTCTAGAAAAATGTATTCTTCAAAAGAAAGTTTTTTTTTTCTCTTCAAGATTGGAATGTCCGGCATGAATCATAAAAAAAAGGTTGGCCCGTTTGGTCGATTCTTTCCTTTTCTATAGGGCCTACAAATGTATTTCATAACACTTATTGTGGTGTAGTCCGATATATCAGTGGTTCCCAAACTTCTTTTTTTTGCACGGCACAGTATTTTTTGCGGCACAATTTACACACCTTGCAAAACTTACGACACACTAGTGAGCCACAGGAGGGACACCCTTTGAGAGAAACACTAGTTTAGTGCATATTGGGGCCTACGTATAATAGGACGGTTTTCTAAATTATGGCTAAGTTTATTTGGAAATATTAAAATAATTTTAATGCTTTGAATATAATATCCAGAATTTCGCGGCACACCTTGCTAAACTGACGGCACGTCCTTTTGGGAATAATACTATAGTAATAGTACTATACTCGTAGTACACCGTGGTGTATAGTATTCTACACTAGGCCATCTAAAACAGTGTTCTTCAAAGAGAAGTTTTAATTTCTAGACGTCATTTGAATAAGACACGAGGAACAAAGATCTTGTTGTTCTCCTGCTGTCTTTTATTCATTTCTTAATATTGAGATGCTTGCCCTAGCTTTTTATAGGTTGGGGGTCACTACAGCTACCAAGGCTCACAAGCGCTACTAAGGGGAGAACCGCTACTTGGGTCACTACAGCTACCAAAAAAATAGGGGGACAAAATATAGACCTTTTTTATCACTTTCTCGTCACTACAGCTAAAAAAATAACCCTTTCTCCATAACCTAACCGAACCTTACCTAATGAAACCTTACCGAACCTTAACGATCCTAACCAAAAAGTACCGATACTAACCGATCCTAACCAAACCTAACCGATCCTAACCAAACCTAACCGATCCTAACCAAACCTTACCGATCCTAACCGAACCTTACCGATCCTAACCGAACCTTACTGAACATAATGAAACCTAATCAAACATAATGAAATTTAACTGAAACGAATGTAATCTAAACTAAACGTATTGATAAATAAAAAGGCCTATATTTTTTGGTAGCTGTAGTGACCCTCGGTAGCTGTAGTGACCCAGTTAGCTGAAGTGAGCCAGTCCCTTTTTATATTATGAGGTTATCAAGTATAGAAAAAAGGAGAGGGTCATTGGGGGGGTGGTGACTGGGGGGGAAAAAAAAGGACCTTAGGAGTTTCTTCTAATCATATCCATTCCAACTCTAGATAACTTCTTGAGAGGAAGGACCCGAATTTGAGGGCCAGTCAGTTCAGCAATTTCAGCACTAAGTTCTTCCACCGATGGATGCAAAGAATTCCTTAATCTCTGATGAATTGTATCTTTCAGAAAAGCTTGAAAAGTGTCTTAGAAACTGGGAAAAGGCATAATTTCACCATAAAAAGTTTATTTTCTAAAACTTATCTACACCTAGATTTAAATGCATTTAAATACATGTTCTACAGAGTCCTGTAATACCTAGTACACTTCTGATAATTTAAATAATGCATTTAAATAATAAACGTGTTCTACAGAGCCCTGTGAAGGACAAACAAACAATGTATCAAATTCAATTTATTCAGTTAATAATCTGAAAATATTGATTTAGTATTTCAATTTAAAATCTCAATAATAAAGTCAATTTTTATTTGGTGTTCATGTCCTTAACTGGATTCCGTATAATTCACCTAAACACATTGAATTTGAATTCTTTTAACTCATGTGTGTACAAGGTATTAAGAACAAACAATATGTCGAATTCAGTTTATTCATTTAATAATACCATACATTGAGTTAAAATTTAAAATATATTAAATGTGGTGTTTCAATATAATGGATTAGCGTAACAAAATATTGAGTTAATATTTCAGTGTGTTCATATATTAAGAAATAAAGTCAATTTTATGTTATTCATGTCCATAACGGGACTCTGTAGACAATTAAGGTTCGGATACATATAGGATGATGTATGGACGGCGGACATATGTGATGTATACACGTATGTAGAAGGTGAAAAACACACACGAGACATAAATGAAAAATCAAGACACGTGCACAGAATGAGACATCACAAATGTGTGTGTGACGTGTGACATTTGTGTGAAGTGTGTCAATTTCATGCAAATTCACTTTCCGACTTTTGTTGAAATTGCGTCACATGTTGTTACTACTTAAGGTGGATGGAGAGATGCATTAATTTTGCATAACTTTCTCTTTTTGTCTCTTTCTTCCTTCGAAAAGAAGAGACAACAATTTCGAATTGAACGTCATTTGCTTTCCACTTTTTATTCTCGTAGTCTTAACATTCAATTGTTTCTTTCTCATTCTCAATACACATTGTGTTGTGCGTTTCGTTTTTTTATATTTTCTATAATATCCTCCTGTAATGTAGGTCAGTAGTGTTCCTGTCCTGTAAAGAAGACAAAAGTCGGGTTCCTTGTGATAAAAAGGCGCGCCACCTAACGGGCGACATGAAACTAAGTATATTCTTTTTAATAATAAAAGGGAAACAAATTTCCTTTTTCCCTTCGTTTCATTCTTTCTAATATAAAAATGTGCGGATCCGACCGACCCTTTTCTCATGATGAGAAAGAGACGTTTGGGTCAGATGCGCACCAATGGGTCATACATAGGAGACATGAGAAATGTGTGTCGTGGTCATTTCGGTCCTAGCTTGTCTCCCTTTTTAACTAAAGAGACCTACGAATAAAAACAGATGATGACCTAAATGTCTGCGTCTTTCAGGTTGATATCTAGCTGTGCAGGACACAGGTGAATTTTTCGTTTTTTTGGTTTTTCAAAAAAAAAAAAAAAACTATCTGAAAGAAGAATGTTTCAACTCTAACCTCTAACCCTCCAACTTAACTAAACTAAAATTACTAAACCTAATGCTTAACAAGGACCGACGTTTATTCAAAGTTCAAATTGGAAAATCCGAGTAAAATTTGCAATTTTTGAAAAGCAGTTTGCATTCCTTATGTTAATATGTAAAAGAGCTTACGTGTTTGTGTCACTGATATTTGTTTCTGTCTCTTTGTACGTCTGTTGAGCCTTGTTCTGAAATTCGCAGGGTTTTTTTTTCAGTTAAAAATGAACTTGTTATAATTTGTACAATTTTTTGAATCGATTTTGATGGGAAAACATATACTAAACAGAAAGAAATGGTTGCTGATCAAATTCGAATTAAAATTAATGATGATTTTTTTGTTGTTGTTGTTAATTTAGAACTCCACAGTAACGTGGGACCACCTCAGATGACCCATTCACCTGTGTTCTATCCTGGGATGTGTGAAGATCCTGGAAGAAAGGTGAGAAAGAAATATCCTACTATTTACTCAAAAATTAACATTTTATATAAAGACTTAATAGTAGAAAGTGAGAAAAGACAACTACAGGCGCCAAATACACACACGCATCCATTAATGATAAATGACGGTATAACAATAATAATAATAAATAAATAAAGGCGAAATGTTTGTCAATGTCACATTGTCTTTTGATAAGAAAAACATTGCGGAAGACGACATGGAGTTCGTTTTTCTTATCCGTTTCTACTTCAGGTCAGTTCATCATTTGGACGCGGTTTTTTTTATTTTCAAAGAAGAAAAAAGGTTTTTCTTAAGATTTTATTTGTGGTTTATCAAGGGTATATATTAGTAACAGCTGATTTTTGAACTCTTGATTATATTTTCCTGAAGCTTAAATGAAGAGAAACTAGAAAGGGTTTTTAGAAAACTAGAAAGATATCTGTGAATCACGTAATAAGGGTATTTTCGTGTTTGCTATCTTTCAAAATAAACGTTTTTTATAAGACAGAAATTGAAAACAATACATAAAGAGCTTATTTTGAAAGATATCGACGTGAAAATACCCTTCTAGTTTCTAACATACATTCAAGTGTCTCTTCAATTTTACACCTAACTAAGAAACATTTTCTAAGTGTAATAAAACGCTCGAATTTCTGATTATCCTTTCTTTGAGATGAGCAAATTTAAGAGAAACTTGAAAGTTTTTTTTTAGATACTAGAAATATAACTCAATTCGCTTAAGGATAATTTCAGTTTTGGTATCTTTTTTGAGTTTGGAAATGCTGCAACTTTTAAGCAGATATGCTAGCCATTCCTTTAATTTTTGGTTTATTTTGAAAAATATCGACTCGAAAATATTAAGTGATTGATTCAACAACTACCGACCGTTGTGTAGTTTTCTTTTTTTTTAACGCACTTTAAATTTCTCCTTATTGTTTGTTGGGATCTGAAACCTACATTAAGTTCGAAAATCAGCTGTTCGTAAAACATCTTCTTAAGTTTGGAAGTGAACAGAAAAGGTTTTTTCGTTCGTTCGTCGTCTCTTGCGAATTGGGATATTCGATTTCCATGTCAAGTTGTCTTTCTTTAAAGGGGGGTTAAAGGAGGAGGAGGACGACGACGACGATGTGGTGGTTTGGTATAAATATAAAGAAATTTCAGGGAGAGAGAGAGAGAGAGAGAAAATGGAAAAGACATACAGTTGAAAGATCTTTTCCTTCGTTTCTCCTCATTCCGTTCTGGTAACTAACTAGAACTGTAAAGAAGAAGACGAAACAACCAGCAGCTGCACGACATGCTTGCTTAGAACTTTGATAGTTGCCATGACTTGGTTCTTTTTTTCCCCCCCTTAGTTCTTCTTCTTAGAACTTCTTCTCATTCCATTCTCATTTGTTACTATGGCATTTTCCACCCCCAAGTCGTCTCTTAAATTACTTTTAGTTCTTTCTCTCTCTCCCAAAAATGGTTCCCTTCAATAATCGTAAAAACTTCCAACTTTTTTTCTTTTCCTTTTCACTTCTTATCACTCAGTCAGTCAGTGGGTCCACCCTTAATAAATAGTGATAGATAGATAGAATTCTGGGTGCTACTCTGGTCTCTCTCTCTCTCTCTCTCTTGATGGTTGAGTAAGCTGCACGTTAGTTATCCCAAGTGGTTCTTATTTTTTTTTATTAAAAGTGGTCCTTCTTTCTGAACCCATAACAACCTACGAATGACGTCAGTACCATTCATTCATATAGTTAGTCATATCTAGGTTACCATTGAAATGATTAAACTTTTAATAGCATCATCAGGTGCTGCAAAAACTTTCATCGTGTTTTGAACTTTTTTTTTCATTTCAAAAATAGAATCTTTGGCGCATCTATCGCTCATTGACAATTGTGGCTTATGATGATGATGATGATGTCGTCACTTCTTATTTTAATCATTTGTGTGTGTGTGTGTGTGTGTGTGTGTGTGTGCCTCCTCTCTCTCTCTCTCTCTCTCTCTCTCTCTCTCTCTCTTTCACACAGGTGATGATTGCGCGCACATAGGTTTCGAACTTCTCTTTTTCTTATTCGTTGCCAGACAATCAAATTGATTCAATTCATTGATATTTCCTCGGTGAGAGGGAAGTTTTGGAGGTTGAGGAGGAGGATATCTATGATGATGAAGAACCACGGAGATAGAGCGACTCCTCCGAGGATCCACCACATTCGTAACTTATGGAGAAGGAGTTCTGTTGGCTCCTATTGTCTCTTGTTTTGTTGCTTGGCTCGAAATAAGTTTTATTCTTTCCATCTGAACACTGTATAACACACGCACAGCTGCTGCTGATGCCGAGTTGGTGGTTGCTTTTTATATCCTGAGAGAGAGAAAAGAAGGGCTTTTGTTGTTAAAGAGTAGACAGTTTTTAGAATGAAATGTACGTCATTTAATCCACTCCAGATCCAAGGGAAACACCCCATCATCCATCCGTTCATTTATTTTCCTCCTTCTCGTATCGATTCGTATGCCAACGACGTCGACGTCGACAACGTTTCCAAGATAGATCTTCTCCTTTTGTTTGCAGTTGAATTTAAAAGTATTGGTCTTCGTAGCCGAGCTTCGTATTCTGTACGAGTCTGTCTGATATTACAGTCTCTTCTTTCTTTCCGTTATCTCTATCCGCTGGCATAATTTTTTTTGAGTTCTACAAGACGTATTTTCTTTTTTCTCTGCAATGTTATCTGCGTTGTCTTCTTTCATTAGAGAACTTGATAGTCAAATTCAAGAGGTATGTCGTAAAAAACAAAACAGAACACGACTTAACTGTTTAATAACTATATCTAGTGTTCGGCGTCGAATAAAACGACTCACTGGCCCATAATCTTGTCTTAATTGTGTTCTCTATGTTTGTTTAGAGCGAAAGTCCGAGCCGTAAACGCAGAAGGACGTCCATGTCCACTCATAACGTGATGGGGGATGTGGCCAGTGCACCGACGCCGCCGCCGCCTCTTCCTTCAACAAGATCTTGGGACATGATGATGATCGGAGACCGAGGAGGATTGGGACGAAGGAGGAATTCCGTGCAACGTCGAGGTCCTCCCGTCATTCTGGATCAAGTGAATGCATCGCGGAATCGTAGGAGGTCGGTGAAGATCATCGTCGTGGTTATATTTTGTTTGTTGTAATGAATCGTGTCTTTAAATTGTTACTTATTTTTATTTTGGATAGTCCGACTGTAAGAAGGGTTCGATACAGAGACCGCCAGTCTCCGGAACGTCGAGCGTTCCAACCTCCACCACCTCCTCCTAATCAGATTCAACCTAATCCTAGTTCTCAAGCTCCTCCTCCACCTCCTCCTCCTCCTCATAATCCTCAAATGGCTCCTCAACACCATCATCCTCTTCCTCCTCACCTTACTTTTCATCCGGCAAATCTTCCTTCCTCTCAGCAACATCATCATAATCCGCAACAACATCACAACTCTTTGATGGCCAGTCAACAGCAGCAACATCATCATCATCATCATCATCATCAACAGCAGCAGCAGCAACAACAACATCAACATCATCATCAGCATCAACAACAGTCAGCTCCACCTCCAGTCGTCATTAACATGGATCAGGTGGGTTGAATAAAATTAATCGTAATTGGATTTGTTTTAGTTCGATTTGCTTTTCTTTTCGGCGTCTTTTGTGTGGTTCGTTTTCGGTCGAGAGTTGTTACTAGGGTTAATTCTCTCGGTACAATGGAAAGTAATCGAAAGCAGATTTGCAAAGAACCAAGAATTTTTTTTAAAAAAAAACTGAAAACTGATGACGAAAAAAGAAAGATTCAAAACTAAATAATTTAAATTAAATTTAATAAATGACATTTAAATATACAATTAAAAATTTACTAATAAAATAAAACAGGTAAAGGTGGTTTTTGAACTCTTTTTGTTCTGCAGTTTTGGGAGTGTAACATTAAGGAGAAATTGAAAGTGTGTTAGAAACTAGAAGGGTATTTGAATCAATGAATAGCAATTTCACGTTGATGTAAATTAAATTAAATCAAATCTTCTTTTGATAAAAATTGAAAAAAAAAAATATTGTCCACTTAAAAGTTGCAAACTGACATAAAAAAGCTTATTTTAAAACAACATCATGAAAACAACGTGAAAATACCGCTAAGTGATTGATATTACCTTTCTAGTTTCTAACACACTTTTGAGTTTCTCTTCAAATTTGACTCCTGAAAGACAAAGATAATCAAGAGTTGAAGGAGCGTTTACTGTTTCATCAAAGTAAAGAATTTTTCATTAAACACATTATTTGAAAATCACGGGATTTAAATTAGTCGATTTCAATTATGCAAAAGCAAACATTTATTGTTGGTTTTTTTTTTAATCTCAACATCTTTTTCTAAATGGGACAATTTCATTGGCGCACAAAAAAAACTTCTTGAACGCGCCTCCCTCCTGTAGTAAACCAACAGTGAGCACATAATATACATATTAATATAATTCTAAATGCGGGGGAACCTGCGTTTGCGAAGGAACGTGAGAAAGTGCGTTTTTTTGAACGGTTTTTGAGTAAAGAAATATCCGTTCCATAAAACTTCTTAAGAATGAAAAAAAGCATAAAAAAGAGGGTCTTGGCGGCATTCTCAACGATCTTTACAGTTTTACTTATTTGCATAACGGTTAATTAATTTTCTCTCGAATTAATTATGCAATCTTTGGATGATTCTTTTTTTTTTTTGGAGTTGTGAAAGTGACGCTTTCGTCGCAACCGGTTCTCGGTCGTATTCTTTGGAAATACATATATTCATTCTTCTTGGTTAGGCACATAAAATGCGATGAGGGGGAGAGGTCTTTCTTTTAACTATATTTTTAATTTCGTTTTAAGAGAGAGAAAGAGAGACATGCCATGCAAATTAAAAGTGATGTGTGTGTTTATTCTGTATCTTATTATTATTTTTATTTTTGGTAATTGTAGGTGCAAGTGTCGATTCCTTTGACGATGTCACCTCATAGCTTGCCTTTGTATAGTACTCCGCATCCGATTCCGATGTGTGCTAATCCTCACCTTCCTCCCTGCAACATGCAAGCTATGCACAATTGCGGTGGAATACAATTTTCTAATTGTCAGGTATGAACACACGAAAACAGGTCGACGAAAGAAAAACCTTTTTGCTTCTCACTCCCCTCGTGTGCAAAAAAAAATGGCCACATTCTACGTTAGTACAAGCTGACACGATTCAGCGCTTGAAAGTTTTATAAAATGTCCTTAAAAAAAGAACATTAGCTGCAACAATAAGGTGTAATTGAAGGTTTTTTTTAGAAACTAGAAGAGCAAGTGAAACATGTGAAAGGTAGTTTCGCGCTCATTAATGTCTTAAATAATAAGCTTTTTATACAGTATGGCAGTTTGAAAATGACTAAATTAAACGTTTTTTTTGACAACATTTGGTCACACACGCTTGTTAGTAAAGTTAACAGAAACTGATAATTTAGATTTGGGCTGTTTCCATTAGGTCAAAAGTAAATTTGACTTAAAGGAAAAAGATTAAGGTTATTAGACATATCAGAATTGTTAAATCCTCTACTGGTTTCTTTCTTCTTCTAGTTTCTAAAACACGTTCAATTTTTTTTTTCTTACTGATTATTTTTCCTCTCAGAAGCAAAGTTAAGAGAAATGGAAAGTGTTTTAGAAACTTGAAGGGTAGCTCAATCATGTAGTGGTATTTTTACGTTAATATTTTTCAAAATAAGCCTTTTATAGACCAAATTTAAACAATATCTTCTGCTTAAAGTTATATGCCTTCTTCAAACTTGACATAAAAGCTTATTTTGAAAGATATCGACATGAAAATAGGCTTATGTGATTGAGCTACACTTCTAATTTCTAAAACATTTAAAGTTTTTTTGCATTTTACACCTGAAAGACAGAATAATCAGTCGTGTTTTCACCTTAAATTTACCTTAATAAAGTTGCTTTTAATACAAGAAGTGGCAGCATTTCATTTGCATATTTTGCAATGGCTGCTGTGAACATGGCCGACCGTTAGCCTCAATAAGAGTGAGAGAGAGAGAGAGAGAGAGAGAGAGAGAGAGAGAGAGAGAGAGAGAGAGAGAGAGAGAGACAGGAGTTGATTCTTGGAAGTGACCAATTTGATATGTAATTAGGTACCTCACCTGGCCGGATGTGGAATTCATTTGCCTCATCATCACCACCACCATCACATGTACCAATCAATGATGCATCCTCATTCTCATCAGCATGCGGCTCCTACTCCGGCCCAGTCGAATTTGATGCAGCAGCAGCAGTTTATCACGCAACAACCGATGCAGGCTCAAGTGAGTCTCTCTTTCACTTCTACAAACACTCTTAATAATGTGGTTTTAATTGTTAACATTGGGTTTGTTCTCTCTTTTCAGTCGCAAGATGGTGGCGAATTTGAAATGTTGAGCGATCATCATCACCATCATCTTCATCATCATCACCATCATCATCCAAGATCGACTGGGTTTCCTGGTTTGCCTCCTCCACCGCCAGGAGTTCATCATCCGGGACCAACGTTGCCACCGACACCTCCTCTTCATCTCATTCAGGAATCGGCCGTTCGATCCAGTCCTCCCGAAGCCCATTTTCCCACTTTGGTCGGATTTCTTTCTTTGTTTTTTTCTTTTCTTGCTCACATCTAAAGTTTCTTTTTCTTCTTCTCGCTTTAGTGTTCGTATGTTCCACATTCACGACGTCTCAATTCGAATCGAAGAGCACCGGGTAGACGATGGCGCGGAACTCCGCTTCCAACGTCTCCAGCTTCGTATCCTGGATTTCTTTTGCACTTTTTGTAACGTTTATTGTTTTTCTTCAATCGTTATTTGGTTTTAAATTTTGATAATTTATTTTTAGTGCCATGTTCTCCAATCATCCGTCACTACCGACGTACGGTCAAGAGATGGTCAATCCAGAAACTGCCGAAGCAGAGAACTACGAAGCTCTCCTAAATCTGGCTGAAAGGCTCGGAGAAGCAAAACCCAGGGGTTTGCTTAAGACTGGTGAGAAAACGACGCATCCGAAAACATTTTCTCTTCTAGTTTAGTTGCTTAGAAATGTTTCTTTTTGTGGTTTTTTTTTTGTAGAAATCGAACAGTTGCCGTCGTATCGATTCAATGCAGAGACCCACCAATCGGATCAAACTTCTTGTGTTATTTGTATGTGCGACTTCGAACAGCGCCAGTTACTTCGTGTGCTTCCTTGCAACCACGAGTTCCATGCAAAATGCGTCGACAAGTGGCTCAAGGTTCGTATACTTGCATTTGAATTCGGTGATTTTACCGTTGCATTGTTAAAAATGGTTTCAAAGTGTAATCGTTACCTCGAACTGTAGGAGCAAAATTAAAGAGAAACGCGAGTGTTTTATAAACTGGAATGGTAGCTCAAACTACTTAAGGGTAATTTTATGATAATATTTTTTAAAATAAGCTTTTTATGTCAGTTTGAAAAATGACCCAACTTTAAACGTACGAAGGGGTATTTCAATCTTTTATGGGTATTTTTAGGTCAGTGTGAAAATTGCCTAGCTTTAAGCAGTTTAAAAAAGTTTATTTGGAAAAATATCAACATGAAATTACTATTATGTGATTCAGTGTGACCTGTCTAGTTTCTAACCAACTTTCAATTTCTTCTTTTTCGTAAAGTAACAAGATTGATGAAAATCAGCCGTTCATCAAACAACATGAGAAGCAATCTAAAGCGTTTTAGAAACTAGAAGAGCAAATGAATCACTTAGTTGATTCTCATGTCAATATTTTTAAAAATGAAGTTTTTATTGTCTATTTCCAAGTCTACGTTTTCGTTTTTCAATTCAATTTGGAACAAAAATTAATAAATCACTCAGAAAACTTCCATGCATCTTAAAATTCGATGTTTTATCAAACTATCGCAAGTTTATTTTGAAAGATCTCAACATGAAAATACTATTACAGTAAAAGCCGGATAAAACGGGCTCTTTATAAAACGGAAACCTGACTAAACTATGGGGGGTAAATCTGGGAACTTACGCTATTAAGGTTATGTTTCATGTACCTTTATAAAATAGAAAACTGTTAGAACCGAAAAGAAGTTGTCTGAAATCACACAAGATTCCGATTTATCCAGGTTTTACTGTAACTGATTCAGCTACTCGTTAGTTTCTAACAAGTTTTTAATTTCTCTTTAGTGTTGCTCTTCTGAAACACAGAAAATAGCCTAAAATACGAAAATGAGCTTTTCAATAAAACATCTTCACGAGTTATAAAATTTAAAATTTTTTTTGTCGTTTTTCTTTTTTGCAGACGAATCGTACTTGTCCCATTTGTCG
This sequence comes from Brachycybe producta, assembly GCA_036925085.1. Taxonomy (NCBI): domain Eukaryota; kingdom Metazoa; phylum Arthropoda; class Diplopoda; order Playtdesmida; family Andrognathidae; genus Brachycybe; species Brachycybe producta. The sequence goes on along the minus strand of JAUPFP010000038.1, from coordinate 1,911,644 downwards.
AGGCGACGCATCCGAATACTTCAACCACAGTGAATAAAGATATTCTGAGCAATGATAAACAAATTAAAGAGAGGTGCAAAAAAAACACCTTTTTTTCTGAATCGAAAGGAGAGAAACTGTTATTGCCTTTGATTGAGAGAGGAAGTGAGTGAGTGAGTGAGGGTCAGTCGAGTTAACACACAAACACAAAAAGGAAACCCTTTTTCCTTTCTTTTTTTGTCCCATCGTGATCGATTCTTCCTTGTGATTCTTCTGCTCCTCGAGTTGCCATGTTTTATTCGTGCGTTTGTCTCTCTTGGTGTCTATTTGTGCGCAACGTGCACTTTTAGTTTCGCTAATCTGTTCGAAACTCGCCTACGATAATTAGCTCTCGAAATCATTTCTTATTCGGTTCGTTGTCTTTTTTTCGTTGCTGATGATACTTCCGGTCTTGTTTTTTTTATTGCATTCCCCCCCCCCCCCCCGTTTTCTGTTATTTTCTTTCGAAAAAACATCTACGTTTTTACACCGCTGTTACGTTTATAATCTCTCTTTTCACGTCCTGTTTGTAGTCATATTTGTTGATGTTGTTGATTTTTTTTGTTAAAATTTTCATCTTTTTTTCTGTTTTTTTTTTTTTTTTTTTTTTAAAAGGAGGCGAGCGGTTTGTAAGTTTGTGTTTATTATTATGATTTTTTGTTCTTCAAATTTGTGTGACTTTTTTTTTGCCAAAAAAATTGTCGTGGCTTCTTTTTTTGTTTTTTTTTTCGAACCTCGATCATCTCTCGGCTCTCCGTTTCGTATCCCATCATGCTCATATAAAATGTCTGTGCCACACACAAACACATATACAGTATATTCCATTTTTTTTTTAGCCGTAATCTGTTTTTTCTTTCTTGTTGTACAATGTGTTTTTTGTTTCTGTTTTGTTTGTTTCTCAAAAATACGGGTTAAATCAGGGTTACTTTTTTTTTGCAAGTGATAAGAAAAGCCACCTTTCTACATTTTTTCTTTTAATTTTTGTTTGTTGCCATCTTTCTGAATTAGGATTTCAAGTTAGGTTTTTTTTTAGTTCAAACGCATGTAGAAATATGCAATTATGCAATATCAAGCAAATGTTTCTCAATTTGTGGTTCAAGTGCAGTCGTTCTGATGACGATAAATTGATAATGTTTACTTCACAAGTGAGGTAAACATTATCATCATCAGAACGACTGCAATTATGCTTTTTTCTAATTAAAAGGCTTATTGTGAGGCTAGATGTCTGGTTACTATTACTTGTTAACTAGCGTTCTAGCCTCTAACCAGTATTTTTGATTGAAAAAACAATTGTTGTTTGATCTAAAGGTTGGATTGGTACTTCACAATTGGCTCGTGGGCCACAGATTGAGAAACATTTGCTTGATTATTGTATAAAAACCCAAGCAGTCTCTTGAGTGGTTTGATGAAAACCGAATTCTTATTCAATTTTAAGATTTTTAATCTTTTGACGAAGGAAAAGGAGGATTATTGATTACGAAAATACGTAACCAAAGATTGATCTCTTGATAATATGTTGGTTTTCTTCAAAAATTCCACATCGACAAGACTCGTTTAATTTGTGGGTTGCAGTTTTGAAAAAAAAAACACCTCTTTTCTTGAATTAATTAACTAGTCGTGCATGCTTTTGAGCACATTCAGTCTGTTAACTAATTCATTTACAATAACCATTGACCATTGGGGAAAAAAACGGATTTCAGTCATTTTTTATTTTGTTAAATTTTTCAACAAAGAAATTGATTTTTTTTTTAAAAGCCGTATTTTGGCTCAAAACTAAATTAAAAAAAATGATTTACAGTTATACACTTATAATCTTTATTATGCATGAAGTTTTTTTTTGTTGTTGCCCATGGCTACATTTTTTGTGAAAAATTATGAATTTAATTATTGTATATATATATTATATAATTGCAAATGAAGAATTACTTGTTATTGTGCCGAAATCGATCTGTTTACCATTATACTTAGTAAAGAAAATATTTGGCTTCAGTAATTAATTCGTTTTGCATTCTTTGAATTGCTACGGCTTTGTGTAAGAAAGAAAGAGGAAATCTTCATTTGCTGCCGAGAATCGTTTTCATGTGCGGTACAAAATCCTAGAATGGTTTTTTATTTAAGAAAAAAAACCGCTTTCAGTAAATGGACCCATAATTGTTTCATCTGATTTGTTAACTTAATTTCATTGTCTTCTTCTCCTCCATCCATAATCGATACCAAACCTCCCCCCACCTCAACCACGTCTGTTATTATTATTGATCTTAGTTTTGTAATTCTTGTGCACAGCCAATTTATAGTAAAAAGAAATTGCCAAAAAAAATAAAAACAGTGCTCTTTGTGGTATCAAAAATTAATATTTGCAGTATGTTTTTTTTTCTTTTTCAGTTGATTGTGTACTATTTTGAAATCAAAGTTGTAACTTCAAAAAACTAACTCAACTTTCTTTTGTATTATTATCATCGCAACAGTGGAATAATTATTGATTATATGATGAGTCGATGAGACATTTTCTTATTTGTAATCAATATTCTTCCTATTCCCCCCCCCCCCTTTCCTTTTCCCTACAAACCTGATATTTGCTTATTTCCGTTTTAATGCCACAATAAAATTGTTAGTAAATTACAGGTATTTTTATTTAAAAGCTTTTTAAGAAATTAAAATACACAAAAATACACCCCTTATTTATGATTATAAAAATTATAATGAAATTACTACAATGAATATAATATATTGTAAAATAATGAATAGATATGACAACAGGGGTGGGGGGGGGGTGTGTACATCATTTTTAAAAATTTGAAACTAATTCAAACGACTGAATTTTTTTTATTTTATATAAAATGAAACTTGCAACTTGTATGCAAGTCAACTTTAATCGTCTTCAAAAACGATAGCGAACTCGTCAACGAGGTCGTCAATGGTGATATCCTCGTTCTCTTGTTTATCGTTCTTCGACGGAGACGATGCAGCAGGAATCCCCCAACGATGTAGTTGTTGCCTCCAAAGTTTGATCTGTTGGTCCCAGGATCTACGACTATACTTGTAATGCTTCACCGGAGTAACAGGATCGAAATTTGTACGTTTATTCCTTAAAAAAAAGATTCCTATAAGATTCATATAACTGTTTAATTTTACTGTGTTTTTATATCTTACAAAGGAACATCCTGCAAGTAGGAACTGTATTCCAACGTGTTCTTTCCATAATCGATCTGTTTCTGACGTCTAGCAAGAACATTTTCGTCAGTCTCGTATTCCCGATTAAATCCTGAAGATTTTCTGTTTTTCTGTTTTAAGATTTCCGAAGTCCTGAATATCGAAACAAAACAAAAAATTAGTTTAACCGGGACACGAAAATGGTAGCCCAGAGATAGCATACTTTTTGTCTAGCTCTTCAAGGCTACCGTTGCTTGAACAAGTAGACGGAGAAAGAAGCAAGCGACGTTTCGATCGACTGAAAAGAGAAATAGATCGTTAGAAAAATTAAAAAGAGACTTGAAGATTGAAACCGTCGACGGGAACATACCTTATGTTGTTCGAAGATGAATTTTCATCGCGAGTGTCTTTCGAAAAGGAATTCGGCGTCGTCTCCACACGGAACCGCTGGATGTCTTTATTTCTTTTTGCCGCCTCTTCATCTTTTGCTTCTTCATCTTCGACTAGCGTCGCCCAATCTTTCTTAACAATAGTCTCAGTCTTCTTTTCACAGCTGTTACTGAATTTGTACCAATGATGATCACTGTTTCTGCGTCCAAGTGCTGGAAAATCATTCTGATTCAAAGGTGATCCTATTGAAAATTCTTCGTTTTTTTGATCGCATTTCCAAGTTCTATTACTAAGAAACAAAACAACGTTATAAATTAATTCACGAAAATTAATCCATTTTATAGCGTTTGTTTTACCTTAGACTATTGGTAGAGTAATAGTCTAAGGTTTTACCTTCGTCTTTTGTAACGATCGTTTTCTTCGCCGTTTTCATCCGATCTTGTTCGAAGAGGACTTCTCAGAGAATCAAAATCATCTTTTCTGAATTGAAAAAAAAAAAAAGGTTCAATATTTCTGAACGCAACGAACACAAAAAGTTCCACAACTCCTTTGTGTGAGTCTCAATAGGTCCCCATACCTATCCCTATTATAATTTCGGCTACTTCTTTCGTTTCTTCGTTGCCGTTCGTAATGTTTGCTCTTTTCGGCAATCTCCATTCTATTCTGTACTTCAAATAAGAGTTTAACTGTTTAAAGATGAAATATTTCCTGCAGATAACAACCACAAAACGAATATCAACCTCCGTGAAACACTGGACAAGAAAGAAAACACTTTAAAGGTTCACAACAACAGGAACAGAAGATTTGGCGGGGTTTTTACGCGCCAAAACTGGTCACGTGAGTGGTATTTAACAACTGACGTCATTCTTTTGAATTACAATAGAAGGGTTCAACAATTGGAGTGATCTGATTGCTCCGAGTAAAAAATAACAATATAGGAGGGGAGAAGATCGACAGACTATGCAATTAGCCTATTTCATTTTTAATTATTTTTAAAGTAATTTTGTAATTTTTTTAATAAGTTGCTTGAAACATGACATACAATATCACGTAAATGACTTATCTTGTGATTGTAAATTTATTTTTCTTAAAAAATCTAATGTAATGTTCTAATGTTTCCAATTGCGTGTTTAATTAATCTGTCAATCATTTTAAAAAAAATTATATCGATATAGTCAATAATTTCCGATTTCGATCTAGAGTATTATTTGAGGACATAAGGAAACTGCCTTCGCTAGAATATTGAAGCGTATAGCAACTAATATAGTTGATAAAAAAAGGGGTTGACCTAATATGACATATTGCCAACTTTAAACATGTGTGAATGGTGCCATATTAGTACACTTATGCAGCAATTGGATTGCCGAATAGAGCGACGTCATGTCGTTTGTGGTTTTTAAAAACGCATTGAGCACGGTAATTATTGTATCGATTATGTTAACATATAAAAATCGATTCTGTTTCTAGAAAACGCTGCCCCCTATTCGCGGCTCTTCTTCTTTCCAAAATGGCCGACGATGGAACAGAGATGTTTTTCTCTCGTCGTCAATTTTTGCGACTTTTTAATAATATTTTGGAACAATTACTGTGACAAATAGTCAGAAACCGTCACTAGTATCTACAATTTTAATCACAGCGACAGAAAAAGTACAAAAAAGGTTTGTAAATGTGTTTTTTTTGGCTTTGATGTGATATAGGGAAATACTAACTTGCTAAGTGTGATGTACAGTCTATTCGTGAAGCCTTCTCATAAGGTTAACTAATATGGCGTCTTATGTAAGTCACGTAGATTCTTATGACATAAAGGCACCATATTGGATTACTCTTTTTAATGATTTCTTTATTGAGCCATACTACGCCGCCCTGCTTCAAGACGTCATTGAGTGGGTATTAATCGATGTCCTTGATCTTATCAATTGACTAAAGCTTCAAGATGGCGATGAATAAATATCCATCATTTTCAAGACTCTTGAATTCAAGAACACAATTAGATTATTTAGATGTTATAGTTGTGAAAAAACACTTAAAAAGATGTCCATATTTGAAGGTTATTCATGTAATTAATATTTTTTGTTCTTGTACAGCGTCACCTATCATGCAAACTAGGAACTTTTAATTAATTATTGTCTTATTTTTTTTATTGTTTTCTAGTTGAAACATTTGGAAACATAAGCAATTAAACAAAATTAACTTAAAAATGAACAGTTGGAACCAGTTTCAGTACGATTCGGCGGATCTTCCATTTCTGCCAAACTCTTCTTACGATTCAAGTAATGATAATTAAAAGTGGTGGTGAATAAAACAATAGAATTCTCCGTTATTCTGCGTTTTCAGAATCATAACAAATTAAAAATCAAAAGTGTTTTAGAAATTAGGGGAGTAGTATATGATCACTTCTATTTTCATGTTCTAAGTGAAAGAAGTTTATATTACGATTATTATTTAAAGATATCAATATGAAGATGTGATTCACTTAAACGTATTGGTTTTTTTTCTTCTGAAACGCTTTCAATTACCTATTAATATTCCATAAGAGGCTATTGGCATGTTTAAGAAAATAACCAGTAGGTGGCGCAAGCATCTTCATTAATACACATTTCATAGTTATATAAGATTATATAAAAAAACTCATATTAGGATGATGCAATATCTGATATAATCGTTTGACATGGTGTGCACGTTTAGGGGTTTTGTTTACACTCTACTGCTTCGTGTACAATTATTTTTGAAACGTAATTTAAAGTACAATAAGCACTCGTATTTACTGCTCATTACTCAGAACATTTTCTATAACCATATTTTTATTCTTTCTATTTTGAAAATAATTCTGAAAATAGAAAAAAGATTCAACATTTTTTTATAAGAAGCATTTTAATGGTTCTTTCACTTTATAATTACGTTTCAAAATAACTACACGAAGCAGACGAAGTAAATAATGACCGAACACACGCCATGTTAAACGGGGTATACCAGTTATTGCATCATATTGACCATATTCGTGACGATAGCCTCTTATAACGCAGATAATAATTAAGATTTTCTAACTCTAGACTTTTTTTTTATACTTGTAATTGTGTTATAGACTAAGGTTAACTGTTTTCGTATGTGTTTGTGTTTATTTCTCGTGAAACAATTAGCTTCTCTCGAAAGTTCCACACCCTTTTGGAAGGTGAGCAGCATCGCAGAAATGGAAAAGTCCTTCACTTCATCACATGACTTTTCTGGTTAGAAAGCCACCATTATATGCATACTAATCAGTAAGGAAACCAGAAAAAAATGCATTTTTCAGTCAAAGAACCCGCTCAGAGTCTAGGATTCAGAAGATCTAGAGGTCAAATTAGCATCTCAAACCATTTTTGTTCAGCCTCTAGTCAGGTTCTTTGACAGAAAAAGTTTTTTTTTTCTTGTTGCATTACTAATTAGTAATAAGAAAAAGGAGGCAGTCCGACAGACACACCTCCAGTTCTGTTAATGAGGATGATAAGAAATAACCAGGGGGGCTTGGCTCACTTTTCCTCTTGTTTATTTCCAGACAAACAAACATCTTCGTTCATGAAACTGTTGAACGCAAGCAGCCGAAGCCACGAAAACGTCTCCGATTTCTTCGATAACGATTCCGTTTCGCCTCTGGTTGGTTCTTTCGATTCTTCTAAACAACAACAGCAGCAACATTATCCGAGACGTGCATCGCAGAGTCTTCCGGCGACTCCTCTATCGACTCCGGCTCCGACTCCGAACCCGACACCTCAGAGTTCACCACTGTTAATGCGAAAGACGACCAATTCCGAGATGGATGCGGTCTGCAAGGCGGCTATACGATGCAGTGGTCGTCTCTCTCAAGATCAGCTTCAGCAGCAGAATGTCAGTAAGTGGTTCTATCTCGGGTTTCTTCCTTCGTCGGGAAAGGCGAGCGAAGTTGGCGTTCCTGCCGATTCGACCGTTACGACGAATCAGCAACAGCAGTTATCTCGTCGCGTCGAAGGTTCTGAAGTGAATTCTGGTAAGGCTAACGAAGGCGTTGCTCGTTCTTCTTTAGGGGTTGTTCCGGCTAACGGCGGAGCACCACGAAATAACCGTCGTAAGCGCGGGTTTGTCATGTCGAATCGAGACATGAATTTCATGGCGCCAACTTCCATGTAAGGAAATGTAATCTCTCGAAATTGACGTTTCGTTCGTTTTCATTCGACGATCGTTATTTTTTCTCTCTACTTCGATTAATCGTTTCGTGCGAACGTTTTTTTTTTCATCTTTTGGTTTCGTGTCTTGAGAAATCTTCGATCTTTTTTATTGTCTTCTCTTGCTGTGATTAATCTTTGTTTGAATACTCGGACCTTTTCTTCTTTGACTTTTCTTTCATCCTTATTCTTCGTTCTTCTTATTTTTAGTTTCTTTCTGTATATCTATGGGTTTATGAGATTGCTATAATAATGTTAGCATTTATTTTTTTTTTGTTCGTTCCCTTCATCTTTTCAAATAAATAATCGCAAGTGGTTTCTGTTAATTTGTAGTAATTAATACTTTTTTTTTGATGATTTAAGATCTTTAGTTTTTAGTTTCGGTTTTATTGTTTATTATATTTTCACTTGACGATAGATGATGCTTTATAAATAACGCAATAAATATATTGGATTTAAAATTTTATTTGTAGTTTTTCTCAAATTTTATTTAAGTGGTTTTTTCTCTTTTATCATTTTGGGTCATTTAGATACAAATTCCGGAATAAATCCTTTCTTGAATTTGCGCCTCAATGAATAAATCATTGGTTTGTTAAAATATGGTTGGGGATGATTTATTAAAAGCTGATTTTCGGGTACAAATATATATATATATATATATATATATATATATATATATATATATATATATATATATATATATATATATATATATATATATATATATATATATATATATATATATATATCACACTGTTCACACATACACACAGACCTGGCTTAATATATATATAAAAAAATATAATAATTAGTGGGGTAACCCGTCATAAATTTGGCGAACATTCGTCACAAATGTGGCGAACTTTCGCCAAACAAATATTTTTGTTCTCTTTTTGTTTTGCTCATTTTCTAATGTTCCTACATCCAGAATTGACAATCTGTCAGCCAAAGCAAAGTTTAGACAGCGAAAATTTTAAAAATATAAGCTTAGAAAAACGTTTTAGAATTTAAAAAGATATTAAAATGTAATCCTACTTTAGAAATTTAAAGAAGTTCTACAGTTTATTAAGTTAGATTTTCAACCGCTTTTGAATTTGAAGTTTTTTTTTAAATGTTATAAAAGTTCGAAACTTCACTTCACTGCTAAAAAAACCATTGAATCGTTTCATGCCTACCATGAAAATACTCAAAATTTGATTCCAAAGGTATATGGAGTAGATAATCGATTCCATAATAAGAGTGGATCTAGGCTACCAAGCTATCCACAAGTAACGTTCTTTCTTGCAATCATAAGCCTCTCGAATAAACTGTGAATATTAATCAATGATACATAACATTGATTACTATAGAATAGTACTTCCGGAACTACTTTAGGTAGTTACATAGATGAACATTTTTTTGTATATTTGTAATTTTTTTTTCATTTCCATTATTATAAAAAACTAGTGGGGTAACCCGTCATAAATGATGGGAGCAAATTTCACAGGCAATTGTGCCCAGCATTAGAATTTCTTTTCCTCCGCTTTTTTATGCCGTCAGACCAAGTAACAAACCCAACAACCCAATTCATAAAAGGGCGGAGCAAAAAAAATTCTAGTTTAATTTTGCTACTATTATCCCCTCCCCTTTTTTATATTTGAAAGAGAAAATGAGCGGTTCATTTTCTCTGGTGTGCACATGCGCGTCGTTTTTTCCTTTTTTTACTCCTTTCATTTCAATTTCAGTCACCCCCTCCACGTTTCTCTCTCTCCCCCCTTCTACACTTTCCAACCTTTTCCCCTCCAATTTAATATCATGGGGTTCTTGGATAGGAAGGGTGCAACATATAGGGTAGTACACACTGGGATTCTTTGTTGCGATACATTGTTGCGGGACTGAATCTCGTCTGTTGCGATTCTGTCCCGCAACAATGTTGAAATGTTTCGGGGCTGAATCGCGTCAGCTCAGATTCATGTTTTTTGAGTCCCATCAAAATGGGAAACATTTCAACATTGTTGCGGGACATAAAACAAATAAACAAATACTCAAAAGGCTCAGTTTGTTTTTAATTATAAAAGATGTCTTTAATAATTAAAAGCAAGCTGAGCCCTTTGAGTATTTTTCAGTGGTCCATGTCGTTTTTTAAGTCTAGTACTAGACTTAAAAAAAGATGTGGACCACTGAAAATATTGTTAAACTACATGTAATTGAGGACCTTCTGTAGAAATTGTGTTTGTGGGAAGTTATTGTCTTCTGACTACAAAGGCAAATAAAAGAAATTAAATTTAGAAATCCTGCAACATAATCCAATTTTAGGGTGTCCAAAAGGCTTAAAACCGAATGTGCTCTCAGCGGATAAGAGCTTGTGTGCCCACCACCGTTTCTGCTTTATTTGCCCCTCTTTATGAATCACCGTGTAGGCCCATATTGCAAGGGCCGCTTCCGCTGGTAATATCTACATGGTGAAAGCCAGAAGGATGTAGAGAAACTGAGTGCAGGTGTGGACACAGAACAATGTTGCGGGTCTGAATCGCATCAGTTGCGATTCTGCCCCGCAACATTGAATCGGAGCAGCCCCGCAACAATGTATCGCAACAAAAAATCCAGTGTGTACTAGGCTTATAATTGACCTTGAGAGAAAAAAACGGTTCATTTATTCATTTAAATTTAGTTAAATTCCGACGTGGTTCAAGGGTTAAAACGTTACTCACATGAAAAGGAATCACAGACCTGGCTTAATATATATATACTAGTGGGGTAACTCGTCATAAATGACGGGAGCAAAATTCACAGGCAATTGTGCCCAGCATTAGAATTTCTTTTCCTCCGCCCTTTTATGATGTCAGACCAAGTAACAAACCAATTAGAAATTGATGACGTTCATAAAACAGCTGAGCAATAGAAATTCTAATGCTGGGCACAATTGCCCGTGATAAATTCTAGTTTAATTTTGCTACTATTATCCCCTCCCCTTTTTGTATTTGAAAGAGAAAATGAGTTTTTCATTTTCTCTGGTGTGCGCATGCGCGTCGTTTGTTCCTGTTTTACTCCTTTCATTTCAATTTCAGCCACCCCCTCCCACTTTTTTTCAACCCTCCACGTTTCTCTCTCTCTCTCCCCCTTCTACACTTTCCAACCTTTTCCCCTCTCCAATTTAATATCTATGGGGTTCTTGGATGTGAAGGGGGCAACATATAGTTGACCTTGAGAAAAAAAAAAGCTGTTCATTTCTTCATTTATTTAAATTTATATAAATTCCGACGTGCTTCAAGGTTTTTGTACAGCGTTACTCCGCACACACACACAGACAAGGGATATATATATATAATAGTTATACAAATGTGACGTCACATTTTATTAATCAGTGACATAGATTGCAATGGAACTTATGAAATGATCAAGGGAGACGACACAGGGGGTGAATCTCGTACGGTATGCCAAGCGGTTTTACTTCTTATCCTTGCTTTACTGTATTTTAAGAATTCAATTCTATTCTGCGTAAAGTAAAACACGGTTTAAAACTAAAACAATTTACCATACATACGCTGTGCTATGAATCTCGCTGATCTCTTAGTGAATCACGTATATATGAGTTCCATCATCTTGAAAATTATTGTATTGTTTGTTAAGTTGACACTAGATGGCAAACGAGTCGCCACGAGGTGCTGCCACCAAGCGTATAATTGACGTACTATGTAATTATATCGATCGATTACTCCTGTCAGTCCATGGACTGGAGAGATTGTTGTTTTTCTTTCTTCTTTTCTTTTTGCTGTCGTGATTTTGTTTTCGTCGAAATCAGAATGGAAAAATGGCTTTACGTCGATCAGTGATTTGTTCCGGTGGCGATCCGCCTCAATGTTCGGCTACAAGCGATCCATTGAGAGAACTGTTCGAAGCGTGCCGTAACGGAGACATCGCTAAAGTGAAAAAGATCGTAACGAGACAGAATGTGAACTCAAGAGATACGACGGGAAGAAAATCGACTGCGTTACATTTCGCAGCTGGTAAAAATCATGCTTGAAAAACAAGAAAAAAACCGATGCAAAAACGATTGCTTTAATCATTTTCACGTATCATTTTGCTGAGAAAAGGGTGTTATTTAAATTTAAACGGGTTCAATTTCGTATTATTTTTTTTAATAGGTTTTGGACGAAGAGACGTCGTTGAACATCTTCTTCAGAACGGTGCTAATGTTCACGCCAGAGACGAAGGTGGTCTCATCCCTCTTCACAACGCATGTTCTTTTGGACACGCCGAAGTCGTTCAGCTTTTGTTGAAACACGGAGCCGATCCAAACGCAAGAGATAACTGGCATTACTCTCCGCTACATGAAGGAGCTATCAAAGGGAAAATTGACGTTTGCATCGGTACTTAATGTTCTTTGTAGATGTGTTATTAGTTCGTTTGTTGAACTTTTATCTGTTCTTTCAGTTCTCCTTCAACATGGAGCTGATCCGAACATAAGGAACAGTGATGGGAAAACTGCGCTCGATTTAGCAGATCCTTCGGCGAAATTCGTCCTTAATGGTTAGTTCGAACTTAAAAAGCCGTGTTCGATCGTAATCGTTGCTGTTTTTCTAAAGGCGAATACAAGAAAGATGAACTTCTCGAAGCGGCTAGAAGCGGAAATGAAGAGAAACTGATGTCACTTTTGACTCCTCTGAATGTAAATCGACATGCAAGCGATGGACGGAAGGTAAAACGCAAGTATTTTAGTTTCTATCATGGGTTTACGATTGTTGACTTTTGTTTACAGTCGACCCCTCTTCATCTTGCTGCCGGTTATAACCGCACAAGGATTGTTCAGCTTCTTTTGCAGCACGGAACGGATGTACACGCCAAAGACAAAGGGTTTCGTACAAATTTTAATAGATTTTTTCAGTTCTTTAAACGCCTTTAAATTTTTTTCTTTTTATGTGTGAAACACTGTTAGTTTCAAAACCTAATTGATAAAAAAATTTTATTACAGAGAAAACCTTTAAATACGATTGATCGAATAACATGAGATATGTTTTCTGTTCTGTTATTCTAGTCCTTTCCATTTCATGTTATTTTTCACACGAAAGTCGCCTCATATTTAATAAGCTCAACTAAGCAGCTTAAAAGCGCTTAGAAACTGAACGTATCATTTGTTTATTTTTTTGATTGAAAGGGGCTTAATCTATTATAATCATTATCGTTATAGAGGACTTGTTCCACTTCATAATGCGTGTTCTTACGGACATTTTGAAGTGACGGAAATGTTGATAAAGGTAACTGGTTCATTCCAGTTTTTCCCAAGTCTTCATTATCGTAAGTGTTAAAACTTTTCCGTTTCTAAACTACAGCATGGAGCGAATGCAAACGCGATGGACCTCTGGCAGTTCACACCTCTTCACGAAGCGGCTTCTAAAACACGAGTCGAAGTTTGTTCTCTTCTCCTGAGTCACGGAGCGGATCCAACGCTTCTCAACTGTCACAATAAGAGTGCTGTCGATCTCGCTCCAACAAGAGATCTTCACGATCGCCTGCTATGTAACCAAAGACGAGATTTTGCTAAAACTTTTACATATGTAAAGGGAAATTATGGGTTGTTTTTTATAATTAACTATAGATGAGTTCAAGGGTCATTGTCTTCTGGATGCTGCTCGACAAGCCGATCCGACACGACTCAAAAAGCACCTTTCGGTCGAAGTCGTGAATTTCAAACATCCGTACTCTGGCGACACTCCATTGGTATATGATTTGAGTTGTGCAATAACGCAAGGCTGAAGTTTTAAATCGTTGTTTACTATATTAGCTTAGTGCAATTGCGTCTCCGTATCCGAAACGGAAACAAGTTACCGAGAATCTCATTCGGAAAGGTGCTCATCTGAACGACAAGAACAAAGAGTAATACGACAGTTAATTTAGGATATTTTTAAAGGGATAAACGCCCCTCGAATTCTGTTTGTGAAGAGCACAATTAAGATTCAGTTGAACGTGTTTTGAAGGGTCGATCAATCACTTAAATGTATTTTCATGTTGATATTTTTTAGAATAAGCTTTTTATGTCAGTTTAAAAATAACCGAATTTTAAGCAGACAATTATTGTTATTTTATGTGTCTTCAACATGAAAATTCTTTTAAGTGATTCTGTTACCATTCTAGTTTGTATTATACTTTCAATTTCTTTCTGGTGTTGTTGCTCATGAAACATAGAATAACCAAATTGCGAAAATCAGCTGATTATTAACTGACAAGTTTGTCTTCGTAGTTTTCTAACTTCATTGCACGTCGCTGCGGACAAATCTCATTTCGATGTCATGGAAGTGCTTCTTAAACAAGGAGCGAAAGTGAACGCTTTGGACGGTCTCGGGCAGACAGCGTTGCATCGTTGCGCTCGTGAAGGCAACGTTCAAGCTTGTCGGATTCTGTTGTCGTACGGAGTCGATCCGAGTATCGTTTCACTTCAGGGATACACGGCATTCCAAGTAGCTTCGGAGAGCGTCCAAAAGATACTCCACGGTTTGCTACACTGATCTGAAGCTTCTTAAACAGCTCTAATGCCAATTCTTTCATGTTTTTTTCGTTTAGAAGAACCGACGTCTGGAATTGGTGACGTTGAATATCAACTTTTGGAAGCAGCAAAAGCCGGCGACTTGGAAGTTGTTAAAGTGCGGTTTTGTCATTGTTTTCTACAATTGACAAGTTTTGAGTTGTTTATTTTCTTTTTCAATTGTATTTAGAAATTACTTAGTACTCATTTGCACATCGTAAATTGTCGTGATCTCGACGGTCGACATTCGACTCCGCTTCATTTTGCGGCCGGATACAATCGAGTGCCTGTCGTCGAGTATCTTCTTCAGCACGGTGCCGATGTCCACGCCAAAGACAAAGGGTTCGTTTGTTATGATTTTTAATCTTGATATGTTTTATTAAAATTAATTGTCGACTTCGTTATTTTGGTTAATAGCGGTCTGGTTCCATTGCACAACGCTTGTTCTTACGGCCACTACGAAGTGACGGAACTTCTCGTTAAAGTATGTTTTCTCGTTGTTGATAGTTTTTTTTCCCGAGTACTTTTACGGGTTTGTTATTTTAGCACGGTGCGAATGTAAACGTAGCTGATCTTTGGAAGTTTACTCCACTTCACGAAGCGTCGGCTAAAGGAAAATACGAGATTGTTAAGCTTTTACTAAGGGTACAATTAATAAACGATAAATGCGAAGAGTTCTTTTATTGAAATTGTTTTTTTTTTTCATTTAGCATGGAGCCGATCCTAATAAAAAGAACAGAGATGGAAACACACCTTTAGATCTGGCAAAAGAAGGTGATCAAGATGTTGTTGATCTTTTGAGAGGCGATGCAGCTCTTCTAGATGCTGCTAAGAAGGGAAATTTAGTTCGTGTTCAAAAGCTCGTATCGACGGAAAACATAAACTGTCGAGACTCGCAAGGTCGTAACTCGACTCCTCTGCATCTTGCTGGTAACATGTTTTTTTTAAAATAACAATTAATCAGTGTGGTTTTGAAGCGTAAATCTACTGCTATGTTTAGTTTTATCTTTCAGGGAAAAGTTAAGTGAAATTTTTAAGTGTTTTGTAAACTTGAAATAGTACCTCAATCACTTTTAATAGCATTTATGCGTTGATATCTTTTAAAATGAACTTTTATGACAGTTTTAAATTGACCCAATGTCTCTTAAAAAGTTTATTTTGGAAGATAATAATATGAAAATACCATTAAGTTATTCGGTTACTGTTCTAGTTTCTAACACGCTTTCGTTTTTTCTTTATTGTTGCTCTTCTGAAACACAGTATAAAATAGTTTGGAAATCGGTTTGTTCATAAATAGAGCTCAACAAACGATCTTCTAAAATAAATTATGAAATCCAAGAAACAGTTAAGAACTTCAATTTTTCGTAAGATTTTTTCTCTCTAAAAGCTATTTTAAACTATTTTAAAGAAATTTGTTGTGCTCTACTGTATTTTGGACTTGAAATATAAATTTGGTTTGCGATGAAATAATAGCGGTTGGATTTTCTTTTCTTTTTTTTTTTTTACAAAGCTGGTTACAACAATTTAGAAGTTGCCGAGTTTCTTTTGGAACACGGTGCCGACGTCAATGCTCAGGATAAAGGGGGATTAATTCCTTTGCACAATGCGTCTTCGTATGGTGTAAGCTAAAACAGAGAAATAATCAGTTTTATTCTACTCCAATTTGAAAACTCATTTTAATAGAACTGTGTTTTTTCTGTAACGTAAAGCATTTAGACATTGCTGCATTGTTAATCAAATTCAACACTGTCGTAAATGCTACGGATCGGTGGGGATTCACGCCTCTTCACGAGGCTGCACAGAAGGGACGAACACAACTCTGTTCTCTTCTGGTTCGTTTTCCTTCTCTTCCATTTTCTTTCCTCCCGTTCGTTTGCATTCAACTGTTATTATCCTAATATAGTTAGCGCACGGTGCCGATCCGACAATGAAAAATCAAGAGGGCCAAACGCCGTTTGATTTAGCCACGGTGAATTCATCCAAGTCTACTGCATCTATATTGACGTTAATCAATTGTGGTTAATTTTATTCGAAGGCTGACGACGTCCGTTGTCTTTTACAAGATGCAATGCCTGCTCATACGGACGTCACCAAAGTTGGATCGACGTTTGCATCAACTTCGAGTATGTCTTCGACCCTCAGTAGTGGTACAGTGAACGTGAGCAGTGGCAGTTCTGGCGCTTCCGTTGCGTTTCCTTCAGGTAGTGCGAGTGGTGGTAATGATTCTCCGGTTCCGCCGTTGGGGGATTGTTTGCTGGTTGTCGGGGGCGCAACCGGCGGTCTCATAAGTCCCCAACCTGGAGATGGTTGTCTCGACTTTACTCACGTTGAGTCTCAAGAGACAATCTCCACTATTGGCGCGTTCCTCAACAGTCTCGGCCTCGATCATCTTCGAGATTTGTTCGAAAAGGAACAGGTATTTCTGTCGTTCTTTTTTAGTGTTTTTTTTCTGGGCAGTTCTTTTATTTATTAATATTGTATGTTTTGTAACGTTTATTCAAGATTTCTTTGGACATTTTGGCTGAAATGGGTCACGAGGAATTGAGGCAGATTGGAGTCAATGCTTACGGGCATCGACATAAGTTACTCAAAGGAATTGAGAAACTTTATGTCGGTCAAGGTCAATGATAAAATGCCGCTGTATAACGGACTTTTATTTTTAAACGGGCGTTTTTAATATTTAGTTGGTGGTGTCAACTGCACTGTTCCCGGAACCCCTGGAACTGTACTCTTGGATCTTGCGATCGACGACAAAGAGTATTTGGCTGTTGAGGAAGAGGTTTTTTTCTCTTATCTTGCTCTCTTCAC
This sequence comes from Brachycybe producta, assembly GCA_036925085.1. Lineage (NCBI taxonomy): Eukaryota > Metazoa > Arthropoda > Diplopoda > Playtdesmida > Andrognathidae > Brachycybe > Brachycybe producta. Next base: position 1,894,604 of record JAUPFP010000038.1, on the reverse strand, counting down.
AATTGAACTTGATATGAACGTCTGTTTTTTTTTTATTCCGAACAGATGCAAAGTACGGTCCGAGAACACCGAGATAGTGGACACTCTGGCGGCATTTTCATTCGTTATAATGTTCTCAAGGTGAATTGCATCGGACAGTGTTTTTTAAATGTCTAATCCATCATTTATCTAAATGTAATGTTGCAGATTCAAAAAGTTCGAAACAAAAAACTCTGGGATAGATACGGTCATCGTAGGAAGGAGGTGACCGAAGAGAATCACAGCCAATCGAATGAAAGGATGCTATTTCATGGATCTCCGTTTATTAACGCCATCGTTCACAAAGGATTTGATGAGCGGCACGCATATATCGGAGGGATGTTTGGCGCCGGTTTGTTAAATGTTATGCATAACGTCGATTTTCTATCACATTGTATTTTCTAAATGACGCGGTTTTTCGCTTTCCAAGGCATTTATTTTGCAGAGAATTCTTCCAAGAGTAATCAGTACGTTTATGGAATCGGAGGTGGGACTGGTTGTCCGGTTCATAAAGATCGATCTTGTTATATTTGTCACAGGTTTGTTTAGTTGTAAATTTCGGCAAAAAATCATTTTATGGAGTTTAAAGAATTTCAACATTTATTCTAAACTAGAAAAGTAAAAAATTGCAAATAAATAATTTATTAGGATATCAATGAAAGTATTTTTTTAAAGTTTGAAAACAAAAAAAAATGTGAAAAACGCTTTAAAAATGCCATAAAAGATTATTTTATATATTGAAAGGAAATTGATGCATTGCACGGTTGTTTATTCTTCTAGTTCCTAATAAATCTTGAAATAAAATCGTTTGCATTGTTTTGATGCAATTGTTGTTCTTTTAGGCAATTACTGTTATGTCGTGTGGCCCTTGGAAAATCTTTTCTCCAGTTTAGCGCCATGAAGATGGCTCATGCTCCACCGGGACATCATTCAGTGATCGGACGTCCCACCGTTGGTGGACTGTCCTATCCGGAATACGTCATTTACAGAGGAGAACAGGTGAAAAACTAGATTCTCACTCCTCCCCTTCCCGCCCCCTCGGATATTCGCATTGTGTAATAGGCAGAGTTTTTATTGTTACTTTTTATATTTCTTTTCAGGCGTATCCCGAATATTTAATTACGTATCAGATCGTAAAACCTGATTCTGAAACGTTACCATTAACCCCTCCATCATGACACCTTTTTTTTATTCACCGTCTTTCATAGTTGTTGTTTTTTTGTGATCTTTTTTTAATGTTATTATTGGGTTTGAGATTATGGTAGCAGTGACACCTGGTGCTGCTTTTATGAACTGCTTTGGTTTTTGTATATTATTTGGTACTTGCACTGTAAAAAGTGCTCACGTTTATATAATTCTAGTAAAAGACGATCATTCATTCAAGTCCCTTGGTTTTTTTTCCTATGCTGTTTTTTTAGGACCAAACGTGTTTTTTTTTCCTATCGGTTTTGTGTTTTTATTTATTTTTGTATTGTCTTTCCATACAAAAAAGAAGTTTTCTTGGGCCACATTTCAAAGCATTTCATAAAAGTATAAATTGTGATATTATTTTCAATCTCATTATTTTATGGTTAATAAATTGCGATTTAAATTTCGTAATTTCTGTTTTTTTTTTTAATTTAAAAATGATATATTCTTGTGTTTATTTTAAACGTTTTTCTGTGAAAATTATAGCACATTCTGTTATTCATCAATTTGGCAAGCGAGGTGACGTCACTTGTATAGATATCTATTGACTTGACGTCACTATGCTGTGTAAATCGTGTATACATAAGATTTGTAGCTGTTTTTACATCTGGCGCCATCTATGTAAAGATATGTGCTTTAACGGTAATGGATAACAAATAGTTCTCTAAACAAAACGTATATAGTTCATTGCCTAAACAAATTAAAAGAATATATTACTGCTGATGATTAGACAATACTTTGTATTTATTATTTAAGTTTTAGTAGTTATAATTCTATTCAAAAGTAATTCAACAAATTTGTTTTGATTAGGTTTAATAGAAGGTCGCCATTTCGGAGGCAACAGCTGCCTATAGAGTCTAGACCAATTAAAATGCGACTCGTCGTGGTCACGTGGTTAACTCTTTCCGTAGGAATACACGGCATTCCTTCTTAATGGTATATCTCAATATGTCGGCGCTACTGCAGCGCCAATACGTGTAAAAGCCAAGTCGCATGGTGCGGATGGATATGTATGCAGTTTGTGTGTTATTTTTCGTTTGGCGGGATTGCCTTTTCACAGTGGCGCAACATTTCATTCAGCAGTCACAATGGACGCAACAATGTCGAGTCAGGTAACAACTCTTCTTCTTGGCTTTTTTAGTTTAACTTTATTAGTTCTAATGTTGTTTTTGTTAATCTTAAACGTAGTTTTCGTGCGATGAGACTACACCACGTACATTGTAAGTATAATTCTTACTATTTGTTTGATTTTTGTCCGGTTTCTTAAATGAGCGGTTAACAGGGTGGCGGAAAACCGGAACTATTTCCGTAGACTTTAATGGGGAGAGTGGGAGGGGAAATGGAATTGTAAGAAATTACATTCTCGCCATGTTGTAACATTATAACTTCGATTATCCGAACACAATGACGTCATTTTCGATTTCTGTTAATTATTTGCAGATATGTCGGTAATTTAGATCCTTCTGTTACGGAGGAGTTGATTCTAGTATTGTTCGGACAGATCGGTGTGGTCAAAGGTTGCAAGATTATTCATGAGGTAAGTTTTTTTTGTGTTTTTATTTTTTCATTTCTTTTTATTTTCTGCTTTTTCGTTTTATTACTTCTTGGTTTATTATTATTATTATTATTATTATTATTATTATTATAACCATACTTTGATGAAGCCACATGACCATTCTGTGTGTTTGATTCGGGGGCCCCCTCTTATGTGGGGCCTCCAAGGAAAGTATTTTTTATGATTATCTTTTACTTGGAGTTTGAAACGCGGGTCCTCGCACGTCTTTGTGGATACGAAACAAGAGAGCAGTTGGTTTATTTTTATATATTCTTTATTCATATTCTTATTCCTGTGTTCGAAAGGGGGTTTGGAATTGAGAAAGGGAAGTCTTTTAAGGGGGTGAATGTTTGATTCGACTCTCGAGTGTTCTTGCTGCAAAGAGACTGTTGATTGCGTTAGAACCATATGCGTGTGTGTCTGTCTGTCTGTGTGTGTTTGTGTGATCGTCGACGAAAACATCTAGAAGTCGCCGTCTTTTAGTTCGACCTGAACCGATGAGGTTTTAAGGACGAGAGAGAAAACGAAAGAGAGAAACTGAACTGGTCTTCATAAAGGTGAATTTTTTATTTCACTTCACACCCCCACACTGAACAAAATAAAAACCAAATCCGAAAGAGAGAAAAAAAAAGAGAGGGCAAAGACGAGAAGATTTCAACGTTTAAAGGTGAGTAAAAACTTTGAAATTTTGGTGTTTGTCGACTTACGAAACGAAATGTTAATCGGCACTTTTTGGGACAAATCGAGGTATCTACTGGAAGTGGAACCGACAAAAAACACGAATCTTGTTACAATTCCAATTGTTGTTAGACTTTTTCTCGTTGTTTTTCTAGTTCTGGTTTCCCCTTTGGACACCTCGTCTTGTCTTCTGCTCTCGTGGTTGTGTTAAATTTTGATGATCCAGTTTCGTGTTTCCTTTTTTGTTCTAGGTTTGTTTCGTCTGATAGAGAAAAGTGATTGATCGATCGAGATTGACGTTTTTTTGGTCTTCTTCGACGATCGCGCGTCGATTCGAGAGGACTAACTTTTAAGAACTGTGGTTAATATGGTAGTTTTTATTAACTTTTATTCGTAAACTGGGAGGAGATGGAAGTTGGGGTTGATTGTTAGCAGGTTGGGATGTTCGTTATACCTAAAGTTTTTTTGTTTATTCGCTGAGCGAGGTTTGTGTTTGGGATGTTACAAGTGTTTGTAACGGATTGACTGTGTTACAAATTTGGGATGACTTAGAGGTTTAATTTAAGGTGGTTTTAAAATTTAATTTTCCCGCCATGTGGTTTTGAAAAAATTTGGGATTTTCAAGCAAACCGTTTTTTTTTTAATAGAAACATTAAGAAAGAATTCAAAGGGTTTTAGAAACTACAATAGTTGGTAATATTCCAAAAAAAAAACTTGGTGATGGTATTTATGAAAATAAACTTTCGTTGACATTTTCGGAAAGACCAAAATAATTATCATAAATGTTGAAAACGGATCAGTTTCAAATTGCTATAAAATATTTAATATATGAAATTGTTCCCTGAAAATACTTTTAGCATAAACTTTTACGATGCTAGTTTTGAATTTTATTGTACTCTTGTTCTTGAAAAAAGTTTGCTTGACGTTTTTACATCCAAAACATTCGTAAAGACACCTTAATCACAAAAATTATTGTAAATTCTACATGTCAAATCTGCATTTGACTAGTTAATGCTTCAATATGTTAATGAGTTGACAGGTTAATACATTAGAAGCATATGTTGCAAAATATGCAAATGAAGGAGACCAATGGAATTCGGGTGGATCAGTGGACGTTGTCAAGGTCGTGGTAACATTCGTTTTTGCTTAACATTGAGATAAGGCGACCAGTCTCACGCACGTCTGTTAAATGTGACGTCTACACAATGTCTGTCACGGATGAATACGAACTGGAACATACGTTGAGTAGTAGCGCAGTCGTTGTAACATGTTAAGTTTTAGTACTGATCCAGATACAGCTGGTGATTAACGTCCGTTATTATGTACTTTCATAATAGCGTAAGTGTGAACGATAAACGCGACTTCGATGTTGTCACTCACCTTACTGTCAAAAAGTACAATAGATTAATAGAGCAACGTTGTCGGTCACTGGGGTTTATGTCCAAATGTGTGTTGACCCAACGCCTGTCTGGCCATACCCGTAAAGTCTTGTTAGTCCGCGTTTCAGCAGCAACACTAATGAGAAATTGAAAGTTAGAAACTAGAAGTGTAACTGAATAACTTAATAGTATATATTATGGTGAGATTTTTAGAAATATTTTTAACAGACAAAAATTAATAAATATCGTCTGTATAAAGTTTGGTCATTTTCAAACTGACATAAAAAGTTTATTTTGAAAAAATACGAACATGAAAATACCCTTAAGTGATTTAAAGAACTTTTAGTAAATGAATCGGTTACGGGTTTTTGCTTCTCTTTAAAAATATCTTTAGCTATTTCAAATTCTTCTTGTTCGTTTTTCACCTCAAATTGGGCGAAAAGTGTAAAACTATTTGATAACATCTAAATACTAAATATTATATCATTTTCAAATTGACATTTTGACAGAAGAATTTTTATAGATATCATAAAGTTAGTCATAAGTGATTTGGTTACTGACTTACTGTAGTTTTTAAAACAAGTTTTTCTTGAAAGTTTAAAAAAACGCAGAATATCAAAGGTTTTTAGAGTGCTTACACACGGGCGTCTTTTTGATTATGTGTCGCCGTTACAAAAAAGTCGCTCAAACTGTAATACAGTGATTTTAATCATATTAGACAGTCGAACGACTATTTTTAGTACCGTCTAACAAGATGCAACAACTTGTTTCATTATTTGAGTGTCTCACGACAGTCGCTGGCGACGGACGCTGTCTATGGGATGGACTGAGCGTCAGTATATGCTACTCATCAGCACCAGACCTTTATTACGAGCGCACAACAAAAAGTCGCTCGTGTGCAAGCAGTCTAAATGACGTTTTGATGTGAAAATTATGTTTTAATAACTTTTTCTTGGAAATCTGCCATTTTAAGAAATTAATTGAAGCGAAATGGGTTTGCAAAGTATTTAAACTATAAGCACAAACACTTATTACTTAAACATTTAAACAGTTTAAAAAATGAAATAGTTAAGTCAAAAAAGATGTATCAAGCTTTAGATCGAACATAAACATTAAATAGACTAGCGTGATAACTTGTGGATAACGTTTTCTTTTGAGTGACGACGTTTTAATTATGATTGTTACGTTCGATATCTCATTTTAGTTCTTTTGTCTTTTTCTATATGGCCACTTTACCACTTATTATAGCTTCGAAAACATTCACGTATTTTCTAAAAAAAAGTTTTAGAAAGTTTTCTATGCAAATGTTTTTCATTATGTTTTAATTCGTTATTGTAAGTGGCAGATTTTGAACTTTTAATCAGCGTTTGCGTTTTTTTTTTTGGAGGCGTGTAACCTCTATAAATAACTGAACTAGTTGGAATGTTATTTAAAGTGGTGTAACTGAGTTTGACGCATAGGCGCTTGTTTCTCCGTAAATAATTAGTGTTTATGTAAAATTATCGAAATTTACAACAACAACGCTAGTTTAAACTCTCTCTGTCCGTTTTGAACCTTTGAAAAGGATTTCTTTCTATCGAGTTTTACATTTTGAAACAATTTACTAGTATAAGCTTTTGCCACGTTTTACACGTTCAGGTTAATAAGAAAATTTTGCAGCTTTGGTCATAAGTATGTTTCTTTCCTCTTTATATTAGTGAACTTCAACTAGAACTTGCAATATTACTCGGTTGTTGAAGCTGAAATTGAAATTGCTTGAAAAATATAAATTTTCTCAAAACCTCGGGTTGGGGGGGAGGGAAGAGACCACCAATAGATAATAATGGCCACTGCAGTGGCGACATTGAGGGGTGGACGAAAGCAAAATATCTATTGAGTAAAATTAATCCTTTTAACAGTTATTAAAATCCTACTTGCCGCCAAATGTGGCTCTATTTGTTCTGTGGTTTGGTAGGGCTATTTGTTCGAAACGGGTGTACCGTTTGCCCTAAAGACATTTGCAATTTATAGACACTTGCCGTAAAAAAATTGTCTTAAAGCCATTTGCACTAAAGGGACATTTGTCCTAAAACCACTTGCCCTGAAAGGACGTTTGCCCTAATCAGCAGTCTAAATGTCATTTGGCGTTATTTGCATGTCCTGTTGCGTGCAGAACGAAAATTAGTTTTTTTTAGAATAAATGTCCCTCTCTTTAAGGCAAATGGATTTACGGCAATCAGCCCTTTATGGCAAATGTCTGTATCTCGTTCGAAACTTCCGTTCGACTTATTTGGAAGATTGCAGTCATGAGAATATTAAGATGTTTTTTTTTGGGTAAATGATAACCTTTTGGCTCTAATCAGAATAGTAGTTTTAAGTTTTACTCTTGAAACCTATTTTTGTCTTTATTTCTTTGCCTGATTGATAAGAGAGAAGGCGCGGGGGGGGGGGGGGGTTTGGGGACGAATATCGAGTTCTGTGCACTAATCTTCTATGTTGTTTTTTTTTCTTCTGATAAAGAAAATTCAACTTAAAATGGTGAGATACAATGCAGGTGTATATGGATATATTTCGTTTTTCACCATGAATACTAAGTGGTGATTACTTTTATTATTGTCAGCTGGTAAACACATGCGGTTCTGCTGCTGTTGCTTGTTGTTACTTTTGCAGCTGCCACATCTCGTAAAAGCTTTCATCCTTCAGTTCACTTTCGTTTTCGGTACAGTTTTTTTAGTGGTGTGTTTGTGTGCCCTTCCTTTCCACAAACCCCCTCTCTTGTTATAAGGTTTCAGTGTCAGTTACTTTCTTTACATCAAGGCCCAGGACTCCATTTCAGTCACTTTTTTTGTAGTATTCTGTATTATTAATAGACTTGTGATAATAACTGAATCTGTTTTCTGTCTGCCATCGTTGAGCTGTAATTCACTTTTAAAATTAACGATTGTAGTAAATTGGTTAATGTTTCTGACATCACAAAACGAACTTTTTTAAATTAACAACCAACAAAAGACATCAATTTCAGTGTTGAATTTCTCTTTATTTTCAATGACCTGAAGTTTTTCTTTTATACAGCCATTGGATATTTTTCACTGATTTTGATGGGATTTTTTTTGCTGCTAATTGAAATGGTTTTAATGGTGTTTTTCCCTCGTTGATACCTGAGATTTCTATAACATTCATATGAGTAGTGTTAGATTTATCTTGAAGGAAAAGGTCTATTGATAGTTTTTTTTTTAAATCTGGACGTTTTTGTCCGTGGAATATTGAATTATGTTGAACAAACTAGGAATTACTTTACACAAAAAAACTGATGGATTTTTTTACTTTAAAAAGTTTGGTGTCAGTTATAATATCTCGTTTGGTATGTGGCATTGAAGGGTTATGCAAAGTTGCCCTCAATTTTCGAGATTATACGAACATCGACGAGCAGGTGGTAGATGATTTTGTTTGAAGGAATCTGTGACTATTGATTGATTGACATTGATCTTAACTAGAAAAATGTTGATGGAAATTGATATCTTCGGTTTTGCTATTTTTTTTTTTCAATTCTCTCTCTTTCTCTGTAAATATTGTTAGTTTTGAGTTTGTCAGTTGAATTATTTCATCATTGTTGGTGGCTAGAAAAGCAAACGAGGGATTTTGTTCGTGTTGATGTCACACGAAGTTGTTCTTTTTTCTAAAATTCGATCTTTAGTTTTTTTCTTCTTCTGAAATTGAGTCTTGTCAGATTGAAACCTTAGGTAGTGTTTTCTTCTTCTTCTTCTTATATTGAAATTGCCCTCGCAAGAAATTCTGACTTTAAGCGTCATATGCATGCATGCAATTTAATGATAATAAGAAAAGTAAACTATAGTAAAAACGTAAGATTCGAGAGAGATTTGTGTGTATGTGTGTTATGGCTTTTTTTTTAGCTGCATCTCTATTCTTTCTCGAAAGATGTAGTGTAATAATATCTGTGAGCTTGTATGTTTGCTATCTCTTTAACGTTTATTTCTGAGATAGGACATAGACTAGTTATTATCATAACAGTAAAACTAACAACATCTTTGCCATATTTAAATATGTGTATGAGCTCGCATGTATGTATTCAGAATTTTCTATGGGTAAGAAAAGATGTTTAAAGAAAAGAAGAGAAGGAAAAAAAAAATCTTCCACCTCCTCCTCCTTCTGTGTGTGTTTTGAGATTTTCTGTTCTTTTTTTTTTTTTTTGCTCTTTCAGTTTTAGTAGAATGTTATGACTAAATATTGTAGTAGTGGTGGTGGTGGTGTAGCGTAAGGAGGAATTATGTGTGGATCCGTTACCGGTCACAAAAGAGAAATTAGCGCATAAATATGTTCTTTATCACTATACAGTATATAGCTGTTTCTTACTGTTATTCTTGTTTGCTGAGTTGACAGGGTTCATTATAACGGACTAAATTTTGTTAATGAATATAGCTAATGAGATACTTTAGTATCTCGAGAAAATAAGTTTATATATCTCTCAAGCTAAATTTACATGTTAGTTTTTTTCCCCATTTATTACTGAATATGGGGGTCTCTGTGAGTTTTGCATAAAATTGAAAGGAGTGGAGAGCTAGATAGAACGTGTAAGGCCGACCCTGCGTATTCTGAGAAAAGGTGCAAGAAATGAGGATGATGATTACTGAAGAACTATACTAAAAACTCAATTGTTCAGAAGGCGTTTTAAAAGTCGGGCAGTTTGTTTGGGACAGTCTGCTCTTGAAGCGAAGGAACAACATTTGCAAATTGTCGCAAAATAGTTTTTTCAGTGCTGAACAAAGAAATAGGGGGAATGCGCGTTTTCAAATGTAACGAACCTAAGCGTGCTCAAATGCACCTAATGTTTAATTTATGTTAATAAATTCTGTACTGTTGCACATCGATTTGTACAGGTGTTGCATTCAAATACAGTCTCGTAATGTGCTGTGAATGAAAATACTCAAGCGCATTTTTTTTATAAAAAAAGTTTATTGTAAATAAGAAATAGATAAACTTGCAATAAAGGTATTACAATTCAAAATGAAGCAAGCGGTATATCGAAAAGATTAAGCACATTTGCACTGTTGCCGATGATCGCTTTAGTTTGTCTCTCTCGTATTCATAATTAATGGGGAGAATTTGGCTTGTTCTTGTAATGAAAAAGGTATTTTAGAAATGAGTGAGGGAATGTGGCTAACGAGCTAATTAACTCACGAGTGATGGAAGTAATTAGAACGCACACTCCTCCTCCTCACCAAATTCATTTTTCCCCCTCTTTTCTTCCGATTCCTCCCTCGAATACTGAGACCATACTCGTACATATTGTACGTACATATGCTAGAAAATACAGCTCTCAGGAGAAAGTAGCTAGATAAGCCTAGCTGGCTTAGATTTCTAGAGGAAAAAGCTGTATAGATTATATGCCTTTGTTTTTAGCTAGACGTTTGATTTCAGTAATGGAAGCTCGTGTCACTCGCCGAAGACCAAACATCATTCTCTCTAGGTAGCTAGCTGTCTTAGAGGCATGTTTTGGTAGATGTAGTTTATCGTAACAGATTCTAAATTTCTATTTCTAAGTCTGAGGAACAAAACTAGCAGTTTTCTTTTAGAAATCTGAGCGAATCTAGCCGCACTCACTGGAGAGCTACTTTTTCTACACCACAGCCCACATAGGAGATGCGATGTATGTAGGCTTTTGCTTAGATTTGATATCATCACTCTTCCCATTGTGTAGTAATTTAGTTGTTGTGCCAAATTTCGTTATTTGCATGCCTCACTTCAGTGACACGCTTATTTGGTTCTCTTTATTGCTGAGCAAGAAATAACTCATTCGATTTACTTTTTCTAAGCCACGTGAACACACGACAAGATACGATCTTTATTTTTTTATTCCATTGTCATTATGATACACATTACCGAAAATCTTTTTTTTCTTTTTGTGAAACAAATTGTTTTTTATTGGGTGGTTGGACATATTTTAGTTTCGGTATCGATTATTGGTTCTCTTGATGATGATGATGATGATGATATAAATTTCTTAGTGTTATTTTTCTTTTTTCACTTCAACTCTGGTTAATTCTGCGTTTGGAAAAGATCTTTTAAATTTAAAACTTGGTGGGGTTTTGGGATGTTGTATTGGGGTGTTATTTTTTGTGGGTTTTGGTCCAAATTGAAATGATAAAACTAAAATCGAGAAGTTCAAATTGCCATAAAGTTTTTTTAAAGGTATCAACGTGGAAATTTTCTCACGGGAATCATCTTGCTCTTCTAGTTTCTAAAATACTAAGTTACTAATTGTGTTTCTCTAAAATCTGAAGCGAAATGACCAGAGTTGCCACTCAACCTGAAAATCTCAGAGAATTAGAATATTTTCAGAAGAGTCAGTGAATTTAGCAACAAAAAGTACGTGAAAGCAAGAAAAGTCATGGAATTTATTTTCTGAAGTTCTAATTCGAGAGATTCAAATAATGGCCTAAAGTCGAAATATTTTTAAATGCTCTAAGAAGCACTAAAAGGACTCAAGAGGGCTGAACGGGGTCCAGGAGTCACAACAAGGGGTCAAAGATTCTAGGTATTTCTAAAATTAAAACAAGAAAATTAAACAAAAAAAAAAACTTTTTTTTGTGATACTCGCTTTCATACAAAAAAAAGGTCTAAAAAGTAAAAAACAAAACTAAATATAATCCCGTCTTGTCTTGCTGGTGTAGTGGTTAGTGTCTCTGCCCATGGTTAGGTTGGGCTAACTTGGTCAATGGGTTCAAATCCCTTGCAGTGTGAATTATTTTCAAATATTTAAGAAGGTGGTGGAAAAACAAACATACAAATTATGAAGTTAAGTAAAAGCGAGTAACAAATTACGAAGTTAAGTAAAAGCTAGTAAAAAAAAAGTTTTAAAAAAAACAGGTTTGCCACTCGATCTGGAAATGTCAGGGAATTACGACATTTTCAGATGCTTACTAGCAGGGGAAAATGTATACAGAGTATCACAGTGAAGTCCGTTATTTCAGTGTACAAGAAGTTAATTTTGAAAAAAAACCTGAAAAATATTTAACGTTTGGTGTGGAAAACCAGGGAATTTCAGAACTGAAAATTGGTGGCAACCTTGCATAATGGAATTTTTATTCTATTGTTATTCATTTGCATATTTTCCCAATGACTACTTATGCAGATGCAGATTATAGATTTTTTTTATGTGGAACACCTTGCATTATTTTTCGAGTTTTAAATCTAAATTATTTTTTTCTGGTTGTAAACTCCATTTATTGAGACAGATAGAGATAAATGTTTTTCTTTCGACGTTCAAATTCGGATTTCGATCATTAGCCGTATGTATTCCATTATGTGTTTACTATGGTAATGCATCATAGCCGTAATGACGGAAATGGATTCTCTCTCTCCCTCTCTCTCTCTCTCTCTCTCTCTCTCTTTGTGGCTCTTTTAGCTGGCGATTTAACAAAAATGTTGATTGCGGGGTGATTCACTGAGATAATATATCGCATGTGGAGAGTAAATTATCGTTACGAATTTTTTTCTTCTTTCTCATTTTTTATCCCCTACATGTTTTGTTAAAACAAGTTGATTGATTGGTATTCTTTTTTTTATCCATTTATTGTCCCGTATGAGTCTGTAGTGCTCAAAACTTTGGTGGAATTCTTGTATTAGTTGGTTGAATTGCAAAGTTACAGCTGGGTACAGATTGTCAATTTAGGCTTGTTCATCGTAAAGCTCCTGTCACACGACCAGCGTTTCACGCAATTTATTTTGCAATGAGACTTGCGACTGCAACTTTTTAATAAACTTCCAATATCACACATGAACCTTGTTTTACAACTAGTTTCGTAACTTATGAATCCTAAGTTATTACCGAAAGCAACTAATCAGATAACAGAAAATAAAATGTAATTCAAAAAATTGGTATGCAAATTCTAACCTCTGATGTTAGGTTTAGTTCACTCCTTATTCGCTGTTTATAGCGATTATCATAAAACGTCTCACACAAGTTGAACATGTGCAACCCCATGAAACTGGGTCTCGACGTCATGTCAAATCAGACTACAAACTCTTTGAGTTTCATGTCGCATTGCAAGTTGTATCACCTTTAAGTTTCATGAAAATTAGCTTGTGTGGTTTTTTTTGTAATTTTATGTGGACAAGTCCCTGTTTTATCTTTTTTTAACTAATTGTTCATGTTTCCATCTTTGCAAAGCATTTTGATTTGAACAAATTTGTATTGTTCGTACATCAAAAGATTGACAAGCCTGAATTGACCGTCTGTACCGAGCTTAAGAAATGGTTTTCTTTCGAAGTTCTTTTCCGGAGTTCCTTTTCTCTCTCTCTCTCTCTCTCTTTTTAGTCTCTTGTGAGTTTTGTTTTTCGGTTCGTAATAATCTGTTTTTTTCATCCTTCTTTTGACGTTAGTAAATGTGAACCTTCTTTTTTTTAATGCTTCAGATAATGGTACTTTTGTTTATTAACATTATAAATGTAAACCCATGAATACATAATTAAGTTAGCTTCTTGGCGGCTCGTGTCCGTGCCCAAACGAAGTATATATAAAACTCTGTTAGCAGTTTGAGCATATACCTTTTATTAACACTTAAATATTAACTTGCATGTTGTTGTCGTCGTTGGCTTTTTTTCTTCTTCTTCGGCTTATCTTCCTTGTAAATAGTTAACTTAGTAGCTGAAATAATGAAAGAGATGGTGTTTTTTTTAACTTCTTCTTGGTTATGTTCTATCCATTTTAAGAAACTAATGAAGTATCTTTGTTTAGCTTAAGCTATCATTTTTTTTCTTCATCTTTTCAAATAATAATAATAAAAAAGTCATTACAAAGTGGAGGGAAACAATCCTTTTGTTCAAAGTTTGCGCACATTCAATATTTTTTTTCTGGCCATTTTTTTTTTCTCTTTAAAGAAAACTTGGAAGAAAACTAATTATACTTTCAAATTCCTGAAGTTTTTTTTTTGGTTTTCCTTCGTGTAGGTCCTTTTGTCTTTATTCTCGTATGTATATTTTGGTATGAGGGAATTTTTGCAAAGTAGTTTTGAAAATTAGCATCAATTTTACACTGTTGAATGCACGACTGGAGCTGATTCTCTTTTCTCATTTTTGTTTAGGTCCAAATTTTTCTCCTCGTAATAAATAATGTTTTATTTTTTTTTTGAAGTCATTAAGATATATTTTAGTTTGACATTTTTATTTAACATTTTTTTAAATTAGCTACGTTCGATCCGTTTTACTACAATTTAAGGGACTGTGGAGAAATTGAAAGTGGTTTTACGGAGAAGACCTTTTAAGGTTTTTAAGTTAATTCCCCTAACAACCCTTTCAACCAAACGCAATTGACTGGAATGCATTTTAGCTCAAGTGTAGACAAGGTATTGGTTGGTAACTTTGAAAATTAACTTTTTATTCTCAAAAATTCAAGAAAAAATTGTCTGCTTGAAGTTGGGTCATTTTTGAACTGACGTAAAAAGCTTATTTTAAAAGATATCAACATTAAAGTACCTTTTAAGTGATTGAACCACTCTTCTAGGTTCTAAAACACTTCTCTGAACTTTGTTTCCTGAAAGGAAGATTAACCAGTTTGAGCAGCACTTTAAAACCCACCTTAAATGAACAAATTTTCAGGTTTTTTTTAAAGATGTGAAACCATAATTTATTATTTTAGAAAATCTTTAACGGTTTGTTAGTTGAAGTAGCTTTAATTGACGTCGTCGACTCTTGCTTATAACGAAAGTGAATTTTTTTTAGGCTTTCAGTTTTTCACATTTTGCTACTGCAATTTTCTCAAATTTTGGTGTTGTTGACCTTCCTTCGATCGTGTTGTCGCTTCTACTTCATCCAATTTTTGTCTTTGTCAATATATTGTATCTTTTTTCCTTTTATTCCGATCGGGTTCCGAGGTCTCCGAAGAGGGATAATGAACTAACAACAAGCTAATCTGGTACATTTGATTGAATTAGTTGGAACATTGGCGAGATTGACTTTGGCATTTCTCCTATCGAGTATAACCTAGTCTCTTACAATCTTTACGTTACTCGTAGTTTTTTTTTTCTATTGGAACTGATGTGTACAAAGTTACTATTACTATCGAACATCCTAACCAGTCTTACTGTTTGGTTCGACTATTCGTTTTGTTTACTTTATTATTGAAATTACTCTAGTTGTATATATTTAGATTTTTGTTTAGCAATTTGAAGACAAAAATAGTTTAATTTTAAATTTGAAACGGGTTTATTTATTAAAATCTCTGCAGCGTTTTCGTTAGAAATAAGGATATTTTCAAATAGTTTGCTATCAACTCCTGTTGAAATTGTGTTTGCTTTTAGTATTTTGTTCGATTGCGAACAGAATTTCCATGTTATTGCTTTTGCTTCTGCTTTTTTCTTTTGGGGGGGGGGGGGGGGTCTACTCAGTTTCGATTACTATTTACTCGTTTCGTGTTAGACTCTTTTCTGAGGATGTTGTGTATAAGTAAGTTCAGTCATGTCCACTTTGTTTCTGTGTTGAAATCTGATAATCTCGATGACCAGTCACGCTATGTTTGTCAGTGTGTTCTAGGTTTGGTTCTTCTACATCTTTTTTTTACTTCTTGTTTTATGTACACAAAAAGTGGAAGTAGGTTTCCATGATCACTGGTAGTAGTAGTAGTAGTATGCATGTGTTTCGTTGTCCGTCGTGATTTCACTTAGCCAATTGCCAATAGAGAAGTACATTCATTTTTTTTTGGTGTTTTGCTTCTCTTTTTGACTATTTGAAGTTCGATCGAACGTGTTGAGTGAACGAACACACTGGACATTGAATTTTGCAATTTTGTATTGACGTCAAATGTTGGCAAGAGTCAACTCAGTGATTTTCAGCTGCTTCTTTGTTATGCTTTAAAGTTTGTTTTTGTTTTTTTAAAGTTAGGTTTTTTTATTGAAGAGTTTTTTTTTGTATGTCGTAAGCTCTTCTTTTTACCGACTATTTTTAGATTTTCAAGAGTTTGTGTTTCTTTTCGATCAATTCGATTAAGCCTTTTTGTGTGTGTGTGTTTCTTCCAAATTAAAAGTAGATTTCGAGTCGTATCTTTCGAGTGTCGTTTCTTCGAAACAAACGTCGTTTGCATTTTTTTTAGTGTTTTCTCTTTCGCTTTCTCGTTCTCTCTCTCTCTCTCTTTCTCTCTCTTTCTCTCTCTGGCCTTTTGTGATGCCAGTTTTATTATATAAAGATTGAATGTTTACAAATGTTTTAAGTTAGAAATCAAATTATGATGATGACTGCTAAATTTCAAATCAAATTACACAAACTAACTGGCACATATGCAAATATGTAGAATCTGAATTAACATAAAGCAAGCACTACTGGGTGTTGTTTGTTGCTTCGAGGCTGATGGATGGATAGAGAGGGATGGAACCGATGATGATGATGATAGAAATCATAAATGTGACGAGGAACTCCACTTAGACGCAGAAATTTTTATTTTTGACATTCATTGATTCTGACAAATATCTCTAAATCCAGATTTTAGTGAAGTTATTTGTGTATATGTTACAGCAACCCCCCAAAACGAAGCAAATGTAGTTTTTACGTTCGCCATCGGTTAGAGTAGAGCAACATGGTAGTTACTGCTATTTAAATCAGATTTGAACTGTATTTTTTTACTGTTTTAACTAGATGCAAATGACTAGTTTTAACTATTTTTCCTTAGTATTCTCAGGATTCGAGTTAAGCTTAAACTTCATTCACGCGACGTCGAGCGACCTACCTCGAGCGAGCGTCACCGCACATGCGTGTCTTCATACCATATACAAGCAACTATTAGCGACTTGTCAAAGCGTCGCAACTTGCTACTCAGTCGCCAAGCTTCTGTTCAAACAGAAGCTTCAGGTCGCAAACGTTTCAAGTCACTACCCAACAACCAATCAGAGACCAGATTTTGTTGCATATGGCGTCTTCGACGCTATTTTATATGACATCACACACCATGAAGACACGCCCAAAACCCTTGTAGGTGCTGCACATACAGTGTATGTAGTGTGTGCCAGCGACTTGCTACTTCAAGTCGGTATACTAGTCACTAGTCGCTAGTCGCAGACGCTACGCTCAAGGTAGCAGGTATGAAGTTCCAGCTTACGAATTAGACTTGGGACGCTTTGGTCTTGTTTTGAGTGTGTTTCATCTCGCAAGATTCTATCTAATGCGAATCCATCTCGCGCGATAGCGAGGGTTGGAAGTGGAGGCTAACAACAATGCCTCTCTCTCTCGACCCTCATCAATAAACCAAAAGAGGTATGTATTTTTCAATCAACAACACTTTAGAGGTTTATAATTATTACAATTAACACAAGGTTGGTAGAGTGTTAATCTAGAGTGTACTGGAACTCTAGCCTTCAAACACAGTGTCATTGATTTAAAAACACAATTCATTTTCTGGCGGAAAAAAACACCTGGCACACTCGTTACTCTAATGCGATCTTCTAATAGCTAGCCTCCATCTCCAACCCTTGTCGTTGTGTTATATGGATTTGTGTAGATTCTTGTGAGATGTGTAAAGTAGTACATTTTGAACTTGCAACACATTCGAAATGACATAATTCTTTAGTAAATCGCCTTAACATTTTGCACTATTTTCTATATGTATATGTTTTTAATTCTCTCTTGTATCTAGTTCGGTTGATTGCCTTTGGGAAATATTTGCAAGTTCTGTGTGTTGTATGTGTGCTGCTTAGACAAGCCGTTAAATTCAGATTAGGAATGCGTCGATGTTCTAGGAATTAACTCAGTTGATCGGAGTCGTTTTGCAATCCTTTCACGTCTTTTTTTTTTCTTTTCGTTTTTCGGCTCTTGCGGTTTTTTTTTTTCTTCTTCTCCTTTCTCCTTACTATTCTTTTTCTAATTCTCAAAGATTTTCTTCTTATTTGAGCTTCATCTCTCTCACTTGCTCAGTCTGTGCTTCTCCGGAAGTAATTTTAATGATTTCATATCTCTAGAGATGTGATGAGCTCAACATGATGTGTTCATTTTTGATCACTTTCTCTTTCTCTCTCTTTTTCTCGCAAAATGTGTGTTGGGTTTTACGTTTGATGATTTTTATTCGTATGGAAATAATTTATTCGGTCGGCGTGAAACATAAACTTTCTTTTTCTGTACGTCTCTCTCTATGTGTGTGTATTTTGAGGGTGGTTGTGCTTAAGTTGGAATTGAATAAATTCTCATTCTTCTTTACTCTCACTCTCTCTGTGTTAAATTTACTTCATTCATTGCACTTTTTTTTAAGTGACAACGCTATTGTGTCAATTGTTATTCCAATTACGCTTCATTTCAAATGATTGCAAATTGGGAATTCTTGTTTCTCTCTTCCGATAAAAGCTAACTAAGAACTTTAAAGGTATCAAATAGAGAATGAATGGAATTATATATGCTACTGTAATAATTGCATGTTTATTTCGAAAAAAGGGTGGTGGTGGTACGTAAGAAGAAGGGAGAGAGAGAACCTCTAAAGAGTTATTTGAACATTTTTTGAATAAGAACATTTATCATAAAAAACAAAACAAAGGAGAGACTTCTTCAGATTTGAAAACGACTTAGTTGAAATAATTGCTAATTTTGAAGTTGTTATTCTACTGAAAAGGTAATGAAGAATGAATGTAAAGCTATTTCAAGTTAAAAAAAAAGAAACTAAACTTCATGTTTGCGTTTTAGGTTTTTTTTTCATTTTAGGAATCGATGAGAATTCAGGGTTCTCTTTGAATTGTGAAAAGATATACATGTAACCTATATAAAAAAAGGGGTTCGAATCAGTTTTATGTTTGTAATACTGGTACTTTTTTTTTTTAGAAAAAAAAAGGTAAACACACTTTTCAATGGTTAGATCGAGATCAGAAGTTTTAAGAGGTTTTGTTTCAAGTGTTGTTTTCTTGTCTTTGATACTAGAATTTTCAAAGTGAACATGCGGTTTGTTTTTATTATTGAGTGATGTCCGATCTTCTTCTTCTTCTTACAGTAAGAGAGAATGATTTTTTTCTTATCCAACGGTGATAGGCATGTCACGTTTAATGAGGGATTGAAAATCAGTGGACAGTCTAGTTTCTATTATTTATTTATTTGTTGTCGTCGTGTAGATAGAGGGGAGACAGAAAGAGAGAGAGGTGGGCTTTTTGAGTTCATGTTTTTTTCTTCGTTGTTTTTTTCTTCAAAGTCAATTGCCTTATTTTGTTCATTTATATATACGTGTCTTTTGATTTTATTGTTGGTGGTGGTAGTGGTTGTTGTCATACAGAGAGACTTGACAAGTGTCCTCCTGACTTCTTCTAGGATAAGCTTCAATTTACAACATGATATGCTGTTTATTAGAAAAAGAAAAGGTTTAACATGTCAGAGTCAAGAATTGAGGATTCCAAGTAGAAAAAAAGAGAACAAAAAAAAAACCAGAGGCTTATACTTAAATTGAAGCTTGTCTGTCCCTTTAAAACTTTTTTAGCTCCTATGTAAATTTCGTTTGTTTTTGTCTCACTGTGTACAATCTAAAAGGATTTTTACTGTTATTGTACAGGGTGGCCTTCTTATTTGTATGCTATTGCAAAATTAAATTAATAGAAAACTTAATAAAAGGAACAGACCTTTGACGCTTAGTCAAAGGTAAAGCTATACTTGTCAATTAAGAATACGACCTATAGTGTGATATTCTTAATGATTGCTCAAGAGGACAAAACAGGGCGCGCAAAAAAGCTTCAAAAGGGCAAAGATTTGAGAATTTTTAAAATTAACAGGGTTGCCACTCAACTTGGAAACTTGAAAATGTCCACCTTCGTTTGGAATGGAAAACCTAGAAAAGTTGGGGGAGGAGGGAATTTCCGAAATGAAAATCATGTGTACCCCTGAGAAAGGACCGTCTTTCCTCCTAATAATTGTACGACGAACTTATTATCAGGAGTTAATCCAGTGTTCAATAGTGAATTTTTTTTACCAATTGTCTACCGGTACCGTTAGTTTATACTATTTGGGATTTAAGAAATTTTTGAAAATAGTGGTAGTTTTTACACAAATAACTACGTACTGTTCTGTAACTCATGGCAAGCGGTCTTTAAATGAAGTTTATGTCAATAAGAAATAGCCTCTAATGTCGTAGTCACGTAGTGTTATATATTTAAACATGTTTTTCCAACGGCTCATCTAATAATAGGAAATTGACCAAGCGCCTATTTGAACAAACGCGAAACTGAACTGTGGTTATGTAAGTGCGGCGCTTTAGCGAAGTCGCGCGCGCACACAGTAAGGCATTTAGGAAACTGAATAATTGTCAGTGATAAAAATCTTTAAACACCATATTTAAAAATCTGGTTTGAGTTTTATCCCGAACTATTTATTGTGTGTTAATTGTATTTGATGTAGCTTATTTTCAAGATGTTTGTAAGTTTTTTCAGTGGGTTCGGAAACTAAACCGCGACCTCTGTAAAATATATCCTTGATATAGGAGTTGGAAAAGGTCTGTTGAAATGTCGTCTACATGTACATGTAGTTAAGCTCGCAAATGTTGTGTGTACGTAGATGTACGTGTGATAATCTTGTAATACTCCAACACTCGAGAGAATTTACCGTCGTTTCTGATTTTGTGCTTTTAAGTCAAACAAATCCAACGTTGCCCCAACCCAAACCTCCCCCATAAACACCCAACGTCATTTACTTTTCTATATGTATGTACCTAATGTATGTATGGACTGTGAATTTGTTTATTGGACTTGGTCGTTATTTTGACAGATTTGTAACCATGACCACAAGCACAAATCCTCACCACCTTCCGCAATACTCACTTCATCATCCTTTCTTTCATTCGTTAGTTACATTGCAATTTTTCTCTCTACCCTTTCTTTCTCTGTATACAATTTACAATGTACATGTCAAGTTTTTGAGGTTGTGGATAACATTCAAGTGAAAACTCATTTATTCATCTTTTGCTGTCTTTGAACCACAAATATACGACTTTTAAAATCTGTTCTCCATTGAAATTAAGAGATCTAATGCTAGGATATTTAATCCTGGTTCCACTTGGTTAGGAGTCACTGCAAAAATAGTCACACACGACTAGTTTTATTCAAGTCAATCTCGTCTCTCATAGCTTTGTGACAATTTCATGATCAGGATGGGAGTAGTTCGTGACTAGTTCGATATAGATCAAGGGACCAGTACAAGTTGACCAGCATCATTGAAGTGTACACGTGGCTTTATTGATTAAGTGTAATTTGTAATGATTGGCTGGTTTTTTTGAAGCATCGAAGAAGGCTACATAGTCGTTTGCCTTACGTAGAATATTGGCTACAAGTCTGACGTGTCTCGTCATTAGTGACTGTTTCAGTGACTAGTTTCCAAGTGGAACCAGGACTTTAAGGTTAAACTGCTCAATAGGTGAAGCTTTGAAGTGAAATTCAGAAATTGTTGGAAAATGAAATGATTTTTTATTTTGCAACAATTTCTGAATTCAAAAAGCGGCGATCACCTAGGCTATTTTTACAGAGTGATTCACTTCTGTGTTCACTTACTCTTGCGACGATTTTCTTGTACATGTAGGCTAGCTTGCAAAAAAAAAAATGCTAATTTTTCTAATGTGTTAGATATTGGGCAAAATGTATATAGCAATATTTCATTCTTTACTTATACTAACTATATCTTGCTTTTGTAGTGTGTGATCGCTACTTAAGAAAATCAAGTAAAGCCAGCGTGTTTCCTAAGATTTGCGGTACCGTAAAACAGTGGCCGTAATATGACGGTGAATGGCAACACAAAAAAAAGTTTTCATAGATGTAAAAGGAGGTGGTTTTCAGGAGGGAGGTAAGCACCACCGCTCTCAAGAAAACGACATCCATTTATATCTATGAAAACAGTTAGTGTCGTCATATTACAGCCACTGTTTTACGATACCGCTATCTTAGGAAACCCAGGCTTTTAACGCCATTTTCATGGTAACATTTATTATTCGAAAAAAATCATTTGACAGTTTGTAAGATAATTGTCATTATTGAAAGTAATGTAGTAAATAGACGAATTGTTTTAATACTGTTATGAGATGTTTGTTTTGAAAATGTATCATATAATGAAAGTTGGTTTACTCCAATTCTTTATTATTCATCTAGATTTATTCAACAAAACTTGGAATTTGTTTTAGGACAATTGCCTCCATCAGGCAAGACGTAATTTTCGATGCAAGTTGTACTGTACTTCTTCTTCTGCCTTTCGTGCTGTTGGTGCTGCTGCTGCCATATTTAGTTCGTTCGTATGTGATTTTTGCTTTTAGTTGTATGATCTCTTATTCAAAGCTCGAGGCATCTCTCTTTCTGTTATTAGTGTTGTTCCGAAGCAAAAGTTTATTTTTCATCTAGATTTTTCTTCCGTGTTGTTACATATTTAATGTTCTCGTGCCGTCGTTTTCTCTTTATATAACTTGTGTCTTCGAGGAATGCCTTTATCATAAGGTCTCTTTCCCCCCCCCCCCTTTTTTGCATTTTTACTTATTAAAGTAAAAACTTGCTGACAGCACAACATCGTTTTCATGTTTTTCTGTTTTTCTCTCTCAACAAACATGTCAGTCTCTTTTTTTTTTCTTCCTCCTTTCCTTTCAAAGGTAGTTTCTGTTTGACTTATTTTTGTGGATATTTGGTTCCAAATTAATTTTCATTTCTTTCTAAATGTTTCGAGGGCATGTTAGTTTTATTTGAATGTTCTTGTTACAGTATTACTAGTTTTCTGGTCGTGGTCGTAGTAGCAGTTTTGAATTTCTGTTTTTTTTTTCTTCTTTCTCTTCGTATCTGTGATTGAAATGCACGAGAGAAAAGTGTTTACTATGTGTAAATAAATAAGTTGCCTCCCGTTGACTCGGATCGAGGTTACTTATAAGTTGATTTTGTGTGTTGAACGCCAAAAAGTTAATAACTTGAGTAGTCAAGAGTTCACTCACACACTCACTCACTCAGCGCCAGTAGTAGTCGTTAGTACTCCCGCAGTGTGCGTGCATCTTATGTGTCTCGAGACTTTTGATGTTGTTAGTTATTATGTATGGAGTAACTGTTGCTCTTTGGCTATTTTTATCAATTCAGGTTTTTAAGCTCTCTGTCTAGTACTGGTTCTTTATCGATTTCCTGCTGATTCGAACCCAACATTTTTTTTTTTTACCAACGACGGCGAATTTTAATTTTGTCGACGTGCAAGGCAAGTTTGAATAGTTGATGGTTTAAGGGGTTAGAGGACTTCAAAAAGAGTAGAAACGCACGCAAGACATGCATAGAGTACGTAACGCTGAAGGTTTTTCTATTTCTGAAGAAGATGAAGATGAAGACGATGAAGAAATACGAGATTATTGTAAACATTTCAATGGTATTTCAAAAAAAATACAAGAATTCTCTTGTTGTAACTGAAGCAGCAGCAGCAGCTTGAGAGATTGAAAATACAAAGTTGTCGAAAATCAAATAGGCGAAGTTGTAGTCATAGGTGGCGTTACGTTTATCGATGTAATTGCGATCTTAAGATTTGTTTTAGCATAGTAAAATAATCTTTTAATGTGAATGTTTGTGACGGTTTATGTCTTATCATAACTCAAGATATAATCGTTGTTTCTGTTTAGGTACGTCAATAAGACGAAAGATACTTTTTTTTAGCAGGTATTTTTTATTCGTTCTTCGTCTTCATATCTGATATGTGTTTATCGTTATTTCGTTCCAGAAAACATTCAATTCACGAATATATTCTTCTTATTTTTTCGTGGTATGGTGTGATGTTATTTTCTTCAAAAAGTATCGTTTTCGAAAGTTTTTTTGATGGAAAAGTTTTCAATATTCTCTTGTCTGCTCTGCGATGATACACACAAAGTTAGATATTAATATTAATGTTGCCCACTTTGAAAAGAATACAGAAAAGAACAGGAATAAAAAAAAAACCTCGTAGAGGTTTACATTTCTACATTTTTCGTTCCGTTATTTTCAATTTTTTTGTTACTGTTTTTTTTTTTACTTAAATACATACAGTTTAATGTTTTTAAAGGGGTTGGGCTGCTGCTGTTTATTGTAGATTTGTTACCGATTATATAATGTTAGGCGTTTGGAAATGGGTTAAAAAAGGAAATCTAACTAAAGAATTTGATTCGCTATATTTAGTCATCTCGCTGTATTTAGAATTTCTCAATGTTACTCAAGATAAAAGTTGGAAGCTTTTTTTCGTTGTTTTTTTACGACCCGTATTCGAAAATGATGTAATACTAGCTATTCAAAGGCTCTTGACAGCTTTTTTGTTTGCAGTTTTCAAACGTAAATCTTAACTTAAATTTAAATCTGCTTTGAAGTAAGCTTCACTTTGTACTGTAACTTATTTTTGTGCACAGCAAGACAAGGTATATAATTATACTGGTATAATGATCTTACCTCACGTAATGGAGGAAAAATGCTGAAAAACAAGCTGAAATTAAAAATCAGAATATTTCTATGGTTCTTTGCACTGAAAGATAACTAACCGCCTTACAAAGTGAAATTCATTGAGATTTTATTCGTTGAGTGTGCGGATTCTTCCCTAAGAGTGATGCGCGTAGGGTGCAATGTTGCGGTAGGTAATGGCAATTCCGTTATAAATTAGTTCAGTCAAGGCTGACGTCATTTTTTTACGACGCTTACGACGCTTACGGATCATGAGCCGTTAGTCATGTAGACTTGACCAGTGCAGAAAGGTTGTTAACGTTATGATGACGTTTTTAGATAATTAAGCACTGTCCCTGAATTCTGCTTAAGAAAAACCCCGAAAAACCTAAATCTTTCGATAGTTTATGAACATCTGAGTTACGAACTCCGGTGATAGTATTTTCATGTTAATATCTTTCAAAATAAACTTTTTATAGACAAAAATTAAAAAAAATTACCGTCTGCTACGCGCCCCGTCTGCTTAAATTTTGTTTTATTTTCAAACTACTGTTACATAAATAGCTTATTTTGAAAGATATCAACTTGAAAATACTCTTTAGTGATTGGCCTACCCTTCTAGTTTCTAAAACACTTTCTAGTTTTATCTTTTATACTTGAAAAAGAGAATAACCAGTGTTTGTGGAAAAGTTTACACTTAACAAAAAAATCATAACTTGTCTTAATTTAAACACACGTTTTAGAATGTTGCCGTCGGTGATTTTTGTTTAAATATTTGACGGTGAACTTTACAAAACGTCAGCCATTTTGAATGTTTAAGAAGGGCTTCCAGTTTAAAAGATTGATGTATTTTAAATTAGATTAATTATATAATCCATCGCGTCTTATTTTCTAAGCGTTAGAATTACGGCATTTTTAAACCTGCCTTTAGGATCCATTACTTAAAAATGTTTCGATCGTGTATTATATGCGTCTTTTTTATTATTATTAAATATCTTGAATCTACGTGTATATAATGTATTATTATTGGTATCTCTTTTGAAATGGTTATTTTGGCTGGTGTTTTTGGGCGGTCCACTTTACCGAAAAACCTGTTTGCATTTCCAAATTAATTATCTGAATTTGACATGAAAATCAATTTGTTGATGCTCAATTAGGGCGGTTGCCTAATTTACATTGATGAATATTCATGATATATATTGAGTAAGTTTATATGTGTTGTGTATGTGTGTTTATATATTATGTGGAATTGGGGGAGGAGAAAGGTAATTCCCAGGGCGGTATTCGACTCCCCCCCACCACTAGTAAATCCCATAATACCGAGAACTGAAGATGATTTGTCTTCTAGTTTTTCTGTTGAAAGTCCGTTGTTGTTACATTTTTCAAACTGGTTACCATTTGACAATTTCAGCACTTTTGTTTTAAATTACTATCTGTTGTTTTTTTTAGCTTTTAATGTCATTATTATTGAATATTAGAACATTTTTGCTTGTTTTTTTTTTTTTTTAGAAGTCATACAAAAATTTTAACCTGTGGCGTTACTTTTCCAATTGAAAGTTCAGATGAAATTATAATATATTTTGCTGCCAAAAAAAAAAGCTTGCGCTTAGACAAATAATTGTCTCGATGTGTATTACAGACGAATAAGATTTCCGAACTGTGGGGTGGAGTGTTGGGTTCTTAATAAAAACAATTTAACATTGTTAACGATGAAAATTGTTTTCATTTCTGTGCGCTTTTTTGTGTGTATATATGCTTTGTTGGAGGAGTTTGGAAGGTGTGTGTAAATTATAAGAAAACGTTTCTGACTCGAGAGTTACGATCATTATAACAACAATAGAATTTCTCCTTTATTTTTTTAACAAGCTTTTGTCATAGGGATTTTTTTAAAGACAGAATTGAAATGAAATAAAAAGCTGCAATCTTCTTACAATATAGCTTTGATACATTTAAATATATTAAAACCACCTGATGTCGTTTTTAAGGGTGTGTTTTGAGGTGTGCTGGGGAGTTAGTTGAAAATAAAGTTATGTTTGCGAAAAAATTGCAATATTGGATAAAAAAAACTCTGAAAAAATAAGAGTTAAAATGCATCTTTTATATTTAGTTTTTTTTTCTGTATAAAATTGTATATAATAACTGTTGTAAGTTGATTGTAATCGTATCGAATGACGTCGATTTTCTTTTAACCATTATGTAATTTGTAATAAGAGAAAGAAAATAAAAGACTGGAAACATTTTGTCGTTCACTTTGTATAGAACTTTTCGAATAATGTTTGTGTTACAAAGATCTTATCATGTGGATGCTATTGTTGTTTGTTGTTGTTGTAGTTGTTGTGGTTGTCTTATAGTTGCCAATGTGTTTTTTTTTCCTTCTCTCGGTGGTAGTGGTGGTGATGATGGTGGTAATAATCGAAATAATAAACCGGATAGAATGCTGAAAAGATATTTAAGTTGGATAAGGTCGAAGCTGTCGCGACGGAAGTTTGAAAGGAAATTAAACTTTACTTGAAGAGGTGTGTGTGTGTGTGTGTGTGTATAATATGTGCGACAAACGACGGAGAGAGAGAGATAGATAGAAATAGTGAAAGAGAGAGAGAGAGAGAGCGAGGGAATGACTGTGAAACAACTACGAAAGTGAAGAGTTTCAGCTCAGCTTTTGAGCCGTTAAAATCACTAGTTATTTCATTGACGGTGGTTTCGGTGGTGACTTGTTGTTTCGACAAGCAGCCAACTGTAGGAGTGATATTTTTTCATTTGACAACTCTCTCTCTCCTCCCCCCCTTTTTCATCAAAAAGAAGATAGGGGGAAAAAAAAAGAATGAGGCTTAAATAAAAACTCCATTATTTCTTATGACAGATATGAGAGAAAGTTAATCTTTTTCAAATAAACACACAATATTGTATTTCCAATTTGTTTCTTGCTCTTATTTCTTCTCTTTTGTCATATGGCTTCATCAATTGGGTATCTTTTCTATTTTTCCGAGGGAGTGGGGTGGTTTTTCGTTTTATTTTAATTTATAATTTGTGATTTTGTTTTCTTGAAAAGCCCGGCAATGACCCCTACTGTTTTGTGGAGTTTATGGAACATTCAGCTGCGGCGGCAGCCTTAACGGCCATGAATAAACGACTGTGTCTCGAAAAGGTAAGCGACAAATATTCATTCAATCTTTCCGAATCTTGTTTTGTTTTTACTATATGAGTAATATGCGTAAATTTCCGATCCGAAAAAAAAAAGTAAGTAAATAGATAAATCTTGACCTTCGTATTCTTCAAAAGGTCTTGTCGGAGAGCCAATAAATTACTAGAAGCATATTTAGTTAGCCACGTTTTAGCCTGAAATAGAGTTGTCACTCTTCCTGGAAACCTGGAAATATAATTAAAGTATCAGGGCATTTAAGGGAGAAAAAATATGTAAAACCTGGAAAAGTCATTGAATTTGTTTTCTGATATTCCAATTCCAGTGATGTTAAAACGGCAAAAAATTGAACAAAATTGAAATGCTCTAAAAAATAGAAAAATGAGGTTGATGAGGGCTCAGTGGGGACCGGAAGTCTCAAAAAGCTTAAACTTCGAGCTCGTAAAATTAGAAATAAAATATGGAAAAACAGGGTTGGCACTCGATCTGGAAACCTGGAAGCTGAACTGAGAGCTTTTCCAATGGAGTATTTGGTGCTAAAACTGAGTGTGGCCAATAGATGGCACAAACTGTACTTAGTACTTCAGTTACAAAATAAGAGTTCAATGAACATACACAAAAAAGAATGACATTTTATATAAGCAAGATGTCTTCCTTCTAGTTTAAAAAAGCAGACGATTCTTCACTCACTTTTTGCGGATTTTTTCTTTCTAAAATAAAATGGAGTTGCTTTACCTTTATAAGTTTATCTTGGTTACAATTGTTAGCTATTTTCACTATTTTTTTTCTTCTTCCAAAACTTTTTTTATAGGGTATACAGTTTGTCATAAGTGAGACAAAAGTGTCATAAAATTGATTATGAATTTTAAGATGTGGATTTTCTCAGCTTTTAAGAGTTTTAAAAAGTGTTTTTTCTTTCTTTCGTAAGTAAAGTGACTTTTCAGAGAGATTAACTGTAACGTTTTCAGTTCGGATATTTTCAAAGTGAGTGTGCCCTGGTAAATTTCTGATTGATAACCCGGTTTTGAGGGGAAATGGTTGTCTCGGTGTGGGTATAAAGGAAAAAAGTTGTTTTTTTTTGGGGGGGGGGGGTTTAAAAGTGGTAATTTATATTATGCCTTTGGGTGTGAATGAAAACAAAAATCAATATGTGACAATCTCGAGAGTCCTCTCTCTCCCCCCATCCCCCTCCCACAAAAAAGAAGAAATATCTTTGCAGTCTTTGGTTTTATGCCATTATTATAAAAGTTATTGATTTTTATGGACCAGCTTGATCGGTAAATCATTCGTACCGTTGCTTGGACCACCTAATAAAATCATCACGCCGGTTAATTTACGTTAACATTGGACAACTTCAATGCCCCTTCCTCCTCCTTTTTAAATCCCTCCTCCTCCTCCTCCACTCTTTTTGTTTTAAAGAGGAAAACTGAATGACAATTTCATTTCGCTTCAATATATGAATTATTGGAATTTAAAAGCACTCTGAAATGATAAAGAAAATACTTTCATTGCTCGGGGATTTTTTGTAGATGGAATTTTTAAAACAAAAATGTTCGTTATGAAAGTTAACTGCAGTTAAAATGATAACAATTAATATTTTAGTGTAAACAGATGTTTTTCTTAATAAACTATAGATAAATTTGACAATGTAATTAACTGAACTGCATTTATACACATTCAGTTAGAAATCGGGGAGTACTTCAGTTGGCTCCGCCCTTTTTATGACGACCGGCAATTTCTAATTGGTTTGTTGTGTGGTTCGACGTTGAAAAGGGCGGAGCATGTGACGTCAGACTACATAACCAATCAATTAGAAGTTGCCAGTCGTCATGACAAGGGCGGAGCCAACTGAAGT
Organism: Brachycybe producta; assembly: GCA_036925085.1. NCBI lineage: Eukaryota > Metazoa > Arthropoda > Diplopoda > Playtdesmida > Andrognathidae > Brachycybe > Brachycybe producta. The sequence continues at coordinate 1,865,452 of JAUPFP010000038.1, read as the reverse complement.
TCTCCCCGATTTCTAACTGCCTGCATTTATACAACATGGTTAACCACATTATTGAATGGTTACAATGTCACTTCCCTTGTTCTAACACAAATTTGGCCAACAAAGCTCGCTTACTAGCTTAACTGCAGTAACTATAACACTAGTTATATAACTGCATTGACTATTGTCATACTATAGAAACGAAGATATTAATAGTTAGGTCACGTGTTAAATTAATAACTCATCTTTTCGTTTTCTTAAAACATTAACTAAGGATAAATAGATCTAAATTAGAAAATGGAGAGATAATTAATTCTGTAGGTTTGAAGGAACCGGCGCTTGTTTTAATAATGGATTTTTCTCTGAGAAACTTTTTTTTATGAAGGAACATACAGAACAGGGTCCCTGTTTTGTATGTTCCTTTTTTTTCCTACGTGGCTCCTTTCTTGTTTGTCCATTGACATTGTGTTTGATGGCCGCTTTTTGGGTTGTTTAGGTCTTACTATGCAGGAGAACATATGCGATGATGGTTAATACTACTCTACTGTGGCTTGATAAATAGAGATCTCTCTTCTTTTCTTAAAGCTTTATGAGTTTACTTTGAAAGGATATCTTTTGGACACTCAAAAAAGTTCCATCTTCTCCTTCTTCCTTCTCTTCCTACAACTACTTACACATTTTCCCTTCAAATGTGGTCTTTCTTTTCTTTTTCTTACGACTCTTCTTTCTCTAATGTTTGTTTAGACTTGGGAATGTAAGTAAGCAAAGTGGACCATGGATCACAAGATAAAAAAAAACCCAAGGAAGAGGATGTTTTAGTCATAGCATTAGGGTCATATACATGTGTATACGGAGTGTTTCACTATAATATAATGTAGCCATTTCTTTCCATGTTGAGGGTATTTTGAAAATCCCGGAGACGCGTATTGTATTTTTTTGTTTTGTTTTGGTCGCCTTTTTGCGATTTTTATCTGTGATTTATTGTAAAACATGGTTAGTACTTGTCCAAATACAATTGATAGCAATTGAAAAATCTAAATAGTTGGAGCAACTTTTCATTTTTATTTGTATTGCACAATTCTTTCAAGTTGGTAAATCTTCTTCTGGGTATTTTTCTTCCTGTTTTTTTATGACTAAACATTGAAAGAAAACCAAAGTTTTTTTTCGAGTTGGTGTTTATTCTTCAGTGCTAAAATAGCCCTAAAGAATAAACAATCAACTCAAAGAGTATCTAAAAGTAAAGATCAAGTTGGTGATGATGATTTGGTCCTTGAATCCTCTTTTTTGAATCTTTGATAGTTTGAGAGAATTCTTCTACCCCTTGGATGGATATTCCTGCTATAGCCCAATTTACACTTGGTTACTGGTCACTGTGAACTATTCGTTCATGGCGATTTTTAATGCGTCCAAAACTACCAGTCTGGACTGACATGACCCTCCATAAATGTCACTTTAACAGATATAAAAAGAAAACTAATTATTATGCTGCGTGGGTGTGTTAGAGGCTTTTTATAAATGTCATACATGACTAGTTTACAGTGACTACTAGTAACTAAGTGTAACCTGGGCTTAAGATCAACTTTTTACTGCTGATCCACACATCTCTCCAAATATTTTTTAATTGGCCCATCTTTTTCTGTTATGTGTAATATGGTGTCATGATAAATTCGTCTCCAGTTGAATCTAGAAATCGCTTCCATTACTTGTAGATTTTTTCTAGACAAACCCAATGACTTTTGACCAAGGAAAAAAAAATAACTTCCATTTAGAAAAGTCTTTCTCAGAAATTGAAGAAGAAGAAGAAAGGAAAAAACTGTGAGAAGAGAAATATTTCTTTGTATTTTCCAAGGAAGGATTTTGTTGGTTTTTTTTAAAACTCATATTTTGTGTATGTGTGAGCTTTCGTTGAAAGATTCGTAACCCGTCTCTCGTAAATTTCAGTTTGACTAACGATTTGAACAATGTCGTCTGGACGTTTATTATCCCGTCTATCTTATTCAGACGCATGTGCCTCCATTCCCATCGTTTTTGTGCCTGATATTTCTACACACACATACACTGCTCAATAGCCGTTCGAACAAACGACTTTCTTTACTATTTTAACACGTTTTAGTTTTATATCTTTGATAGTTAAAGAAAAACAAGAAAATTAAACAAGAAACATGTTTTTTTTCGGGGGGATATACTCGCTTTTATAAAAAACGGGTCTAAAAAGTGAAACAAAATGTAATCTCCTCTTTCTTGTCTTGCTGGTGTAATGGTGTAAGTGTTGGTCATGAGTTCGATCCCCGTGCAGTCTGAATTATCTTCAAATATTTAAGAAGTTTTTAAAAAAAATACATCTGTTCTTGTCTTGTTGATGTAGTGGTTAGTGTGTGACTCAGGCCATGGTGTAATGTTGTTCATGGGTTCTCAATTCATTGCAGTGTGTGGGGATTATTTCAAATATTTGAGAAGGTGGTGGATAAACAAACATACAAATTATGAAGTTAAATAAATCTAAATATAAAAAGGAGTAAAAAAAAAAAAGAGTAAAAACCTAAACTAACAATTGTTCTCTTATGTGTAATGTGAGACCCATTGACGAATCTGAATGTGAATTTAGGCTTCTCAGTTGTCATAGTAGTTTTTGGATTCTTTAACGAAAAGGTATCTTGAACTATCTTCTAGTAACTGAAGTTTGTATGGTCACAAATGAAAGTGGTAACAAATTGTGGCATTTTTTGTGCTTTTAATCTTTTTGGGTTTCAATGCTTTAAAAAGCACGTAAAAGGGCTCAACTGGGCCCAGAAATCTCAAAAAGCTAAAAAAAAGGGGGCTAAAGTTTCATGAATGTTTAAAAATTAAAAAAAAAAATTAAATGCTCTAAAAAGCACTAAAAATAGACGAAGCTTAGTTTGAATACCTTATTAAGGACGTTCACAGAAGAGCGACTTTTAGTGATCAAGAATGATAGACTGCAAAAACCGGTCGGAGTGCGGCTGATACCGACCACTCGAGTCGGCTACTAGTGGGTTTCAGTAGTGGTACTAAAGTAGTTGAATGAACTGCATGAAGTGGTTGTTATAGAAACGACTCGTATGATCGGTTTAGACCACACACTGACCACGTTTTGCAGTTCATCTCAACCACGAAGATTCGCTCGTCTGTCAACGAGTATAACGTGAAATGTATCGTGGGTTTTACTCGTATAAAAGTCATAATTTTGTCGGGGGTGTACTCCCCCCCCGAGGCGTAACTCTTTTTACCGTTCTCAACGTATGGCTCCCATAGTCACTTTTGACCATGGTCATCCCAGTTGAGTCCACGGTAGGTCAGAAGTGGGCCCGTGGTTGCCCACCACTCTGCCGGGTCCTAACCGACCGGGATCGGTCGACGCTTTTTCGACAGTAAAATAAGGTATATACTGTAGTTTAGTAGAAAATGATCACACAATTCAAATACGTTTTGTTTCGTTATTCTAGTAAATTATTCTTGATTTTTTTAAAGAGGTTTAGTATCAGTCTGTTTTTGAATGGTGTTAAGAGCATAGATAGTTCTTCCTCCTCCCCAACCTCTCTTATTTGAAATGTATTGCAATCGTTTTTTGTCTCGTCAAACTTAAAAATTGCTTGAACACTCTTTTTCTACCACAAACACATATGTTCATGAAGCTAGAAGCTGCATAGATGATACACTTATTTGCAAACTTAACTTCATCATCATCATGACTTTATTTCGATATTAAGGACATCATTTTTTACGATCCTTTATTTTTTATGATGAACTTGGTTTTTTTTTCTGTCAATGTGTTTGTGTTTCTTCTATGTGTGTGTGTGGTTTCTCGTCTCAAATACAAGAGAGAATACCCCTCAAAAAAGCAGCTTATATTATCATGATTCATAAGATATAATAATAAAGTAATGACATTTAATAATAAACCTTCTATTTTTTTAACCCTGGTTTAAAAGTTGTCTACTTTGCAATGTAGAGGGGTAAAATAACAAAGCGAAGTAGTTCCATGGCACTTTTTTTTTGCGTTACTTCCTTTCTCCGTTTCGTTTATATCTTAAATACTGAACATTATGTGTGTGTGTTTGTGTGTGCCTCGCTCTCGGTAACGATGTTAAGTAATCTTGTGATATGTTTGTTTTATGACAAACTTTAACAACTTCAAAAATACTCTTCCATTTATATCCATTACGAGTCCATTACACTTTGTGATTTGGGTGGTCATGTTGCTTTATGGCTTAATACTTTTTTTTTTTGTATCGTATATTAGTTACTTCAAACTTCATTTTCCACCGCTTCTTTTCATCTTATTTATCAGAAGAAAGAAAAGAGGTTGCAATTTTTTTTTCTTCTTCCTGATTGCAATTTCGTGCAATATAGATAAGCTTACTCCTGTGTGTTAGCTTTTTCTTCTTGCAATACTTTTGTGCTTACAGTGATTGTGTACCTTCAGGGGGTCTTTTTATGTATTCGTCATTTTTTTTTTGCTGTTGCTGTACAGTGCAGTGCAGTTCTAAAAGGGAGGCTGTATTTAAAAAAATCCCAATAGGTGTCAAAGTTTTTTTTTTGAAGGTTTCTTTTTTGAAAGAAATTTCTAAAAAAAAAGGACACAAGAGAGAAAGATAGAGGGAGAGAGTGAAAAAGATTAGGAACATGGTCATAAATTTGGACGTGGCTATTGTTGTCCATCAAAATGTGAGAAAGGTCGCTTCAGTGTGATGGCATTTGATGCAAAGGTGTACATATACTGTATATATATAATGTGGATGAAAAGAAAGGTGAAATTGTGTTTGGATACAAAGAATGAAAAGGTTGAGTCCAGTGAGGAAACAATTCCTTCTGTCCATGGACACACGATCTTAATAATGTAAATGTCAAAAAGAAAAATATTAACACCCGTCAGTTACATCTTTTGGCCACATGAGATGTTATTTTTTTCTTGAGTCTGAAGAGCTCAATTTTTTTTTTCGTTTTGTTGTCTATTTCTATATTAAATTGCAATGAAGACATTTTTTTAGATGTGAAAATGCCATTTGATGTTGGCCATAGGATGCATTTGACCACTGAGCAGCCTCAACTTTGATTGGCTACAACATGACCAATAATAATAATTGAAAGTTTGCTACAAAAAATTGCTAGAAAAAGACAAAAATACTTTGAGGTATAATTCTGAAACAAAAAGGGACATTTAGTTTGTGATGGCTTAAAAAGACAGCTTATCTGATACAATTAATTATCAGTCATTTTAAAGTTATTTTTTTATATAACAAATCGATACAGGTACCGGTAAATCAATATTGATGCGTTTTTAGTGCATTGTTTGGTCGTACTCCGGTTTGTTTTTATTAACAAAGTTACCACTCAACCTGGAAATGTCAGAGAATTACATAATTTTCAAAAGAGAAAACAAAATGTAAAACCTGGAGAAGTCAGGGAAGTTATTTTCTGTAATTATAATACCAGCGATTCAAAAGAATGGGCCGAAAAGCTAAAGAAAAACTTAAATGCTCAACGAGGGTCCAGAAAACTCAAAAAGCTTAAAAAAAGGGGCAAAGATTCATGAATTTTTAAAATTTGAAAAATTGGGACAAACAGAGGATTGGCCTGTCTCAATCTGAAATCCAGGAACGTTCAGGGAATTTAATAAATCAAAATCGATGGCAACCCTCATTAAGTTATATACATAATTTAACCAAGAATAGACTGAAAATGAATATGATGATGAAAAATCATAGATCCTGAGGTTGACAAGAGACAAAGATTTCTAGTTTGAGGGTAGAGAACGTTTAAGGTTATAAATCGGTTTCAGGTTGTTTTTTCTCTTTCTCTAGATTATTTGAGTTATCGGTTGTCGTTTAGCATGAAAATGAATGGTTATTTATTATTCTGCAACCTTTTAAAACACAATATATATTCAAGTTTTTTTTGTATATTGTGTTGTACTATTGTATTTCAAGTTTCAACTTCCTGAAGGGATTGGATCTGATCTTTTACTCGGTTTGCATACTAATTACTAATTAGAATTGCATGTATGGTGAGGAGGATAATGATACCCTTGCAGAGAGAGAGAGAGTTAGGATATTCATTGATTATGAAAAGCGGGATCCTAACACTTCGATCCGTTTTGTTTTGGGTTTTTTTTTTCTTTTTCTCGTTAATTTTCTATTCATTGTTGGAAGGAGCAACATCACTAATATTGTTTCAGATCTTTTTCAAGTAAATTCAGGCCCAAATTCAAGAAAGATAGTTTTCATTTTAACTATCTATTCGAAGTTTTAGCTCAAAATCACTCTTAAAAGGGTGTGTTTGGTACTCAATAAAACAGGATTGGAACCTATTGAATTTTATTCATAGGTTTCAGTTGAATTTCAGGCTAGGTTGGTTGGTTGGTTTAAATCATGTTGATTTAAATGAAGATTTAAATCAAATGGCATTTTCAGGTGCTCAAGTCAGCGGTGTTAATTGGTTTTTAGTGGAAATTCTAATACTTTTATAATTTGTACACACACGAGTTAAATGAATTCAAATTAAATGTGTTTATGTGAATTATACGGAATCCAGTTAAGGACATGAACCAAATAAAAATTGACTTTAATTATTAATATTTTAAATTGATATTTACTAAATCAATATTTTGTCAATAGTTTATATAAATTATATTTAAGTATTAACTCAATATTTTCAGATTAATTAACTGAATAAATTGAATTCGATATATTGTTTGTTTGTCCTTCACAGAGGGCTCTGTAGAACACGTTTATTATTTAAATGCATTTAAATTATCAGGTGTGTACTAGGTATTAGACTGAACAAAAATTGTTCATTTTTGTTATCATTTTGCCTTTTTTTAAACCGTTTTCGTGTCTAGTGTGTTGGTTGTGTTCATATTAAGATAGAAGTTGTTGAGTAGCCAGTTAGTGATCCAAGTTAGTCTTCTCTTGTCAAGTCACTTCGATTGGAATAAAGAAGGAAAGAAAAGCGTAGCTTAAAATAATGTCAGCGGGTGGTTTGTAAATCAACTTTTATCATGTACACCGCACCTTGGATTTTATTTATCGTTGCATCGTTCCCCCCCCCCCCCCTCCCCGTTTTTCCTACCTCTTTGATTCCTTTTTCGTTCAAAAGAGAACAACGAGAAAAAGGGGTTACTTTTTTTTCTTCTTCTCGCTTTTCTTGTTGTAGTCTATGTTGTCTTTTATGCACTTTTCATACAGTAGCAAACAACCGAGGTATAAAGTGAGGAGAATTTATGAGCAAGACATGCATGAAAGAGAAGAATAAACTTAGAAATATATGTATATGTATAAAGACAGACAATGGGCTGCTGGCTTTGTATTATAATTGCCGAATTCTTTCTCTTTTGTCTGTCTCAGAATATTCTTTCTGACCTCCATATATAAATATAGTTACAGTGTATCAAAAATAAATGTATTGATTTATAATGAACCCTTAGAATTGTTAGAGGTATGGCTTTTTTTTTTTTTAGCTTAATGATTAAAAATATTCTTCGGAATGGATTGCAAGTTGCAACACGCTGAAAAATCACCAGAAAATAGAAATGGAATTTCTTTTTGCACCCAAAGATATATGGCACGTCTGGTAAATGCCTTACAAAGTGGGATTCCGTGAGAATTTTTTCAGCGTGTGTGATTTATCCCTTCTGGTCGTTTTCTGAATGATTGCGAAGTCATACCTACTACTAAACTTTAACAAGGAAGCTGTAAAATGAAACTGGTAAGTTATGTAAATTTTTAATGAATAAAATGAAAGAGGTAAAAACATCGAAATACAAAATTTTACAAGTTGGGGTACATTTCATAAAAAAATGTGATAATTCACTAAATTCTCATTTTCACGTCGATAGTATTTCTTTCATGAGAGTAGCTGTTGTGAAAGTTGCGATAGTTCACTCTCACGATAGCAACTGTATACATGTCTTGAAGTAACGTGATAGTTCTGTCACATGACAGTGTGACATCTACTTCACAGATAATTTTGCTCACGATAATTTTAAAACAGAAACGCTTGGAGAATGGTTAAAAACGGACCCAAAACTATTTTGGCGTTACATCAAGAACTCTAGGCGAAGTAGAGAATCTATTCCTTCTCTGGTTGACACAAATGGGAATCTTGTTTCAGATCCAGTAGGGAAAGCTACCTTATTAAATGAACAATACAAGAAGGTCTTCACAATTGATGATGGCATACCACATGAGGGTTTTCCTTCAACATCTCTTTGTATGGATCAAATTGTATTAACTGCAGATGGGATAGTCAAGCAACTTCTAAAATTAGACTCAAATAAAACCTGTGGTCCAGATGGAATGTATGCTATCATTTTAAAAAATCTTGCACAAGAGTTGGGTCCATACCTTCAGTTAATTTTTCAACAGAGTTTAGATGTAGGTATTGTACCAGATATGTGGAAATTAGCTAATGTTAGTCCAATTTTTAAATCAGGAGACAAGTCTCAGGTAACTAATTACAGACCCGTGTCTTTAACCTCGATAGTTTGCAAGGTTCTTGAACATATTATATATTCCTCTTCAATGAATTTTCTTTTGGAAAACAATCTTTTGTATGATAACCAGCATGGGTTTCTTAGGGGGCGTTCATGTGAAACCCAGCTTATTCTTTTAGTTGATGACCTTCAGAAAATTTTAGACAAAGGCAGTCAGATAGATATTTTTGATCTCTGCAAGGCATTTGACACAGTTTCTCACTCAAAACTAATGACAAAAATTAGTGGGTATGGATTGGGTGAACAGGTGTATAAATGGGTGCATTCTTTTTTAGTGATAGGAAACAAAGGGTTGTTGCAGGTGGGTCTGAATCTGACTGGATAGGGGTTACATCAGGGGTTCCTCAGGGTAGTGTGTTGGGTCCGCTTCTGTTTCTTTTATATATCAATGACCTCAGCAGTCAAGTTAGCAGCAATTGCCGGCTATTCGCAGATGATACAATAATTTATCGTGAGGTTACCTCTGACAATGATTGCCATATTATTGATAGTGACTTGAAAGCAATAGAGGCATGGTGTTCTAAATGGCAACTTCAACTTAATAAGGGAAAATGTTGTGTAATGAGGGTAGCTAGGGGAAGGAATCCAATAATATTTCCATATAGAATAGGGGCCATTCCACTTAATAACGTAGATTCTTATAAATATTTGGGGGTAACGATTACAGCTAAGCTTTCTTGGAAGCTGCATGTCGAACAGATTATTTCGAAGTCTATGCAGATGCTTAGGTTTAGTCAACGCATTCTAAGAAGGTGTCCCAGGGAGGTAAAATGTATAGCATATCAATCATTAGTATGTCCCCATCTAGAATACTGCAGCTCCGTGTGGAATCCCCACACTGAAGACTTAGCTCACTCTATAGAAATGGTCTAACGCAGGGCTGCTAGGTTTGTTTGTGGTAAATATGGATATGCCGACAGTGTAACTAAAATGCTTTCAGAGCTTGGTTGGGATAGTTTACTTGCAAGATGTTCAGATTTTAGTCTTAATATCTTTAATCGAATGCTAGAAGGCTCTTGTCCTAAACCTACTTCAAGTAAACTTTGCAGGGCATTATATTTGGGTAGGGGTGACCACTCTAACAAAGTTGGAGAGATTTTTGCACGAACAGATTCTTATTACTGGTGATTTGTCCCTAGGGCGATTCGACAATGGAACTCGCTTGCTGGGGATTTTGTGCAGGAAAAACGTATTTTATGGGAGTCATAATTTTGTTTTGTTTTGACGATGCATATATTTGCAGCATTAAAAAATATTGAAATTGTTGTTGGGTTTATATCAATAGGGTTTTATATTTTCTGGTTTTGACAATGCATTTTCTATGCTGCACTTGGACTCTTGTTCCTCTGCCATAGGCCTTTATGGCTGCTTGCAGAGTAATTTTTCAAATTCAAATCATTGAGTCAAGTGTTGCCTCTCCCTCCAGAAGTCAAATTTTCCTACAATTTCCCTACATCACTCAAACAGGCATTTAGAAATCGGGACGAACACAAGTTGGCTCCGCCCTTTTTATGATGACCGGCAACTTCTAATTGGTTTGTTGTGTGGTTAGACATTGAAAAGGGCGGAGCATGTGATGTCAGACTACATAACCAACCAATTAGAAGTTGCCGGTCATCATAAAAAGGGTGGAGCCAACTTGTGTTTGTGACACCCTGTAGAAACAGAAGGTGAAACACTTTAGTCAAAATTCAGACTTGACAGTATGGCACCCCTTGGTGCACAGATGTTCAGACTTGGTTGGCCCGAATAACAAGTGAATTCGTGGAACCCAGTCCGACCGTGAGAAATTGGGAATAGTCCCAAAAATACCTTTCCTTTTAAGGTAATATCACCGGCCCAGGGCAATGATTGGCCCAGTTGGTCAATCATTGAGCCCTGAGGTGACAGTTGCCCCTCCCAGGAGACCGGACGAGTGAGCTTGAGACTTGAGTGTGTGAGGACAGTCAGAGTATAGAGTTAAAACGAGTAAGTCTTGAACTAGAGTCAGAGTTTTGAGACTTAGAAAAGTTAGAGTTCAGTTCTCAAGTTCAGAGAGTGAACTTGAGCAGAGTGCTTTATGTAAGTGACACACCACTGTATTATGCCAATAATCAAAGTAAAAGATTATATTTTATTTTATTACTACAAAAGTGTTGTCTCCAATTGTTTTGGGATCTAATACTCTAAAAATAGTGGAGTATCCAGCGGAAGGCACTCAGATATTACCTGAGTCCCTTCGCCTGGAGACTCCAGCGACTCAAGCAAACAAGAGGACTGAGGACACTTCGGAATCGTCACGCACTATGCAGGAAGGTTCTCGTTAAAACACGGTCTTTTGTGGGCCGTTACCAGGCCAGGCAAGTAAATGTCGCACCTGGTAAAGTCAACCCCTAGAGGAGCAGAGGCTGGTCTGCAGCCGACAACAGAGTCGACCCCGGCACCACCGGTTCAACGTCACAAAAGAGTTTGCGAAACGGTGGCGCCAAAGGGCCAGCAACGTCACATGTTCGTCCCGATTTCTAAATGCCTGTATCACTCACCAACTATTACTATTGCTACAGTTTTGTATGCCCGGTGATAGTAATCATAATAGTTACTATAACTGTCGCAATAGTAGTATCAACCATCTAGTCAAACGAGACAGTGTCATACTGCTATCGCAACAGTGTGATAGTGACTATTATGTGGTCTGCGCGATGATAGTTCTCGCGATAGTTACTGTCGTGACAGCATTCAATACAACAACTATCGTGAAAACGAGGCTTAATTGACTTTTTTCTAATTTGAAATTCTCTATTTTTGGTTTCTTATATTGGAGTTGAAACCCATTAAAAATGAAAAGTTAAAACATGATTTAATCAATGATTTTTTTAACTCAGTGATTTAATCATGCCAACTTTTAAACCTTTAAGACTAAAGGTTTACTTTTTTTTAGTGTGGGTTAGGTATAGACAATTTTAATTATTGTAGGTGTTTTGAGCGGTTTTAGTGTTGCTAGGTTGCTTAAGCTTTCTAGAGATGAATTTATTGGCGAAGTTTTTACGTTGGTTGAATTTTTATATAATATTTGGCCAGTCAACAGCTAACTCGCGATTCGAGATTGACGAGTCTTCGTCTATTAAAAGCAATATTGTGTATTTTTTTGTGGGTGGGTTCAGTTTTATTCTGCCTTTCTTACACTTGCAATTAACCTTTAGCTATATAAAGGTCTGGCAAACAGAATATAATAACTTTTTCATGTGTTGCGTTTATATATATACGAATTCGTATTTCTTTTTATTTGGTCCAATATATATACATATATATATCCGGGCAAAGTTCGTTGGGCGGGGGGGGGGGGTGTTAATGATGATTGTCATTTACTAAGACGTGATGTGTTTACCTAAAAGTTTTCTTTTATACCGGTGTTACAATCCGAACACAAGGGTAGTTTGGTGGGTTACGGGGATGAGTTTGAGATTCCTCTGACAACCGGAGATGATTCCAAATTAATAATAACAAAAAAACGTCTGGTCATTCTTCAGTATCCATCTTCCGTTTCTCTTTTTTTTTTCTGGACGTCGTTCCAGTTTGACCGTCGTGACGCTTTTGTAGCACTTTTCTTTTTTGTCTTAAATTGTCGGTGTTTGTAATAATAATAATAATAATAATAATAATAATAATAATAATAATAATAATAATAATAATAATAATAATAATAATAATAATAATAATAATAATAATAGTAGTAGTAGTAGTAGTAATAATAATCATGATAGCAATAGTAATAATATATTAAGAATTGTTGATTGCAACTTTTTCTGCATCAATTGAAATGCATCCTTTAGTCTTTTTTTTCTAAGTATGTTTTAGTTAGTTTTAGCTAATTCACGATTGAATCATGAAAGTGAATTCAGTGTTGATATTTCACCTTTGACCAAGATCTGTATTTCACGGGAAAAACTGAATTAACTGTGTTGTACTAATATCTTGTCTACAATTTAGCTAAATACGTTCAAATTCAGTTAATTACAATCTGGGTACACCTGAAAAAAATAATATAGTAAATATAATATAAATATAGTAGTGTTTTGTAGCTAAACGTTTATTACATTCAGCATTTTGAAGCAACTCTTAAATTTAAGCACATTTAAACTAGTTAAATAATGGTTAGCTAAATGGAATTGTCTACCACACAAATGTTAAATACAGGTAACATACACGCATACGTACATTTAAGTAAACAAGTCATTTTTGTGGCTCAATCTTGGCTAAACATTTCACAAATGAAAGTTATTAAATAAATCATCACTATTAAGTTTAAATTTCTAATTTACTAGAAACAGAGTAATTGAATATCTTGGGCAATAAATTAAAAAAAAAATCTCATTTGTGAACACCGTTAAAATGATGAACTTTAAAATAAACGAATATAAAGAAGTATTAATTTATTAAAGGCCCTCCAGAGTATTTTTTTCTTGAAATTTAATTTAATTTAAATTTAATAATTTGTTTCAATAAATAAAGTTTTAATTTTGTGTGTAGTTTTTCTTTTCTTCCTTCTTTGTTTTTAATGTTTTCTTGATTTAATGGACGAAAGCAAACTTATTTTTTTCTTGGTGATGATGATGAGTGTCTTTCACTTGAAATAGTTTTGGTTTTGTTTGTTGTTACTTAAGTTATTTCGAAGTTGAGGGGAAATCCTGTTGAGTGTTGACCGACGCACAGTAGGCCTACAATGTATTGGTAAAAAGTATTAACATGTGACCTATCATTACCGGACTTGTGTTCCGGTTAAGAACTGATGAGTAAACACACCACCAATCACGGTTGGGGGGGGGGGGAGTGAGTTTATTCTCTTCTTACTTTTTTTTTTCTGAAAAGACTCAAACTCCAAGTCACCATTTGTGATATCTTCTCCAAATTTTCTATTTGTTGTTCTTGTTAATATTATGTAGTGTATTATGTGTGAAGAATCGTGTAGAAGATGATGATGATGATAATTGTTGTCTTATTCCTTTATATTCTTATAGTTATTTGCTTTGTCATGTTTCAAATGAAATATGATTGATGCTTTTTTCTTTCTTTCTTCCTTCCTTTTCTCTTTTAAATTTGACCGATTCTTCTTTATATAAGAAGACAGTTGGTTTTAATTTGGTTTTTTCAGGGTTTTAAGATATACATCAAGTGAGATATATTTTCTTAATAATAATTGTATTTTTACGCAAAATAATTGTAATTTTTACTTATAATGATGTGATCCTCTATATCTGCAAAACGTTTGGATAAGAAAATACAACAGCTATTGGCGCCGCCATCTTGTCATTTAAACAAAAATATTTACAGCCAAATGGAGGTGAAATATATTCACATAATTTGCTCGTTTTTGGATCGAACTTATATAATGTTATACATAGGACCGTCGAGAGCAGCCCCGGGAAAACAATAATTTCGGCCCCGTTTTAGCTGTTATCACTGATAACAGCGAAAATACATAAACAATGTGTGCAGTCAATTTGGGTTTGTGGTCCGGACCTCTAAACATTGTCCTTACTAGTATTACTATGCATTACGAGAAATTGTGCAACAAAATCACAAATAATAAAATTATATAGTAATATGTAAAAAAAAATCAAGACCCGGGGCCTGTAGGCTGCACGGACCCTGGGATTTTGTCCCGTCTTCCCCTTGTCTCGTCGGCCCTGGTTATAAACATTAAAGTACATCTACTTAATCTAATTAGATATGAGAATTACAATCAGATGGATTAAAGGGAAAATCTTGGATTAAAACAAAATATAAATAACAAAAAAAAAGTGATACTCGCTCTTATAAAAACTGTCTAAAAAGCAAAAACAAACGAAATATAATCCCCCCCCCCTCTCTTGTCTTGCTGGTGTAGTAGTGGTTAGTGTCTCAGGCTCTCAGCCCATTGGTAATGTTGGTCATGGGTTCTCAATCTCCGTGCAGTGTGAGTTTAATTTTAAATATTTTACAAATAACCAAGTTAAATACAAGCGAATACAGCCTCGTTTTCACGGTGATAGTAATTCTTTCATGAGAGTAGCTGTCATGAAAGTTGCGATAGTTCGTTCACTCTCACAGTAGCATCTGTCTACATGTCTTGATGTGTGTCGTCTACTTCACAGATATCATTGAGTCAACGACAGTACTGTCAGTTATGTAGTCAAACGAGATAGTTGTGATAGCGCTATCGCAACAGTGTGATAGTGACTATCATATGGTCTTCACAATGATAGTTCTCGCGATAGTTGCTGCTCTCATGACAGCAGATATTGCGAAAACTAGGCAAAACGAGGCTTAATAACAAATAAACAAATTATGAAATTAAAATGTAAGTCCATTTCGCGAAATGAACATAAATTGGTCTGATGCAAAACGCGAAATGGACAGACAATTCACCAAATGGATGCGACGCGACACACAGTTTATAAAAGTATCACGAAATTTTGATATTTTCCAAAAAAAAATGATGCCTGCTTTTTTCTTCTTTCGGTTATATTTTTGTTTGAAACTTTCCACAAATACTTCGATGTGTTTGTTCTAGATGAAACTTAAAAGTGTGGGTTTTTGAATGGTTGTTTGTTGTTGTTGTTGAATGACCGTTTCGGTCATGATTACAAGTGAGATATGTTGGTGTTAATAACTTAAAAGTACTCATTTAATAGTGTTTGAATTCATGAATTTGAGATTCATAGAATAGTTAAATGTGATTTGTTTTGAAATTGTTCCTTGCTGACAAAAATTATTCTTGTGGAAAACAAAGTTAAGAGAAAAGAATTTTCTTAAAAGTTAATCTCTTTTTTTTCCTCTTTTCATCTCGATTTGGACGATGTTTGGTGTAAATGGAGGGGAAAGTGGAGGAGGAGGAGGGAATGTCTCATTAATATAAAAAAAGCACCAAGTATCCGATTGTGGATTAAGTAAGGCTTACATTTGAACGATTAATTTTCTTAGTTGAGCAGGTACGAACATGCTATATCAATTAAAGTGTCATGTTTGTTCCACTTTGTCGCTTTTCGACCGTCGAATCATAACTTTTACTTTAACTACAATCAGGCGAATTTAAAAATGGAAGGGGGGGGGGGGGGGTTCATTTGAATCGCCCAAATACAATACGATCTTCTTCATACGTTCAGGCGACCAACAGTTTTTGCCTTTTTATTTGTGTTAACGGCCAAAGTACCAAAATGCAATTCACGAGTGAATTTGTAGAACTAGCAATTTTGGAAGTATGATTAGGGTTTGTAGACAGTGTGTAAATACCTAAAACAAAAAACAAAAACCTATTTACTAAACTGTGTTGATTTTACAAACGTCGTAGCCATCCTCTAGATTGCGTAAAACTAAAACTAAAAGTCTGTGCAATATATAATTTCCAAATTAGTGATTGACTAGTGATTTTGCTGAATGGCTGATTTCCCCACTCAGACCCTCTAGGAGGGGGAAGGGGGGATGGTCAAAAGTCATTCATGAATTAATTCCGATTAAATTCAATCGATATGACTCATTCGATTTTTTAAATATTAAATCATTGTTTTTTTTAATGAAATCGATTTTATTTTGTACTGATTACTAGTTAAATTGATTGATAACATTGATAAGAAGTCAGACAGCATATTCTGTTATTCTACAAGTACCAAATCGTTTCAACTATCCGGTTTAGTTAGGCGAGCGTGTGATGTCATGCAGTTTTAGCAGAACTTGTTACGTTACGTGAAGGGTCATTGCGTGTGAAACCGTAGGGCCTGGGTTCGAATCCTGGCTTTGTCATGGAAGTTTCTTTTGTCCTGACTTGACTTGAGTACAAACCGATTGACTTGTTGATTGCTTCAATTAGCTATGTGAATTGGTGTGTTAAATCAATTGATTTGTGAATTAATGACTGGAAATTGTGTTGTCTGACTTTTGACAAAAACAGTCAACGAGCCAAGAAATCGTTGCTCCGATTAATCGAATCAGAATTGGGCATTCGTGCTCAGACTATCTCATACATGGATGAATGTATTAACAAAGCGTATGCAAACACAAACGGACAAAGGGGTATTTTTACGGAAGCGCATACATTTTCTAATTTTGGAAAAAAAAATTGATTTTATCGTTCTTTTTGTAATTGGTAATTTCAATTGACTTTAGCTTTTGCATTCATATTTACGACTTGTGCTTTGTGTGTGTGTGGTTTACTTTATAAATTTGTATTTAATGTATGCTAAGTGCATACCACTGTTGAGATTTGTTCTGTTTCGAGTATTCGAAACACAAGTTTCTCTAAAACCAATGAACCGACAACGAGTACAAACAAGAGTTTTTTTATAATTTATTTTTGGAACAAATTTGTCTGCATTAATTAGCGTTAAAATGGCGATATTAATTAAGGATGTTTGTTGATTGTTTTGGTGCATAGCGATCAGTTTTGTCCATTAGGAAATTATGTTAAAACGAAAGAGGAGGAAAGGGTGCGGGGAAGGGGGGTGGCTTAGATAGGGTTGATGTGGGAAATTTATTTGGTGGTATATATTAGGTTTTGAGCTGGGGCTTTATAATTTTACTATAGGGGCATCCCTCTCCGTAAGCGTTTTTTAAGGGGGGGGGGGATGTAGGAGTGGAGAGAGAGAAATGGGCGTCGGTGGTCCTCCTCTTTCTATATTTTGTTCATGGTTGTTGCGTTAATTATACATCAATCGAATTGTTTCTTCAAGAGTTTTAATTATTGATGGACTAGTCTTTTTGAAATCTCTTTGAGCTGGAAGAGGCCGCTCCAATAAAAGAGAATCATTGAGATATTTTTCTCTTGTGTTCAACGTTTTTTTTTATCTGTAATATTTTTCTCTGCATCGTGGCACACATTCAAAGACAAGGCACACAGATCTACGGACAAGTCACCGCCCGGTTGTCAATGGTGATTAAGGTCATTCCAGTGGAATGCATTGACAGCGTTTTATTGTTTTCAATGGTGGTCCGTGTGATGCACGCCGCGAGTTTCAGGCTGGCTTCATACATATACCACTTTGTGACGTCACATAAATTGGTTTTGGGGGGGAGGGTTTGCTGATCATTAATTGCATTTGAGAGGTATTCTTATGAGCCACTGACATCGTTTTGTTTTTGCACCACTTTGGCGATCTGTGATACAATTCTACCACAAGTGGCGTCCACCGCCTGGTTTGTCAGTGAAGAATGACCAGTGGCTCACGCTGACTGTAGCAGGATGTCCATGTGAAGTAAGCCGCGTCCAAACACTTTGAAGCACCAGAAAGTAGTCCGTGTGAAGCCGGCCTAAAGGATATTAAACATTTGAAAGTACTTTTTTTTATTGATTAACGTCTAAATCAATCTGTCTTTTTTAAAAATTTATTCTTGAGAGAAATTAAGTCTCATTGCGAGCTGAGAGAATGTTTGATGTTTATTATTTTCACTATATTTTTCTTCTTTCTGGAGTGGATGAAAATAATTAAGGACATTATTGATTAATCCTGAATTGCATCAAGTAATCCGGCGCTCCTTCAAACTCTCTTTTCACTTCAGCTTAATTTAGACGAGAGTTGCATAAATAATACGATTTTTTTCAACATGCCTATATATAAAAAACGAAGTTTGTGGTTGTTAGTTATTTTTTTCCGTTTTTGTTGATCAAAATTTTTCTTCTAATTTCTCTACTTTGCCGCTTTTTTTTTTTTGAAGAAAAATAAATTTGATTTTAGTATGTTGCTCTTTTGTAAAATGAACACAATTCCATTTCTGACTCACGAAACAGTCATTTTACACTTGCTTTTCTTTGGTTAATTTCAAATGAGAGAGATATACAGTATACACAAGACACTTGTTTTATTTATAAAAAGGTGCTTCTGAGGATTAAAAACAGTTTGTAATATTAATTAAAACGCATTTTCGTTTTTATTTTGTACAGAAAAAAAAGCATTTGAAAGTTATTCAGGTGTGTGCCAATTGTTTTCTTCTCTCTTGAGTATAACTAAAAAAAAAACGCAAGAATCTTAAGGCACAAAAAACTGGAATCGTAATTAGTTTGAACACACAAAACAACTAACTTCTGTTGGTTCATCTTTTTACTACCTAATGATCTCTTTCGATTAATTAAATCAGCTGTTCCTACATATTGATTTTAAACTAAAATAGTTTTAATTGGTTTCCATGACTACAATTTTAAATATTTTTTTTTTCTGTTTTAAAAACTGTCCGATGAGAAGGTTTGAAAACAATTTCCTTTTTTGGATGTTGAACATCTTTATAAATCACTCTGTATATAGATATGCAAATTATTTTCGGTAGAATAACGAAACTTGTGTCCGGAAATGATGGAAACGGAAACATTTGTGACTGTCCCCAGCTCGGTTATTTTCTTCTTCTTCCTAGTTTTCAATTTTTAGAGAAACAAAATCCAAGTTGTCTCGAAATCTGGATGGAGATCGAATTGGGGATAGATCATTAGGAACACCTGCGTACTTATGACAGATTCCTAAGGGGTATTTTTAGGGGGGGGGGCGGGATGGAGAGAAAGATGTTCAGGGATTTTTTTTTGCTTTTTCGATCGTTCATCAATTTATTATTCTGCGTTCAATATTCAATTCTAAGACATTATTTCGCATCGTTTAATATTTTTTCAAGAAAGTTTTTTTTTGAGCAGATTATTTTAGAACTCTTGATTCAGGAGAAATTCTAAAGGAGAAATTGAAATTGCGTTAGAAACTAGAACGGTAACTTAATTAATAGTATTTTCATGTTAATGGCTTTCAAAAATAAACTTTTTTGTAGAAAAGTATTTTATAAAAATTCCGTCTTCTTAACGTTTCGTTATTTTTTCAAACTGGCATAAACAAACTTCATTTTAATAGGGTATCTACAAGAAAATACCCTTGAAGTGGTTGAGCTACTCTCCTACTGCTTCACTGCTCCAGTTTCAAACCAAAATTACTGAAATCTAGCACTGCAAGAGGTAAAAAAAAATTACAATTCAGTTTACCAATTTATTAAAATAGATTTCACAGTTAGCCATTTGTGAGTTGTTATGGTGGCACTAGATGGCGCTATTCATGTTAATTTTAAATTTTGTTTCATAAATTTAATTCAAAATTTAATTTGAACCGGAGCAGATAGCCGGAGCTGCCAATATTGTTGCTGAAGCGGAGCTATTAAAATATGTTGTTGCTCCAAAGCCCCCTCTGTTAATTTTGTTTCTGAAATACAGTATAACCAGATTTCGACGGACGGTTTACACTTTAAACCCAGCTTTTTTTAAAAAAAAGAAGAAAACATGTTTCATATACATTTTTGTATGCTTAAGATTTAGTTCGTTTGAATAAAAAAAAAAGTTAGTTGTTCAAATCCGGTGTTTTATGTTTTATTCTTATGACATATGTTGTTTTGTGAAGCTGTGACTTTTTTCTCTTTATGTTTTTTTTCTCATTCTTTTAAATGGAATTTCTACATATTTTTTTAGTCTTAAAAGAAATTATATGTTTGAAAAAGGATCTCTTTTTTTCTTGGTAGTTTGGGCTACAACTATATTTTGAAAAGGGTATTTTTGATGGCAGTTTTTGTTAGTTACTTTGAATTTGATTTCAGTCTCAGTCGTTTTCATCTCAGAACCTTCTTTCCTCTTTTTTTTTACGTCTTAGAACATTATTAGAAATAGAAAAAAAAAGCATACATTTTGATATGTAGTGGTAGCATATTGTTTCTCTCTCTCTCTCTCTTTCTATCTTTCTCTTACCGCCTCTGAAATTTTTTTTCTTGTATCTTAACAAGTAAGTATAATAATGGTAATTTATGATCATCCTACTCCGGAAGATAACTGATGTGATATCCAATGGTGCATTTCGTGGCTTGGAACTTAGAAGAAAGTTAATGTTTTTTTTTCCTTCTTTCTTTCTTTCTTCTTAAGTCATTCGTCCTTCTTGAAAAATATACACACAACTAAATTACAACAAATCTTGAATATTTCAAACAATGGATCACTGAATCTCAGCACTGTATGGAAATAAAACAAAACATTCGTTTAGCTTGTCCAGTTTTCTTTTTTAAAACGTCGTCACTGTGTTTGTCTCTCAATAATTGCTGGAAAATGGTTTATGAACAACTGATTTTCGAAGTTGATTGTTTTGTTTTTCTGAAGAGCAAAATTAAGAAAATTTAGAAAGTGTTTTTTTTTAGAAACTAGAAAGAAAAAATATCGTCTGCTATGCGTCAACTTCGTAAAGTTGGTTGGTTTTTAAACTCACTTAAATGATTGAGTTATACCTAGTACACGCCTGATAATTTAAATGCATTTAAATAATAAACGTGTTGGCAAACAAACAATATGTCAAATTCAATTTATTCGGTTAATAATCTGAAAATATTGAGTTAATACTTAAATATAATATATAAACTATTGAGAAAATATTGATATAGTAAATTTCAATTTAAAATATTAATAATAAAGTCAATTTTTCTTTGGTTCATGTCCTTAACTGGATTCCGTATAATTCACCTAAACACATTTAATTGGAATTCATTTAACTCGTGTGTGTACAAGGCATTACTCTTCTAGTTTAAAAGCGCATTTAAGTATTAATTTATTTTGCGTCTAAAAGACAGCTTAATTAGAGTTAAAACAAACCTTTAAACTAGATTAGTATTTGAATAAGTGGTGTTTTCTTGACAATGTTTTTAAAAATAAAGTTTTTAATGGCAATTTTAAAATCATTTTTTCTCGTCGTTGTCATAAGTTTATTTTTTACAATAGCTTCATGAAAGTATTATGTCTTCTTAAAAGTTTGTTATGTTCGTTTCTAAATTCTAATTATGATTTTTTTAAACAAAATCGTAGTTCATTTTAAAGTTATTTTCACATAATAAAATAGCAACAAAAAAAAAAACAACAAAACATAAACATCCTGAAAGTAGGCAATCACTTATATCATTCAGAAAAAAAAAAGTGATTCGAAATTAGCAATAATGTGACATCTTATCGATATCATGAATCGATTCTACTTTGAATGTGGCTGTTTCATAATATTGATTTTTTGTCGATTCATAAAATGAGTTTGTTGTATGTTATTTTTTTTTCAAAAACTTTTCTTCTTCTCAAAATTCAATTATAGGCAGACGCATATGATATTTATTAAAATAGGTTTTTTATATTAAGAATGTATCGAATATGATAAAATGTCGGATTATTGAACTGAAAGAAAAAAAAATAGAAAGTGGAGAGAAAAAGACAAAAGACTTTTTTCTTGAGGTATTTTTTTTGTCTTTCTAATCAATTGTGGGGAGGAGGAGGAGGAGGAGGAGGAGGAGGAGGGGTGATGTTTAAAATTTCCTGTGTTGTGTGCTCAATATAAAACGTGTTACATTTTTTTTCTTGTTATATATTTACATACCAGTATTTTAATTAACCGCTCTTTCTCTCCTTCTGTTTTTTCTCTATAGGATTTCTATTAGATTTGCTTTTCTCTCTATATATGTATATATGTATATATATATATATATATATATATATATATATATATATATATATATATATATATATGTATATATATATATATATATATATATACATACATATATATATATATATATATATATATATATATATATATATACATATATACATATATACATATATACATATATACATATATACATATATACATATATACATACATATATATATATATATATATATACATATATACATATATACATACATATATATATATATATATATATATATATATATATATATATATATATATATATATATATATACATATACATACATATATATATATGTATATATATACATATATACATACATATATATATATGTATATATATACATATATACATACATATATATATATATATATATATATATATACATATACATATACATATACACTATGGGTAGTGTATTCTTAATGTGTGCTTAGAGACGAGCATTCTCACAGCTCAGCTAGGCAATTGCTTAGCTCAGAATTGGTTAAGTTCACGTTTTAATAAAAATCAAAGCAGATGCCTATCTTAGTGACTTAATAAGACTTTTTAAGAAACATTGAATTTGATCCTTGTGATTAGCACCTGCTAAAGCCTTTTTAGCTGTTGGTAATCTTATTAAGAATATAATTGACGATTTTAGTGCAAGCCATGACTATCATTAAGAATGCCACCCTGAGTACCAACACCATCAGTGGCAAAGTCTATTGTTTAAAATTGAATGTTTTAGAAACTATATAAAACAAGTGCTTGGACAATTACTTAAAAAATTAATGAATTATAATTACTAAAAAATAATTCTAATATTATTACAATTATTGCATTAATATGTTCTTGCATACTTCACTCTGAATGTGTACTGCACCCAAGATTTCCATTGCCGCCGCCGCTTTTCCGATTCACGTGAATACCTCAAGGGCATTAAGACGCTTAAATAAATGAGTCTTCTTTTTCTTAAACATTCATTGCCCGGTAATGGGCATTGGGCAGAGAAAGTACCTTTACTTCAGAGAAGTCCCAGTCATATCTTTTGAGTGATGAAATAATCATTGACACCATCAGGCATTTTGCAAGAACAAAAGCAATTGTAAAGTAACTAGATTTCTAACAAAAAATAATTATTTACAATTACAAATTACTTGTTTCAAAAAGTAATGTTGTGATTTACTTACTGGCAAAAGTAATTTAATTAGAGTAATTCATTACTTTTTGGAAATTACTTCCTCATATAATACGATTGTTACAACATTTCAAAATGTTGTTACACCAAAAAATAAAATAAATTGATACATAATTTACAAAATGTTAAAAATTGTTTCAGTTTATGAAAGAAATTTTTTAAAATTCATTAAGTTATTTAATTTTATTTTATTTACAAGTTTATTTTTGTTGGTGCAAAGTGACATTTTATCATGCTTCTAGCAAATCCACTGAAATATTTCATTTTATAATGAATTTAATATTTCATTTTATAATGAAATATTTCTGTACCACTTTTTTATATTTTGATAATAATTAATAGATTGCGATGTTGCTTGTGGGACATACTGTATGTTAAACGTATTAAATGGATGTGTATTTGGGGGAATTCTTAATATAAAATGCAGAAGATTCTATCGAACACTCACTCATTCTACCCACAAATTTGTGGGGTCTATTTTTTTTACGTTGTTCTCTTTTTATTCTTTAAAGAACAAAGTGACACAACTTAACGCCGTACACACACACATGTAGATCCTCCTCCCCCCAAACCAACCCCTCAATCTCTTTTCTTATTCCTTCTTTTTCGGCATTGGTTTTTAATTAGATTTTTTTATCTCTTGTTTTTTTTCTTATTCTCATCTTTTTTTCTTATCTTGATCGAATTAACTTCACTGAGAAACAAGTATTGTAAATAGCAACACTTTTTAATCGAAAACTTTTGAAGTTTTTTTTCTTTCTTCTTCTTATGAATAACATTCCAGGAAATGATTTTTTTTATTGGTAAAGTATTTTTCTCTTCACTTTAAAAAAAAAACATTTAAACATGGATGACAATTCTTCAATTAAACTGCTTCGTTTTCTTATACACTGATATTAATGTGTAATGTTTGTCTCTAGGTGTTAATTTCTTTTCTGGTTAAACAGACTTGACGAATATATTTTTCTTTAGGTTCGTTGCCTTTAAAAACTGATTACAGTGATTGCCTTTTTCAAGGGGACAACAAAAGTACAAAGGGTTTTCAAACTTAACCTTGTATTCGAATAAAACACATACAACTATCGAAAAGTAAATAGCATCAACATTACTTTTTAATTTCAGCAATTGTTGTCGAATATTTCATGGAAATGTTTATTGAAATAAAAAAGTACATATATTTTAGAACATCTTTATGTAATGAATTTGTCAATTTCGTCTTAAATATTATTTGAATCATTTTTAAGGATAGTCACAATTTTTTTTCTTATCAACTCAAAACAATTCAAAAAGACTTCAAACTGAAAATAACTGCGTTGATAATTTAGTTTGGTAATTTTTTAAAATTTTACTGTTATATATATGGCAACAATCTCGACATACATTTCCTGTTGATAAAAATTAGAATATTGCGTATTAATTTAACTAATAATTAAGAAAAAATTACTACGAGAAAATTGACGATTTTTTTTACAGGAAGACGTTCTAAAGCTGTAAATACACGGTCAATTTTGGTTTGTCAATACATATGAATGGGGTAACGTGCACATTTTCTTTTTCAAAATGTAGTGCTTTTTCTATGACGGGAAGCTGAGCAATGAGTTAAAAAAATATGTGCGGGCCCCATGGCAAAATAAAATGAAATGACTGACAAGCCAAAATTGATTGTGTATTTACGGTGTAAATTATATATGTACTTTTTGATTTCAATGAAGATTTTCATAACTTATTAACATATAATGATAAAATTTAACCGTAAAATACAAAGAATGTTTATAATTGCATTTTTGTTGCTATTTATTTTTCCATAGCTGTATATACGGTTACTGTAAATCAAAGTTATAAAAGTTCTGAGGGAAAAAAAAAAAAGATTTGGAAGTTTACACAAACAGTTCGCAAATTTTTGTAAAAAAAAAAAGAAATCGATTCATGTGAAAAATTCTACATGATATGGTAATATTTATTTAAAGGCTTTAATCTTTTAGTGTTCACTGTAGTGTAAATATTGGACGTTTTGAGTGAATTCGATTAGTGACGCCTGGTTAATCGATTCCTATTGATCTTTTTTTTTTCTGGTTCTAAAATACCTGTAATTCACTTAATTTGTCTATATCTACTTAGTAAGTTATTATTATTATTCATCATTGCAAACTTACCATCTGTTTTTAATGGGAGGGGAGGAGGAATTTAGATTTATATCAATATATAGATTGGTCGTTTATAATTTGCTTTCTTCTCAGTAATTATTCTCGTTTTTCAAAGAACTTTCTCAATTTATATTTTGTATGCGTGTTTTGCATTATATACCAGTCAATCAATGCAGCAGATTTTACCCTGTATTCAAAACTCTCTTTCTTTCCGAATGCCTTTTCTAGTATTTACTAAATTAAAACGATGATATTAATGTACTTTATTGAATAAATAGATCTTCTATACTGTTGCAAATTAACGTGCAATTTCAAAAGTTAGATGTTTTTTATTCAACATTCTACCTAATGTTTGTATGGTATATGCGTGTTATGTTATGTGTCTTTATAGAGACTTATCTTGTTGAATACAAATGACCTGATTGCCAGGTTATAGGGCTAAGGTACAAGGATCTCTTCTTCTTTTCATAGGTTTTTCGTTTCTTATCTTCCCTAACATTGTTTGCTTTACGAATTGGTGATCACTGATTAGTATTCCGAGTGAATTCATAGTGACTTCTTCTTGTAATATCCTTTAGGTCTATATAATAATATACAAATATAAATACTTTAGTGTCGAATTGTGTGTTTCCTTCTACGTTTCGTCTGTTTTTTTTTTGTGTGTCAGATTCTCACTTAGTATACAAACTTTTTTCTATCTGTTAGAGGTAAATTGTAAATAAGCGTAGAAAACAATGTTTTGCATTGACTATAATAAGCCAATGGAAAATAGGTAAATGAATTCGAAGCTGCAACATTCAGAATCTGCACCATGGAAAGAAAATTAAAAAATTAACTTTTTGTGGCGAAATAGGGCTAAAAGTTGGTAAAAATGGGAGAAAATAATCTGATAATGGCCATTTTTATTAGGCCAAAGTAGAAGGGACGACAAATATAGATTGGTGCAATTTTAAAGAATGTTTTTAAAACTTAAAATGATATTCTTTAAAAATTTAATTCTGACCTAATGAAAACAGGGGCATTGCGTTCACTTAAAATTGGTTATTTTCAAACTACTATAAAAAGGTTATTTTTAAAGATAACATCTAATCTATCTAATTAGTTTTGTAAAACACTTAAAAGTTTTTCCTAACTTTTTCATTGTTGTAACCTTTATCTTTAAACTGTACTCAACCTAAATACATACATATTCATATAACTGAAGTTGAATTGAACTTGAGGTTTTTGTAATGACCCGAAACACGAATAACTTTGGACTGCTCTAGTGGCGGCCACTAGACATACTGTTATCGATCGAGTCAGGTGTTAAAACTGTGTTTGTCCTCTTGATGACAACTGCAAAATGGAAAACGCCTTTTTCTTTCTCTTAAGGTTTTTTCTAAGGTAACTTGTGTCTATTCATTGTTGAACGTTGACTTATTAAATAATGGTCGTTTTTGGACATTTGAGTGACATATGGACATCATTGTCTTTCCATATTCTCATTTGGGGCTTGAGAGGCTTTGAGGGGCTTGGAGAAAGAGGGCTAACAATTTTTAACAACTGATACTGGAAACTTTGTCAAAAAGATGAGAACACGGATGTTAGCGCCATCTAGTGATTTGAGTTGACTAAGGTGTGGTTGAGGTATTCGGATAATTATAATTTTTAGGTATTTCGCGGTTTCAATATATTCCGCCTATAAAATGTATAAACATTTCATTAACACGTTATTGCATTTAAGGCATATTTTGTTATTTGGCCCGTTTTAAAAGTATATTATAAAAATGTTTTCGGCATATTCGCCTGTTTTTGGAATTTCTGACAAACATAGAAATTTACCTTTATACAAGTTAATTAGTGACCATGTTCGCTTCTCACGTGACAGCTGATTAACATGGGGGAGAGTGTCTATAACAAATAATCTACAAAAAGTATAGTGTCATTTTTTCTGCACTTGGGGTCGAACCATTTATCACCACTATGGACGGCCACTAATGCCAAATTTGCAGAATTTTGTCTATTCATAATTTACTTATTTATATCCACAATTAAGTTATTGATATCTACAATCGAATTATGATTATCCATAACTAAATGCTTGATTTGCGGATGTCAATTATAGATAATTTTATCCATAGTTTGGCCAGTTTGACACGAACGGCCTTGCATAATGGTTCGACCACAAGTGCAGAGAAAAAAACTTATATTTTTTTGCCTAATGGTGAATTTAGTGGGGCGCTGAAGATGAAAAAGGTATAGCTGAAGATGAAAAGTAATGTCATGGCGGCCATAGATATGGCTATATGGTATATTTGTCGCCACATGTCTTCTTCAGCTACAAAATTTTCATCTTCAACACACCACTAAAACCACCTTCACACTCATAAGCTCGCACGTAATCAGCTGTTGCATGAGAAACGAACATGGCCGCTTTACTTAACCTGCAGACTTGTGGAACACCCCGTAGAAATTCTCTTATTTCAGATTGGGCACCACATTGAGCACTGATTTTCAGACTTGGGTGGCCCGAATTCTTAGTAATTCGAGGAACCAAGACAAACCGCGAGAAATTGGGAAAAGAGTCCCAAAAATGCCTTTCTTTAAAAGGTAATATCCCCAGCCTAGGGCAATAATTGGCCTAGTTGGCCTGCCATTGAGCCCTTAGGTGACAGTTGCCCCTCCCTTGGGACAGAACGAAAGTGCCGTGCCACGTATGTTTGAGGACAGTTCCGAATAGAGATTCGAAGAGGACAGTTCTAGTTTAGAGTTCAATTAGAGAGTTTTTTGAGCAGAGATTTCGAATAGAGTTCAAAATAGTAATTTGTGAACTTGGAGTGAATGTAATATTCAAGCATTTAGTAGAAAATTGTATCGTCAATTATCAGTATTCACACAATGTAGCAGTACAAAGATTGTTTATAAAGAGAACTTTTATACCTCATAAAAGTGCCGTGTGAGTTTATTATTTTCCAACAGTGAAAATAACGAAGGAAGAGACTTTAGCCTACATCTTCAGCAATAACATAGGCACTCAGAAAACTTTCTGTGTCCCTCTGGTTGGCACCTTCAGACCAGGCTAAAGAGGACCAGAATCATCTAAGTTTGTTATGCATCTATACCGAAGATTCCCGAGTTGAGATGAGTGTGTTCCTTCTCGATGAGTGAGGAGGGCCACGTTCGGCCCCGGCTAAAATAGTAAGGTCTTTTTGTGGGCCTTTAAAACGACTGTACGTGAGAGACTGTGTGCTCGGTAAAGTGCCTGAACTATCAAAATGTCACGTGTACTTAAACCAGTGGCTGGTTAAGAGCCAGCACCATCACATAGTGGTGGTGCCAAAGGGCCAGCCTCGTCACAATATTTATTTTTTTTGCAGAGTTTTTCTCGTATTAATGATGGTTTTATTTTTTTTAGCAGTTTGGCAGATATTAAGTTAAATGAAGTATAAAAAATGGAAAGTTTTATTTTTAGATTTTATTTTTACTGTTTTGAATTTAACGGAGACACCGTTAAAAATGTTACGTTCGGGGTGGTTTTTTTAAGGATGAAGTTACCATCTTCATCATCATCATTGTTCGATTTCTGTTTTTTCTTCTTTCTCGTTTCTCCTTTCATTTATTTTTGGATGGTTGAAGAAAAGATGTTTGGTTATTGTATCAAATGTAATGTTGTTCCATGTGGTTGGATGTTTCATTAGATGCGACAGGTCGCGAATGAATGAAATAGAAGCGGGGTAAATCACTTCTTTTCTTCATTCTTCTATTCTCTTATTATTATTCTTTGGTGAACATGAACAAAAAAAAAAGTAGACATTGAAAAAAAGAATTGAGAAGGAGGTTGGGAGGTGAATTCACATTGATGATGATGATGATGATGATGATGGGTAAGATCGAAATTGAGAAAAGATAGAATGTGATCAAATAAATGATGTTCGATTAAGACGATCATTTTCTTCTTCTCAAACTTCATCTCTTTTCTTTTTTTTTAACATTCGAATTCGTTTCGTCTCATTAATAGATTTTCTTTTATTTCTCTTTTCTTTTTCATGTTTTCTTCTTGTGTTGAATAGATTAGACAACATATTTTAAGTTCGAAATACGAATAAAGAAGGGGGTGGTGGGTGGTGTTGTGTGTCTGTTATTTTGATGGTGGTTGGTTAGTTTATTTTGCAATCCATTGAAATGTTCTCATCGATCATTGTGGGATTGCCACCCACAAATACATAAGGGTTTTTTTTCTTCTCTTTCTTTCTCCTCATTCTGTTAGCAAAACGAATTGTACATCGATTTTTGAATCACAGAAATAGGTTAATACTTGGCAGTAATTATCTGAATAGATCGCCTTTTTTTTTCTTCTTTTTCTTATTGAAGCAATATGTTTCTTTTAGTTGTTCTCTTTTGCCTCTTCCACTTTTTTATTGTTTATCACCTTCTTTTCTGTTCTCCTCTCGGCGCAATCTAAGAAACAAAAGAAAACAATTATATTGTGTTGTCCTAGACTCTTTAAGTAAGAAGAAAGAGGAAAAAAAGGGACAAAACTGAAGTTGCTCTCTCGGAAGAACGATTTTCTTAACCTCCAACTGTCGTCCACTTTGTTTTTAACTGGTTACTTTCCTATAAAACTGGGTACAGACGGAGTATAGACGTGTATTCTGACAGTGTGATCCTCATGCAGGATGAACTTAGTGGAAATCACTAGCAAAAAACACATAGAACGTTTACAAGCGAAGTAGCTGCAGAGATCATTGCATTGTTACGCTGTAGAAGGCATCCTTACAGGAAATTCACATAATATTATAAGTAGAAATGGCCATCCAAATCTAATTAAAGAATTAAATGTACTACAATTCGAAATGGCTGCTAAGTCAAAGCTGATGTTAAACTTATAAACTTTTACATGAAACTTTCCTATCAAAAGTGAATGAGTTTAGCATTAACTTTCACTTATCAGTCATTGATTTTGAACTCGTGAGATAGAATTGATGCATATTTCTGGCCTTTCTTTCAAATTGTATTTAGAAATAGACTATAGAATTTTCATCCTCTAGGTATTTTTGTTTTAATACGAATTCGTTTTGACAATGATGTCTAAACTTAGTTTAAATGACAAATCATTTAGGATTCTGAATAATCCCACTTGGCCACATTTGCTCTGGAGTTCATTGCGGGTGTAATGAGTTGTATTCAATTGAACATGAGCACGTAACAATTTCAAAAGAAAACCAAAGGATTGACAAACCAGAATTGACCATCTGTACCCAGCTTAAGATTGATGTGATTTAGGTTTGTTGCTTTTATGCTATTTATTCTATTTCTTGTCTATTTTTACGTTTGTGTTAATTTTGTTGTTAACACATGTTGTTGATGAGGTGGTTTTAGTAGTTTTATTTTTTGTTATCCACACTGGTTATTGAAAAATCTTTACACACACATTTCAGTTGACTTAACTATCTTAAAAAATAACACTTTTCAGTTATATGCTCACTTTTATGTATATTAGTGCAGGTAATTAAACTTCCTTGATGTGTATCGTTTGAGAGAAATTTTGACTTTTCTTTAGGGTATCTAAACAACAGTTTTGAATATGGTACACAAGTAATTGACCCGTGAAAGTAATGATAGTTGGAACTATTCTCTTACAGCATAGATGTGCAAGAGTGAGTGAAAATTAACA
Source organism: Brachycybe producta (assembly GCA_036925085.1). Classification (NCBI taxonomy): domain Eukaryota; kingdom Metazoa; phylum Arthropoda; class Diplopoda; order Playtdesmida; family Andrognathidae; genus Brachycybe; species Brachycybe producta. Next base: position 1,834,508 of record JAUPFP010000038.1, on the reverse strand, counting down.
AAATAATTCATTGGCAACCAAGCAACTTTCAAAGAAAGCAGCTACAAACATTTATCGCAATTTATTGCAGCAACAAAACGTGTTAAAATGCGTTTTCTTTTAAATTATTTTAAGTCGATGACCAATGACCAGTTTAATTTTTGGGTAACACTTTAAACCACTGTGAAAAAGTGGCTCTTTTTTTAAGTGTTTGAAATTTTCAATAAATGTGGCTTTTTAGGTAAATCGAAAAGGAGGGTTTTTTCTTAGGAGATAAAAAAAGGAGACACTTGAATAAAAATCTTGAGACGGTTCTCAAATATTTCTTCATAGATATATTTATTCCGCTGTTTGGTTGAAACAGCAAAAAAATATATATATATACGGAAATGTCACTGAAAGAAATCTGTCAGTTGGATTCTTCTTCGATGATAGGGTTAGTATTGAAACGATCCTCTTTTCTTTCTGGTTTATTTTGAACGAGTTGCGATAATTGGATGCTTTGAATAATTATGCACTGATGGAAAGAAAAGAGGGTTTTTGCCATCATTCACCACGATGATGATGATGATGATGATGATGATGATGATGATGATGATGATGATGATGATGATGATGATGATGATGATGACGACGATGACGATGCACATCTATGGATTATGTTTATGAAGAAAGACAAACAGTTTGTGTGGTTGTTAGTTGTAAACACACACACATATATATATATATATATATATATATATATATATATATATATATATATATATATATATATTGAAATTGTGGAATTTTTCACATTAGTTTATGAGTTTATTCTTCTGTTTGACGTGGTCTCATTTTGTACATAGGTGTTTTTCTATGTGTGTGTGTGTGTGTGTATGATGTAGGGTGACAATTAAGAGAGGGATTCTTCTTTTTTTATGTGAAGTGATTGCCTGAGTGTCTTGTTTATTGATTGACTACAATGATTGCTGTTTGCTCACAAAAGTTGTATTTTTAGACTAATGAATGATTGTAGTGCCCCATTTATATACATGTATAACTTAACTGGTGAGAAAGAAAAGAAAAAAAAAAGGAGTGAAGTAAATCTAGTTTTCTCTTTTCTCTGTTGCAATTAGAAACGAACTGATTAAATGTACGTATACAAATAAAAGAACCGTTCCGAGGAAAATGGTAAATTCAATTCTCTTAAGGGATTTTATCTCTGTGGGTCTTTTGTTTTTGTTTTTTTTTCTGAGCGAAAACAATAAGATATTATAAAAGTACATTGTGTGGCATTAAACAGTTCTACAAGATTCATACCGACTTGGAAAGTCAGTGAAAATTAGGAAAAATTAAGTCGTTTTTGTCCAAAAAAAAAATCAAGGAAATTCTTTTTTAAAAGGCTAAATAAAATGTACAATGCAGCTCACGAAATCGACATCAAATGCATAAATTTTAAAAATTGTTTTATGATTTTTTTATGCTCATTAACAGTTTCCATATAAGGTGTAAGTAAGGCTTATGTTTATCTACGTTCTACAAGCTGATTAAATGCTCCAAAAAGCACTAAAAGGGGCTCAAAAAGGCCCAGGGCAAAGATCTGAGAATTTTTGGAATTCGAAACAATGCGAAAATCAGGGTTGACAGCCACTCTAATCTGGAAACCTGGAAAAGCTACGGAGTCTTTCCATAGCACAGCCCAACCCCCTGTGATAACCTTTAGCAGTAGATCCCTCAAAAGTGGTCCGTGTGTCAACCTACTAAAGGCTCTGGTTAAGAACTTAGGTCTAAGTTAGGAACCGATTGAAATATACAATAGTAACATTAAAATTGGTCTCACAATCAACGTCTTGTTTCAATGCATTGCTTGCTGAGACGGTGATTTAACGTCAGGATTCCGTATTTACTGTTAGTGCCTAACTTCCAACTCAACTAAGTTTCTAACTGAATTTATTTTTTACAATACCATTTTTTGAGGTTAAACTGTAGGCTACTAACATGCAGGGTTTGTGGACAGTGGTCGTTTTTCATTTGAATAATTGCTAGCTCGCTCCCATTTTTTTTTGTTTCATTTTGAGTAATTTACATTCACATTTCAATGATAGTTTTCAAACTGAGCTGATAGATCCATTATATTTAAAATGGTTCACCTGACAGGTGTGGAATAACACCCTGTGTTATTATGTTTTACCCTTTGCTAATTTTGACATTATTTACCCCATTTTCTCCCCACGTTCTTCCCCCCCCCCCCTTTTCTATTTGATTGCATGCAAGTGAAATAGGTTTTTATTGCGCTTTTTTCGTTTTAATAACTTTTTGTGTTCGCAAAACTTTACCCTACTCTTCATGTTTAGCGAATATAAATTTTTCTATATATTTTTTTGTTGTCTGGTTTTTTTTGAAGCCTTTTATTTTGGGCTGGTATTTCGTGACAAAAAAGGATTTCGTGCTAAAAAAAATATCTTTCATTTTTTTTTACTATTCATGCATATAATAATAATTTCTAGCGTATAAAATATGCTAACATTTGTGAAGTTTGTTTTACCTTATATTTTTTTGTTTGGTGTTTATTTCAATTTTGCTATTAAAACACGAACCCAACCCTCAGAAACGAATTTACTCAATAAATAATGTTTAATGGATTATTTATTCGAACCAAAAAAAAAAGATTTTTATTTAATGTAATATGTCCCCTTGCAGTCAGGCAATCACTATTAACACCAAAAATGTTTTTTCTTCTTCTCTGTATTTAAATATTTTACATTTAAGGTGGTTTAAAATCCCTGATTATGCTATCTTTTTGGTGCAAAATGAAGTTAAACTTGAATGTGTTTTAGAAACCTGTATCAGTTAAGGGTGTTTTTATGTTGATATCCTTCAAAATAAGCTTTTTTATTGAGTTTGAAAATGTCCCAACTTAAAGGAGATTACGTTTAGACAGTTGGCGATATTGTTTAATTTTTTTATCATGTTTTGATATCTTTCAAAATAAACTTTTTGTTTATTTTGAAAGATATCAACATGAGCTTCCTTTCTAGTTTCAAAAACACTTCCTAGTTTCTCTTGTATTTTACTCCTAAAAGACAGAATAATGAAGAGTTAGCAAATCAGCTGTTCATAAACCATCTTTCTCATTCATTTATATAGAATTATAAATTTATTTTTGATGTTAAATATTCATTGTTTCTCTGATTGCGAGCTAGAAAAAGTTTTTAAGATTTGGTAATGAGTAACATATTAAAAGTTGTAGTTGAAAAGGTCAAGGGCCAAAATGAGGGCCCAAGAGTTTGAAACTCATCCTTCTATCTTGATTTGATCTATGGACAAAAGACTTTTAGATAAAATAAAGACGAGAAGAAGAAGAAAAAAAGCAATTTGGAGCTTTTTGGTTGCGTTGTCTTGATGTCTTTAGGGACTGAAGTGCCGGTCATAATAATCATAATAATCCTTCAGAAAATGGACATTGTCCAATAGTTGATTGTTTTTCTACTATAAACGACTCATGCCAATATTCTTAGCCGTTGCTTTTGAGTTTCGATCTGAAGATGATCTCATCGTATTTTGGGGCTTTTTTTGGGGGGGGGGGGGTCTTTCTGTTTTTTCATCTCTTCAATTCACTTTGAACATGTTATCAATTTGAGGATTTCCTCCCCTTCCTTCTATCTCACCCCTTTTTTGTCTTCTATTCGGCTATTGTCATTCTATTACTGGACATTTCTTATTTAAACTGGACTCCTCTTTTCAATTGAAGTTTATCATGGCTTTTTTAAAAGTGAAGAAAGTTCTCTTTTTTTTTTATTAATTCTGCAATTTATTTGGTTGATTTTTCTTTTTTATTTAAGGTGGTTTTAAAGTCTAAACGTTTATCGAACTCTTCATTAGTCTTTCTTTATGGAGCAAAATGAAGAGAAATTTGAATTTGTTTTAGAAACTAGAAGGGTAAATCAATCATTTAATTACTTTTCATGTTGATATCTTTAAAAACAAAGCTTTTTTTTCTTCTGAGTTTGTAAATGATCCAACTTTAATTCAGACGATAATATTTTTTTTTTACTAAAACGTTTTAATTTGAAATATATATCAGCATGAAAATGCCATTAAGTGATTGAGCTACCCTTCTAGTTTCTAAAATACTTTCTAGTTTCTCTTAATTTTTCTTTTTTTGAATCAGCTGTAATTCAGAAACCATTTTAAATTATTGATTTTTTTCTTTCTTTCTATGTGACAATAGATTTTTTTCCCTTCTTAATTCCATTTCTTAATAATTGTTTGATAACTCCTACCTAAAGAACTTAAACGAATGAATTAAATTAATTATGTTCCTGACATGAAAGTTTTTCTAGTTTCTTTTAATTTTTCTCTTCTGAATGACAGAATAATCAAAGAGTTTTAAAATCAGCTGTTCATAAACCCATCTTAAATTATTGATTTTTTTCTTCTTTTGTATTTGACAATTATATCTTTTTCTTCTTAATTCAATTTCTTGATAATAGTTTGATAACTGCCAAAGAACTTAAACGAATCTAGGAATTAATTCTGTTCCTGTTCCAATAATTGATGCAAAGAGTGGTTAAAATGGTCGTTGGAAGTAAGGGGGTGGGGGGAATGAAAACGTTAAGAAGAAATAGGAGGAGGAGGAGAAATGGGTCTTATTGATCGTCAAAAGATACCCAATTATGAGCCATTAGAATGTCTTGTCTTCTTCATCTCTATTAGGACTTTTAATTGTGAATAATGTTCCAGTTTATTTTACCGCTGTGTATTTTTCTACGGTGTTGCCCTCTAGAGACGATTAAACTACCTCGATTATTTCATTTAGCTTCTTCGTTCTTCCTCCTCTCTTCAAAAGCTTTCTCTAATAATATATTAGAAGATACAAAATGCACGATCAGAGTTATCTCTCTCTCACTCACTCACTCGAAAGGCGTTTTCTTTTCACTATTCCTTAGGAAGTACAGTATTATCTCTTTGATTGTTTTTAATTTTCAATCTTTGTTGCTATTTAACTTTTAAAAAGTGGGTGCATTTCTCATCGATATTTTTTTGTTGATTGGCGAAAACTAGAAAGAAATTATTATTATTATTATTATTATTATTATTATTATTATAGCTCTGTAGTTCTTCATAAGAAATAATTGTTTTCCACCTTAAAGTGGCTCTATGTTGCGTGATATTTATGAAGGATGTTTATGAGTATCCAATTATCTTAAAGAAATGTGAATTCATTTTTGGTTAAATCAGTAGTTAATTAATATATAATTTTTGTTTTAAATCTTCAAGTATAATTTTCTTACTATAAATTTACACGGTTTTTAACTTTCGATTTCTAGTAAAACAGTCGTAAAAAATAATACAGTTTTATGTTTTTGTATGTTATTTCTTTTAAGTAGACACACATGGTGATAGATATATAGACATGTAAGAAGCTTCTTTTTTTGTTCTCGGATCAAAATAATAAAATTTGGAGCTATCATAAAACCAGACAAGTAGAAAAATAAAATATAGAAAAAAAAAATCCTTCTCTTCAAATTGGTCTAAATTTTCTTCACTTATTGAATAAGAATTTTTCATTGTGACCTCCTCCCTCCTTATTATTTATCCTCCTCCTCCTCCTCCTCTTAGTTCAATCTTTTTCTCTTTATCCTTTGAGGATTTTTGATAGAACTTCGGTTTTGGAGGTTTTCGAGTGTGTGGAATTTGTTCAGAAAAGATGAACTTATGCATTCCTCGTACTTTTTTTTAAAGCCCTTCTTGTTATTGGTTCTTAAATTTGTAATTTGGAAAAATATCTTCAACTTGAGTTCGTGGATTGAATGTCATCGTTTCGTTTCTCTCTCTTTTTCAAAACTCTTTAACTTGTCTCTATAGATCTTATGGCATATATATATATATATATATATATATATATATATATATATATATATATATATATATATATATATATATATATAGGGTGGTGGGAGAGGAGGAGATTGGGCCACTTATTCCTTCTATCTCTAGCTTAAAATTAACAAAATGAACCTGTGGTCGACGATATCGTCTGGAATTCTTAAGAGAAAACGTGATATATGAAACTATGTATGTTATTTCATTGATGCTGATTATTATTGAACATTTTTTTGTTTATTGAATATATATTATTATTATAGTTACATGCATTACAAAAAGGAGGGGGTCTATTGGGTCTGAAGGCGGAGGTTTAAGGCCTCGAAAATGAGTAATCGAGATTAATTCAGCTTTTGTTTTTTTGTGGTTTTTGTATACTTATAGCATAATACGCTCGTATATAGTATATTTAAGATTTGTTTCGTCTTCTCATTTTTTTAAAAATCATAATTTATGTTTCATGATCAAATGATTAATGTTATGTGTACTGCATTTGATGTTGTTGTTATATGAGTTGAATTGTTAAAAATCAGGTTACTAAAAACAATGACGTCACATGGGATGCATGGAGAAATGTTTTTTAAAGGGGGAGCTTTTAATGTTTTCTAGGGTGGTGTGGGGAGGGGCGTCAAATGACAGTTGATTGAACACCACTTTAAGACTTGATTTTTTTTTTAGTTTAAGTTACATTTTAAACATTTTTCCTCCCTTCTTTTTTATATAATTTTACTTATAAAAAAAATTAAAAGCCGTTCTGAAAGTTCTCGGCTTAAGTATTTTAACATTTTAACTTTAAAAAAAAATCTTATCAGTTTGAAAGAATCTGCAATATTTATTTCACTAGATTCTGATAGATTTTTTCAAATTTATTAATGGACTGATGATTTTTGATTATGCAATATTGGATATCCATTAAGAGTCTCAAATATTCTTTGTTGTTATCATGGAGTAGTTGAGTCCTTGATTTAGATTTATGATGGTCAGTGGATCGTTGAGTTCTTTTTTTTTTTTGCTTTTAAGTCCACCTTTTATATATCTTTTGTAGTTTTTTTTTTTAGCAAATTCATGTAAAGTTGTAAACGCCATCTAGCATTGCCTTCAGGAAGCTTTTTTTGGACAAACTGCTTTAGTATGAGCTAAGTGTGATTTTTTTTTTTCGAAGGATGTCGAAGGAAGCAGATTTACAGAATGTTGTACAAAGTCGAGACACTTTTACTGAACTACTTTTGCCATGGAATATCTTGAAGAATATTTGATATTCATTCAACTTAAGGTGGTTTTAAAGTCTAAACGTCCCTCGAACTCGTCTTTTTCTGTGTTTTATTAGCAAGGACGAGTACAGTGTATCACTTAATACACTGTACTTGGAATTACATGTACATGTTGATATCTTTTAAAATAAGCTTTTTATGTCAAGTTTGAAAAGGACCCAACTTTAAGCAGGATCAGTATTTTAAATTTTTGTCTATAAATAGTTTATTTAGAAAGATATTAGAATTAAAATATGCTCTAGTAAGGGATAAATTTCTTAAGCTGGGTACAGACGGTCAAATTGTATTGTAGGTCAGCTGTAATATTGCTTTTGCAAACTGCACAAAACAGCTTAGAAAAGCTCTCTGAAACACCCATTAATAGGGATTTTTTATGTTGAAGAAGTGTAAGGTTCATGAGTTTAGCTTTAACTTTGGCTAAACATTCATTATGAATACCACTTTTAAGTTCCAAATTTACTTCTTGGTGTTGAGCCTTAAGGATCGCATTCTTAATGATTGCTAAGGGAAAGCTAGTGCACTTTTATGTGTAATTTCCTAGCAAATGTTTTTTTCTTTTTCTTTTGCCTTAGTAATCATTAAGAATACGACCCCAAGTCTACTAGTGTCTTTTTTTTAGACAACCTGTATTTTAGTACATATGTTGACGTTAGTGTTATGAAAAATACATTAGCTTACAGCTGCTAGCTTTTTTTTTCCTTCGAAAAAATACTTTTTTTTGTACTAGAAAACGATGAGTCTGACCGTTATTGGTCTTAAGAAGAAGATGAAAAAAATGTTCTAAGGGATGTAGACGGATGTTTATGATTTCAAATGTAGAATTAAAGGGGTTTCAGATAGGGGAAAAAAAAGAGGTGTGTGTGTATTTTTCTGTTAACATTGACTGAGAAACTTCGGAGCGTCTTTCAAAGTTTCTAACCTCCCATTAGTTATTATGAAGAGAAGAAGAAAAAATTGACTTTGCTGTTGCAATTTCAAATTGAGGGAAGTAAAAAAAAACATTCTCCCATACTTGTAATTGGAAATGCAATGTTACACCATTGATGGGTCCACATACTAGTTTCTATCTGTCTTTCTCATTTGACCAAAATAGTAAAGTGAGGTCATCATAATATTGATGTAGAATTGTTCATTGGAGCAAGAGATGGCCACCAAATTGACATTAGGTCCTTTTTCTCATCTTCATCTTCTTTCTTTTCGTTCGATTCAACAACATGGATTCTGTCAATTGATTCATATCTTAAGAAATCATTTTCAAGAAGAAAAACAAAATGGAAGTGTATAGTTAGGATTCGTCTGAATTATAGTTAGAGAGAAAGGAGGTTTTAAATTTCTGTTGCCCATTGGTCAAACGGTCTAGTTTGGTCTTTTTTGTTTTCTATAGAAAAAGAAAACACACAGGAAATTTTGTGTTTTCTGATTGCTCGTTGCCTTTGTGAACATTTTATTGTAATATTATCTTTAAACGACGTGTTACCCCTATGGTTGAATAGTGGTCTTTTCCCCCTGTTATATATTTTATACGTGTGAAAGGTGTAACACGCGTTTGGGTGTATTTATGTCTGTATGTGTGGGTGTTGGTGGCAAAGACACGTCTTCTTGTCTCTTCGGTTGGTGGAAAATACAACCAACCATATTTATATATAAATTGCATGTACAAAATATATTTCACTTTTATATATTTCTTCTTCTTATGTCAGTGTCCACTCTTATCTCTTGTATAACAAGAAACATTTATTTGTTCTATGTCATAAATACTTTATGAGTAAAAAGAGAGAAAGAAAGATCTATAAATTCTATTTGCATATTATCTACAGTGTGTGTTTTTGGACGTGAACACATGCGCGCGCGTTTATGTAATCGATAGTTATCACGGTTTTTGTTGTCTGTTCTCTCTCTTCCTATGTGTGTTGTGAATGAGATATAGAAAAGAGAAACCAGTGTGTCTTGTTTTGTTCTGTATATGTGTGTATATTGTATATGGTGGTGGTACTGGTGGTGGTAGTCTTGAGAGCAACTTTTTCTGAAGAGAGAGAGTGTGAGAGCGCCACATCGTTTTGCTTCAACCAATTCATTCTTCTTCTTTCTGCTTCTTTTTGAGCGTTTTCTGGTGGTGGTGGTTTTATATTCACTCATCGTGGACCCCCAACACGTGTTATTTTTCTAGAAAAAAAAAAAGGACGGAATTGTGAAGATAGATTGAGATATAGATAAATATATATATATTTTTAAAAAAAAATTCACCGGGCGGCGTTTTTAATATATATATTTGGTCACTAAAACCAAACATCATTATCATCATACCACGGTTTGAAAACGGACACAATTTTTTTCTTCTTCTGTGGTTGTTTTTTTCTTTTGCCGAACTTGTCCAAGTAAACTTCGTTGTTTAATTTCTTCGTTAGTCTTTTAATTTTTCAGATTCTAAATTTACTCTTAGCGACTCGCATACTAGTTAGACAAATATATCACCTGCTTATCTTATTTTTCTAGTGGTTTATTTACTTTTGTGTCTTCTTCTTCTTGTTTCTGTCACTTCTTGACCCCCCGTCCATCCAAGTGTGTCTGTGTGTGTTTCTCTTGTCTGCCATTGAAGTGCCTCTCTTGTCTCTGAGGGTTTTCTGCTTCTCCTTTGTAGAGAGAAGGCTTCTTCTAAACACATTTACAAAGCACATTTCACCTCCCCCATTTATATATATTTTTTGTTTGTTAACTACTTTATGAATGGTGCCCATAACGTGGTTGCCTTCTTTGAGTGGAGTGGAGGCTTCTCCATTGGAAAATAACCTCGGGGGTGTTGTAAACGGGGTTAAACCAGCTCCGCCACCACGGATATCAGTGACCCCTTGCATTCCGGCCACGGCATTTGCTGACCCCATCTGGACCTGGGCCACACAATTCATGGTAATAAACACAGGATCAGATATATTATTAGCATAGCTTTTTTTTTTTTTTCTTTTGAAATATTTCATTATTATATGAATAATTTATGCTGATTTCAGTATTTTCTTGTTTGTTTGTTTTTTTTCTTTCTAAAGAAATTCCTTTTTGAACTTAAGTTATTACGAGCCTATTTGATCTGTTTTATTTTTTCTTCCTCAATAGTAATTTTAAAAATATTTTTGGTTTCTGGTATTTGTTTTTTGTCTTCCGCTTTTACTACTGTTACGCCGTCTAGAATTTCATATGATAAAGTGTATTTTTTTCATCAAAAATGGAAGTGTGTTGCTCAGAAACTAACTTGCTCTGTTTATTGCAACTTCCGGTTCTTGTTCTTTTCTCTTTTTCTGTCTTAAATGGTGTGGTCATCTTCAGATTATTAAGGTGTTTAGTAGAATTTTCAGTATCAGTATGAAATTTGTTTTAATTTGCAAAACGTATTTTCACTGCCCCTTGAATTAACTAGTGTAGGCAATCACTGAAAGCATTATTGTATAACAGTGAAATTTCCACAGGGTTATGAATTTCTGTTTAAAATGGTTTAGAAATACGATTTTGCAATTTTCCAAGTTTTAACTTTACAATGGTTTTTGAAAATAACATTTAAAACAACTCATTTTTGTGAGTCAACTATTAATAAACTCAAAATAGACCAATTATTTTTGTAAGTTAATGCTCTAAGCAGGCAATCACTGCAAGCACCTGTGTAGAGCAGTGAAAAAGTATACAGGCGTGATACTGTCTTTTATGAAAAGGAGTAGAAAATTACAAATTACTAATTGTAATGTATGTTAATTTAAGGAAAATGTTTATTAATTTATAGATTATGATAGACATAATCTACAAAAGTCTTCGTCTTTAAATTTGTTATTAACTTATAACATTTTTTATAACATTTTTTTTTCTTTGACTGCCATGATATTGAATGGGAAATTCACATGGGGATGATGATATTGTTTAAAAGTACATTTCATTTTTTCTACTGATAAAATGAGATCTATTTTTAGTTCATTTTGAACAGGTTTTCATACACGTATGTATTTATTTATGCCAAAAGTGAAGGTGAAAGGGGTAAAGGAATTCAAATGTAATTTTATTGATGATCCGTATATATTCTTTGTTAAAAATGGGGTATATATGCTCGTAAGTAATTGAGAAATAAAAATGTTCTGCTTTTTCTGTAATTGAAATTTCGATTTTGTAAACGACAATAACTTTAATTTGATTTTTATCATTTTTTTTTAAAGGAACTTGTTTAACAAACTTTTTGATTAAACTTGCAAAAATAGAAGTTATGATTCATAAATATGGTTTTAATGTGTAGAAAAGGGTTATTTTCTGAGGTCAAATGTTTCTATTTATCACCATTATTACATCATTTTTACAGTTTCGGTTAGTTGATGTTAATAGTTTTATGCACTCGATGCTAATTACGAAACGGATATAGAAAAATGTCTTCCTCATTTTTTTAAAACTATATATTCCTTCTTTAGACTTGTCTTTGTATAAAATATAAGAGTTTAGTGTGTGTAAAGGGGATGAAATTGATGATATTTGAGGTGGTGGATTGTGGGTGGAGTTATAAGAGGTCAACAGATGTCCGTCCTCTTTAGTTGAGCTACACGCCTCACCACTTTTGAGACATTTTCAAAAAAAAAAGGGCCGTTAAGTTGCCTTTACGACCGTCCATAACCCTTTTGTTGCCTCTGAGCAAAAATTTCATACACGACAAGGTAGATATTTATACTCCATCGTTAAATGTATAGTGCTTTTTAGAGTTGTCCAACCTCTTTTCTTGTTCCCAAGAGTCTTGAAGAAGAATTTTCCTTTTGATGTTGCCTCAGAGGCGCATCTAAAATTGTCCTCTATAAAAGTGGGGTGACAATGTATATATGTATGTATATATATATATATATATATATATATCTATATATATATATAGATATATATATATATAGATATATATATATATAGATATATATATATATAGATATATATAGATATATATATATATATAGATATATATATAGATATATATATAGATATATATATATATATCTGCATATATGTTATAGAAAAGATTTAAAAGAAGATAGAACAGAGAGAGAGAGGGCGGGCGGGCGGGCGGGCGGGCGGGGGAGGAACTTCCATAAGGTCCGAGAAGTTGGATAACATCTTTTTCTTAAGGTTTTCTGAGGTCTTTCGGTTGCGTCGTCCACCATTAAACAAAAGTGAGGCTCCGCGCCATTGTTTTTTGATGTTTTATATCTTATATTCAAAGCCCTTTTGGCATTTTTGCCATTATAAAAGTTGTTGTTGTTCATTAAATGAGGTTGAATTGCTTCATTCATGCTGTGTCCAAAGGCGATTTGGAGTCTGTAAAATGTTTGACCTCTACCACCTACACTTTTATTACTTCAATGTTATTTTTACTTCTTTGAAGAAGAAAAACCTTAAGAAATATATATATATATATATATAGTTACATATATACATATCAGAAATGAAATTGTTACTAAGGCGATGAGATGGTTTTCTATTTTTGTTTTTCTTCTGTTTATTTGACGTTTTTCTACTTTCTAAGCCATAATTCTATTTTGTGCGTATGTGTTTCAATTGATTAATGAAGTGATTCTAAAAAAAAATAATTTTTCTTTAACTTTAACAGTTAAATAATTACGCGTAAAAGGTGTCAGAAATAATATTTTTTTCTTCTCCCAAATCACTAAGAAATTTATTTCCTTTTTTTCTTCTTATTAATTATCTTTTAATTTTATGCCTTCTGTTTTTTATTTTTAAGTACTGAGTCATTGAATAGTCATTCCTTTAATGTTTATGATTAAGTTTTTTTTTAATTTACGTCTTTACTTATGATAATGATGAGATATTGTGGATTGGGAATGAGTTTTGGCTCGTAAACAAGGAACATATTGTATTAATATTAATTGGTCAGTTTGATTAATTGGTAAATTGTTTTTGATTTGATGTACATCTGGTGATTAAGGTGATTCAGCGTGGGAGTCCAATACGGAGGTGTATTTTGAATAAACACAAGTAAATTAAACAAAAAAACAGGTTTTATAAAAAAGGTCTAAAAAGTAAAAACAAAACTGAGACTAATCCCCTCTTGTCTTGCTGGTGTAGTGGTTAGCGTCTCAGACCATTGTAATGTTGGTCTAATTTGTTCGTGGGTTCAGTCCCCGCTCAAATATATTAAATTAAAATTAAAATATATTAAATATATCAAGTTAAAAGGTAGTAAAAAAACGTTATTCAATTGATAATAATCTAAAGGCCTTGTTGTTAACGAATGCTTAGTCAGAGGTAGTTAATTTCTAAACTCATCAACTTCAAGTATAAAGTTTCATGAAAATATTGATGAGTTTAGGTGTTAAATTTGACTAAAGCAGTCATTAAGAATACGAACGTAACAATGAGGCATATTACATTGCGACTACTTATTCCGCGGAATAGAAGTGTCGATACGATAATATCCGCAGGCGCAACACCTAATGCGTATGAGATCTCACGTCACACAATACAATTAAAAATAAAAGTTTGTGGAACCTGCGTAGGAGAGGACGTAATACATCTATCTGGATAAGTATTGCCGTGTAACGTGCCTCCATAGACACTTGATAATTTAAATGCGTTTAAATAATAAACGTGTTCTACAGAGCCCTGTGAAGGACAAACAAACAATATGTCGAATTCAATTTATTCAGTTAATAATCACAAAATACTTGTATATAAAATATATATAAACTATTTGACAAAATATTGATTTAGTATTTCAATTTAAAATATTAATAATAAAGTCAATTTTATTTTGGTTCATGTGTCCTTAACTGAATTCCGTATAATTCACCAAAACACATTAAGTAGGACTTTTGTGATATTGTTTTATACCGCAAAACAATAGATATGTCAACATGTAACTTACTTGTGCATACATTTGGTTATGCTATAGACATTTCACTAAACTCATTTAAGCCAACACGAGATCCATCTTGACCTATGTTACATTCATTTATGTCTACACTTAATCTTAGGCCAGGTGCAAATTAGGCTAGCTAGCAACTAGCAATTAGTGTATGGCAACTGTTGCTGGATATGCTTCAACTTTGGAAAACACAAATGTTGCTTGCTTGCATGCTAAGGTAGTGATTAGCAGAGGCAACCAGTGCTACTTTACCTTAATCCATGTATTTTGAAACAGGTCTCTGTAGACAAATACCCTTACTTCTCCAGAGATTATACGATGTATAAGAGAATTATCTAAATAAGCCAATTAACAAATACGTCTGTACATATTGTTTTATAGGCTATATGATGAATTTTAGCTCACAGTATGTGTTGTTGGCTATTCGCGGTTTCTTCCGTCGTCGCTTTATAAATTTAAGCTTTTGCATTGCTAGATAACAGTAACCTTTTTCAGCACTAGAGACCATTTTGTACTACAGTATGTGACCTTTTAAATGTGATTGTTGGTTGCGACCTAGCTCTGTTCTGTAATTTGCGCTTGGCTTTAAAACTACATTTGTATTAGTCCCACTGACTATCTTGAAGTTAATAATGTCAGTAATATTTAATTTTTCTTGTTGCATTTTCAACGTGTTTTTATTTTTCTTATTTCGAACTTTTCGTTTTTTTTCAGTTTGCACAACTAATAAATTTAACTTAAATCCCTTTTGTTGTGCGTTTTTGCTGTTTTCTAGGCAATACATTTTATTTAGATTTAGGTAAAAATAGCTCACAATTAAGACTTAAAACATTAATTGTGAGTTTAGGTTTTTTTTTTGTGACAGCAATTAACCTTTCCAAATGGGAAATAATTGTTTTTTCACACACATTCATTTAAGTATATTTACTATACGTATGTAGAAAGGGAAATAGTGAACTGCAGACGACGACGACGACGTATTTTCTGTTAATTTTTGCGTGATGGCAACTGAAATTATAGGAATTAAATGACAAATCTTTTTTTTCTACTTTTATCTTCTGCACATTTTTATTTTTCCATTCTTTTTCTCTATCTTAAAAGTATGTTTATAAGATTAAAAGTAAAATTGTAAATTCGTTTGGAAAAAAAATAGTTTGTGACATTTAATGGGCATAATTGGAAATAAATGTATTCAGCGATTATGAAGGATTACATCTAGAAATTAATGAATGAATGAATGAACTTCATTTCTCTCGGCAATTTATTTCCTTTAGCATATTACTATGTACATTTATGGTTGCTAAATTTATCTGTTCTCTTAATAGTTTCCATGGTTATCTTTGATAATGATGTTGAAATCTCTTTGAGTCGACCATAGTCTCTCTATATAGAGTTAGTTTGCCTTGCAAAATCTCAATAAAATTCTCCGTTTTCATGTTTCAATCCTCAGTTACATTCAGAATTCTGTTATTTTTGGCATTCCTGGTCTCCAACTTTCACGGTAACGTGCAAATTTTTTTTTCTGTCAATTTTCTATTCTTCAAAAGAGAATTTACAGGGGGAAAAACGTTCACGTTCATCCAATTTATCTCCAATGACCTAATGTTTTTCTAACTACGAGGTCATTGACATAACAAGGCGACTGAATATAAGCACCAAATGACAACACTCATAGCTCGTTTCCACTATAAAAAATAACTGCAGTTAACTTTAACGACAGTTAGTTTTATACTGGAAACAAATGTATTTACATTAACCATGGTTAAATTTATTAACAGTCAAGTTAACTCAACTGCATTGATACAGTATGGTTAACCATATTATTGATTGGTTAAATACGTCACTAACGGTCATTTCCTGTGTTCAAAAAAAGTTGGCCTACAAACAACATGGCGGATAGTGAGAGCACTTAATTATTGATTGAATAAGGAGTTCAAATTTTACAAAATGCAGAATTGTTTAACAGGAAGTGACGCAAAATTATTTAACCACAGATAAAGTGTTTTTAAAATGGAAACACATAAAAGTACCATTTCTAGCTTGTCTGCAGTTAAACATAACCTTGGTTATGTAAATGCAGTTAATTTTTGTAGTGGAAATGAAGTATTAGTAACTAGTTCACTTTTTAAATAAAAAAAATATCAGAATTTCTTAAAAAAAAACGATTTCATAAAATCTTTAATAAAATTAAGATTTTTGTCTTCAACCCTTAAGCGCCTCTCCACCCTCTCAAGTGTCAGGAATGCTTCTTATTTTGTTACATTGATCCACAATGTCCAAGTTGTTTTCTAAATACAATAATGAATTCTTGTCATTGCATATTACACACACATGTGTGTATTGTGTACTATATGGTTGAATTTGTACAATTTACACGGAGAAAATGATAAGCAACAAGCAATCTAATTAGTCCCAACTTGAGAGAATATGCCACATTCTCAACCCAGCTGTCATTTTACACACACAACGCTGAGTTATCTTTGACTTTTTTTCTTCTTCTCTATATTTTGCTTGTGTTCATTATATATCTTTTCTACATCATGTTGTCATTTTCATATTTTTCTACGTTGAAGAGAAACATAGGAGAAAGAATGAAATAATGAGTTTAAGATAGCAAATGAACATCAAGTATTGTACAGTAGAGCAACTTCTGAGATAAATTAAACCGCGAATCTGATTTTCCATCTCTCATGGTTTCTTTATAATAATAATAAGCAAAAAAAAATGATTTTTTTTATAACTTATGAACGTAAATTTTTTTTAGTGCTTATTCTCTAAAATCGTAGTTAACTTTCATGAAAAACATTTCAAAGGCCATTTTTCTAATGTTTGTGCTTTTGCTTGGTCAGCAATAGACCACACACTATTGGCTAGTTTGCTGTTTTCATCGGAATATATACCTAAAGGTAGCTCAACTCCATGATAGCGAAAAACGTTGAACATTGCTGAGTGAGCTTTAATTGTTGAGCCTCTCTTCAAAGGGCTGTTTGTTCCTCTTATATCTTATCCTTATCTTTCTATTTCTTATAAAGATAACATTGATTCGCTTTGTTTGTGTAATTATTAAGGCTAGGATTTTTATGCAATATCAAGCAAATGTTTCTCAATCTGTGGCTCAAGCAAGAGCCAATTGTCAAGTAACAATCCAGCATTTAAATCAGCCAACAGTTTTTTTATCCAATCAAAGCACTGGTTAGAGGCTAGAATCCTTAGTTGAGAACTGATAGTAACTAAACATCTAACCTCTAACCAGCCTTTTTAATTATTTTTATTACAATTGGCACTTGGATCACAAATTTAGAAACGTTTGCTAAATATTGCGTATTGAGTCCTAGTAGTTATTGAATCGTGGTGTAACTGAGGAATAAAAGTCCGCACATCCATTGGCTACACTCATCTGCTACAAGGTATGCACCTTAGGCCGCGAGCTCTTTGTTCAGCTACCTCTTATGGTTTATCTTGGTTTTCACATTCTGGGTTTCAACAATTCAAAAAAGGCCTATTTTTTTTATATAAACCTGTTGCAGCAGTGACTAGAATTTGACATTGGGGGGGGGGGGAACGTTGTTGCAGTTATTTCTAACTAAAAAAAAGCCATTATTATGGAATCTTATTTCCGATCTTTATATTTGCTATCTAGCTCTTATCTTTTTTCGTGCCCTTCCTGTAACCAGTGAACTTGTTTTTTTATTATTATTATTTTTTTTATTCCACATTGTGTGTGTTTCTAATATGCTATTGAGTACTATTTATTGACTTTTTTCTTCTTCTGAAAATTGTAGTCCAGTGAAGTTAAAGGTGAATCTGAATCAATGTTGGTTGTGATGGTTTTCTATAGATTCAATGCTACTTTACCATTATTGTATGAGCCTATTAATTTTTTGTGTGTTGTATTGTTGAAATGAATGAGAGCAATCACGTGAATGTGTGACGTTGACAGCTCGAAGTTGTTATTTGTTGCCTTATCATAATCTGAGAGCATTTGGAAATCCATGTTTGTTGTTTTTAAGAGTGAGATAGATAGATAGATAGAGAGAGAGAGAGAGAGAGAGAGAGAGAGAGAGGATGGAGAGAGAGAGAGGGGGGATGGAGAGAGAGAAAGAGAGTTGGGAGGTTGAAAGGGTGAGAGAACAAAGAAAGACTCTCGGCATGATACAAAGAATGAATCTTTTATTTTAATTTATTCTGTTTCACGATTATGAAATGTCATTATTTCCATCGATTTATCCAAGACTATTTTTGCTTGTCAGTCTCAGCTTCAAAAGTGTATGTGTGTGTACAAATGTGACCCTAAGAAGAAATTGAAGGTGGTGGTGGGTGTGATGTATGCGGGGGTTGTGTGTACTACATGGATGTGTGTGTGTATTTAAGACAAAACTGCCGCTGACAGTTGGGATTTTGAGGCAAAAATCAATATTGCCAAATGTCAGATACATTTTCAAAGGGGTGGAAATTGTGCAATGGAAAGAGTTACACAATAGAAGGTGGATGTAGTTAACGCGAACAAAATAGATATTTTATATAGGCCTATATATATATATATATATATATATTTTATATTGTTTTGCTCTTGAGTTGTAACGCCTATCTTTGTACGGTATGTAGACTTCCAAGATGTCTCGAAATGTTTCTCTCGAAATTTTACCACCTTTTACGGTTTGATTATACGGTTTTTTTTAAACCATGTTGGGGCTTAGTTATTTATTAATGCTCTGGTTTCGTCTACCTTTCTTACAGCTTACGGTTTAATTCAAAGTTGGTGAGTGACGTCAAATGTCCTTTGAATGAGTGGATTTAGGATGGTCTTTTTGTTAAATTTCACAGCAATGCTGCACCCCCCCCCCCCCCTAATCATGTCACTCCATATCTGGAACTTTTTTTTGCAACATATGCAAGCGAGTAGTTGGCTAGAGCATTAATTATAATTTATAAGTTAAAAGATGGGCCATTTTGAGATTTTTTTTATTCAAAATGGAAGCATAAATTTCGGAATGAGAAAGGGTTTCAGTAGAAAATGCCAATCATTTTGTTGTATTGATTGACTTTTTATGTGAAATGTAAAATTTTCTTTATCAACACCACTATTGGTTATCGTTTTTGGTTAATTATTTTAAAGCGCAAATTCCTGATGCAAAATTCCAGTGGTTTTGAATTTTTTTCTTCTATATTCAGTCCAAGTATTTGCTTCTTGTTCTGACTTTATTTGTGAATGTTTAAAGTGATTCTTGATTGAGTTTTAAAGCAATTGTTGCTCATGTTGGAAAATATTTTCTGGTGTAGCAATTTGTCAACAAAATAAAATGCAATTCGTGGAGAAGAATATATTATTTTTTTTTAAATTGGATTAATTAATTCAAATGCAATTTTATGCTTTGTTTCCACTTGAGAAAAATTATTAAATTGTGAAAATTTCAACTGGATTTTTTTTTTGCTATGGTAAAATTATCTAAAGCAGTTCCGTTAGTTGGACAGTAATTATTAGGAGAAAAGCAATTCAATATGACAGGAAAAACATGGCTCGCTTGTTCACTGTAGGGTAATAGTGTGCTTTATAACAGTTAGGTCAGTTGTGGTGAGAAAACAATTATCGCACGCAGTACCAATTAAACCATAAATTGCGGTTTTTTGTGTCAATGTTTATATTGAAATGGTGTTAATTTGAATTAAAACCATAGTTAAATCTAACCTACTTGTAATTAAAACATATTACATTGCCTGAAATGATGAATAATTTTAAAGAAAAATAATGCTAAAATAGAAACTAACGAAGATGACGGACAACGAAACATTAACTGTGGCGACCATAATCATCATTCTTGCAAGTTAAAAATGACTGAATTCGTCTTATCGATTGTTCTGTTTGTTAACTAACTAACTACCTGTGATGCGAAAACAAGTGTTTTCTCAGGCGGTTTTTTTTTTATTAATTTAGCTCGTAGCATCGTAGTTCCCTCAGAACGTGTTCTGTAGAACTTGTGTTTTGAGTTATAACAACACTGTTCTTATTTGTTATCCAATTACAAAGATCGTTTAGAGCAGTGGTCCGCGAGAAAATTTTGGTTGTCATCAGAAAAATCTGGACAATATTTGCATTTTTTTGTTTTATTAGTAATAAAACAAAAATAAATATTCTTAATAAATTCTTCTATTCTGAATGATAATTTTCGGCTTTCTATATTGCACTAAATTCACGAAATATACTAGAGTCTAGTACAGTTCTCGTAAAATACGGCACGCGAGAGCTACATTTCTGTTCAGTTTCCCCCACCAAGTTTCAATTAACTTTAATAATTTTGTTACAATTAAACAACCTTTAAAGATTTTCTATTAATAAAATGGAAGTTCTCTGATCATTATTTGACAAACGTATTTATCTCTTTAAAAAAATTCATATTAGTGGTCCGCGGGATTTAAAATTTTGAATTTACGGGTCCGTGAGGTTCGAAAGGTTGGCGACCGCTGATCTAGAGAGTGAGGAGGTGTAAATATTGTTTCTTTTATAGAAGTGACGTCATTACAAATGGAAGTACGTATATTATACGCATATTAAACGCGTGTTTGTACCTTCATATAATTCACATAAGTTTCAAATTCAAGAAGGAAACTTAGTACTGAAACTTAAACTTTAAAAAGTTTCAATGTTTCAGCATTGACAAACTCCGGTTTATTTCAATAGCCATGTCCAGGTATAGGATCTATATTGAAATTGTTTTTGTTCAAAGGGTTGAAATTAAAGTTCAAATGCCAAGTCGGTTTTTTTAAAAAAAAAATTGTTATAAATCTTGGTTTTATATGAGTTAAATGCAAAAAGGGGAGGGGGTTAATTTATGTGTTTGTTCTTTCATAAGTTAACGATTTCGGCGCTTGATTCTTAATTCTTCTCTCATCTCATCAATTTTATTGATTCGAATTATTTTGTCGTCATTTTTCTCTTTTTTTATCTCTTACTTAAGCTATATTATGTTTGTTAAGTTGATAAAAGAAATTTCCACCCGTTCACTCATCTTTTCATTCATTGTTCACTATTATCTACATATACAATGTATACCCCTATCTCTTACCCCTTCAGTTTTCATATCATGTCTTTTTTTGGGGGTGGGCTTTCATCAATATTAGTTTTTTTCTTTTCATTCTCTTGTGTTTTTTTTATATACTAAAGCAATAAGTCTTTTCTGGCATAAAAAATTGCCTTCTTCTTTATAAGTTCTTTTTCTGTGGGGTACTCGAAAAAACTCCCTAATTAAGATTGAATTACTCTTACATGGCTTGTCAACCAAGTCCCTTTTCTATCTCTTTTTTTTTTCTTGTTGCATCCCAATTCGATACTCTTTTATGTACTTCCGATATTGATGTCTTAATCGATTATTTAATGATTGTGAAAATGTGTTAAGAAATGTTGAATTTACTTTTCTTTTGCATTTTGATTTTATTTTTTAAAAAGTAGGTGAAAATGTGTTGTTGCACTTGGATTTAAGAAATGTTGGATTGTTTTTTTTTAGCAAGTAACACTTCCTGTGAAATAAATTAATTTCTTGCCATTTCTTCTGGGATTTAAGGTGGGTTTAAAGTGTAAACGTTGTTTCGAACTCTGATTATACTGGTGTCTTTCAGGTAGGCATACAAAACGAAGAGAAACTAGAAAGTGTTTTAGAAACTAGAAGGGTAGCTCAATCACTTAAGGCTATTTTCATGTTTGGATATCTTTTAAAATAAGCTTTTTATGCGAATTTGAAAATGACCCAACTTTTTAAGCAAACAAACTACAGTTTTATTTTTTAGTTTTTGTCTATAAAAAGTTTATTTTGAAAGATAGCAACATGAAAATACCACTAAAAATTACTGAGCTACACTTATAGTTTCTAAAACACTTTCTAGTTTTCTCAATTTCGCTTGTGAAAGACAGACTAATTAGATTTTGAAAACCAGAAACTCATACACAAAGTTAGCCATGTAGCGATCTAAAGATATGGTCTCACAGACCGAATCCCACGTTTGTCCCATGGTATATGGGGTATGTAGACATGTCAAGCACAGATACAAGTACAGTTCCCATAAATGACAGACCTTTTCTGTAGAAGACTGTGATCTTGTTTGTGCAATACCGTGTTTGTTGGTGACCAACTCTCAAAATGCTGTGTTCAGACTGACACTTAATACGGTATTGAAATTACTCAAGACCGTATGGTGTCTGAATGTAGACCAATCCTGTAGTCAATTCTGGAATATCTAGTCCACCTCCTGAGGTCGATTCAATACTGGATTCAGCTAAGTGCACATACCAACCATGGTTTGCAAATAAGTTGAGTTAAGGCACTTTAGTTTAAAAAAAACAACAACTAACATGGCATTGTGTGGTTTATTTTCTTACCAATAACGCTGTAACTAACAATGTATCTTGAAAACCAGATTGCAAGTGGAAGTCTGAACACCGTAGCGGTTTCAAAACTGCTTGAATGCAGCAGCCTTTACTAATGCTGTATTCAATTCTGGTTGCAGCCTGAACACTATGATACTGTTTGGCGGCTAGCTTAAACATACTGAGAAGGACAAACAAGAGAGACACGCACAAAACATACATTTCGAATGAACGTGAACACCATAAGAAGAAGAAAACATGTCCAGTTTACTTTAGTTATATATTTCGAATATGTGTCCAGTAGGAGAAATCAATCAAATGGCTTTTGTCGTTGTTATTGTAAAGTTTGTCTTTTTGAAATTGTATCCCGCTGCTTAGATGATGAAATTTTGTTGTTGTTGTTGTTTACAAATGGCTTTTTTTTGTCTTTGTCTCTTTCAAATGCAATTTCATATCCATTTAAAATGAAATACTTGTAAGATTTAATCAGGATCAATGATTTATAAGAGGTCTCTTATATTTATTTAAAAGTTGTACATAACATGTAATGTGGTTGTAGGCCACATAGTTAACTTAAGTACGCCTGTCATATTCATGTGTTTGCCATTTCTTGAACGTTATTAGAAAACATAATTTTCTTCTTTTCTTAATAAATGTATGCATAATCAACGTAAGGCAGATTTAGTCATATTTCTCCAAAAAATATGAACATTATTTAGTCTACAAATGTTTCTAATCTAATCAAAAGTAGTAAAATGTTGCTGATGTTAGTTTATGTTGGTTGAATTGTGATGGAAATGGTTTTGAGAGTAGATTAAAATTGTTAATTGCATTTGTCAGACACAAGACAAAAATAATCACATGAATATATGGTTTATGTTTCATCAAATGTCACACAAAGACTTTGATGTTAATTAAACAAAAAAGAAACTGTAACTGGTGGACATGTAATTTAGTTTGGACTCGATTGTGAGTACGTTTCTTTGTGTGTGTTCTCATCCTCTTTCTTATTTTAACATCATCTGTCTTAGTCTTTTAACCATTCTCAATTCTTGTATCTTCTTCAGAACAAATATCACAAAGACATTATTGAGAAGGGTATTGATTGAATTCTAATTAGTGAGTCTGAGAAAGGCAGGAAAAGCTTTGCATAATTAATGGGATATTTTACGACGTTTGGAAATGTTTTCAAGGTGTGACGATTTCGTGTTAGATGATGATGAGGAGGGGGAAGGAGGTTAGTAGGTTGATGGTGGTTCGTGGGCGTTTGGTTTACTTGATTTGGAACGATTTCTGATAAAATTGATATAATTACTTACTGTCTGCCAACACCAACAACAACAACTAGCTAACGTGTGCAAAACGCTTAAAGTTGCAAACGCAAGCAAACTGGGGGGGTCTACAAATTATTAATTAAAGAAGCAACCATCCGAGATTTTCTGTCTCTGTTTCACTTTCTCTTATTTAATGATAAACTATGTGCCGTTCCAATGTGTGTGTGTGTAGCGGAAATAATCTACATTCTACACAATATTCATTATCCATAGGCATAATGCTACTGGGAGGACTTGCGATTGTGTATGTACGTGATGCAATTCGTATGCGTTAGTTTCAAGCTAAATTTTGAGGATTTTGACGCTTAACTGTAACTGAAATTGTAAACTTCCTAACTTCATAATTCTAGTATCGCACGTTTGGTTTATATACTAGAAAAGTAAAATTAATCACGTAAAAGTAATTTCACGTCTTGTAATACGACTTGTTTTATGGCAATTTAAAAAATAAAAATAATTAATTCTCAAGTTCAGTACGGCTCGGATTTTTATGCATTATCAAGCAAATGTTTCACAATTTGTGGCTCCAAGTGCCAATTGTGAAGTAATCAACTAATCATCATCATTAGCATAAGAGCAACGGCGATTATGCTTTTTCTAGTCGAAAAGGCTGGCTAGAGGCTAGATGCCTGGATACTATCAGTTGTCAACTAGATTTCTAGTCTCTAATCAGTGTTTTTGATTGAAGAAATTATAATTGTTGGTTGATTGGACCACAGATTGAGAATAATTTGTTTGATATTGCATAATAATCCGGGCCCTAATTATTACAGTATAGGCCATTTTCAAACTATCATAAAACGTTTATTTTTAATATAAAGTTTTGCCATAAATATAGTTTTACAGGATTCCTTTTATTCTTCTAGTTTGGAACAAACTTTCTTGTAGCAAATTGTTGGACATTAGAGGGCGTCCATGGGTGTCTCAATGTAAAATGTAAAAGTGACCAAACCTGTTTCTACATGACGTCACTTTGTGCCCTATTGTTTTAAGTAGATCCTGTTTTGAGGAAAATTAAAACTACTTCCTTCCTGAAAATGTGGTCTTAGGAGAAAGATGTATTTGTGAATGTGTACTCTTTATTTGAAGTTTTTCTAAATGTAATTATTATAATCTGGACGAAATTGTAACCATCAATGGAATAAAATAGCAACACAAATTAACAAACCCAGCTGATGAGTAGAAAAATTGTAGTAAAAAGATTGGTTTATTTATTTCTCTTGTTCAATGTATTCTTTGTGAACTTTTCAATTTTTTTTTGTTCAATTTTGTTGCTTTTTTTCAGTCCACCCAATTGTATTTTAACGATTTGCTTGTCTATTACATTGCCGATATCATAGATGCATTAAATAGAATAACTGATTGGAGAATAGTTTATATTTATTTTTTTGATTATTGGCTATTTTTTATTTCAAAATATGAGAACATTCCTATTTATTGAATGACAATAAAAAAAAGAGAACCAACAGTTAAGTAAAAAGCCTGAAGTGGATCTTGTGTTCATAGGTAAATGGTGTGTTTTCGAAGCTTAGGTTTGTTATGTCAGTGACTTCAATTTTATGTTCTTTTGGCCCTTCTAGTAGTGTTTTTTGTTGAAAGATAAAGAAACTACTTCCTTTTTTAGATCTAGAAAAATACACAAACGCAGGAATTTTCGTCTCCATTCAAAGTTAATCGAAATGTAGTTGATTCCACCACCACCACCACTACCATCACCGCCTTTCTTGAAGTTCCTTTATATAATGTAAGTTAATATTGGTCTTTGGGTGGTTACAAAACCTTTGCTATCGTATAGAAAGGTCACCACGAAATTAGTCCATCTTTTCTTCTTCTTCAACAACAACAACAAGACTTCTAAAAAAGTCTATAAGAAAGTGTTGTTGCATTAACTGTTTTGAAGGAAAATTGCAAGTGAATGCAATGAGGCATAAGTGGGATGCGCGACTTTCATTCTTTTCTTGACAAATCTTCACGTAGAACAGGTTTGCAACGAGGTAGGTACCCACATTTTCAGGTTTTCTTGTACTCTCCCCCCCCCCCCCCAAAAAAAAAAGAAACGCCTAACAAATTCTCAGGTTTTGTCCATTTTTTATGGAACGTCAAGAATAAGTGAGCTTTAACAATAAGATTGTTTTTCATCTTGTATTTATATGATGGGTTTTCAAAAAAAAAATGGGTTATTATTATTGTTTGGAGGAGGCTTCAAAGTGTGTAAATCAGGCATATGATGGATGTTGGCTTAAAATCAACTCAAGATAAAAAAGGATTGTTTTTTTTTTCTCCACCATTTTTCTGCATAGATTCATTCATTCATCTATCTATATATATGTTATCTCTCGATAAAGTGATTACATTGAAATGGACACACGTTTTTGAAGTTCGTCAGGATTTACGAATTGTGCAATATTGACTCTTCATATAGGGGAGAGTGAGAGAGAAAAAAAAATCCCCTTTTCTTTTCTGTGGAGATGAATCGAGAATTTGATTGAATTGAGTTTTGGTATCTGAAAAGATTTTGTCAGACTTCTTCTTTCACATCACTTTTTATCTGTCATCTTTATAATATTGGATCTTTTTTTTTTGTCTTTTGTTACTTACGGGTTGAATTTGACTGTTTTTTTTTCTTCTTTTGGTGGTTGAATATTTGTGGTAGAAGTGCTACTACTACGACTACTACTACTACTACTACTACGACTACTGCTGTATGCTGATGTTTTTCTATAATAATATACCTGTATATATATAATAGATTGTTTTTTTTCTTTTCTTATCAAATATGTTTAGGCTATATAATATATAGTGGTATGTGTCTGTTATTATTTTTATGGGTGGTGAAGAGGTAGGGGGCGGGGGACACATGAGGTCATTTGGAATTCAATGCATGTTTTTCTTTTGAAGTTCCTTTTTTTTTTTTTTGGTTCTGTCTGGAGACATTGGGTTTGTTTGTGTGAGGCTGAGGCCTCAGGGATTCCGTTTTGTATCCGTCCTTTTCGATCCGTCACCAAGTTTTGAAGAAAGAAAGAAAAAAAAAAAATAAAGAGAAAAAAGTTCAAATAATAGATTTAATGTTGAGCCTTATGATGTGTATGTGCATTTTTCGGTAAAAGTGTTTCGAAGGAGGAGGAGGATTTTTTTTTTGAAATAGAGAGAGAAAATGATTGCAAATACATTTTGATACATTTTCATTTTGGTATTCCACGTCACGTAGATATTTTGTTTTAAGAAAATAAATGTGCAATAGATATTGTGACATGTATTGCTTTGATTTTGAATGACAATTTTGGTAGCCATCTTTTTGTAAGTTTTATTGCTGAATCTAAGTTGGTATTGTAACTCACTCACTGTGTTGCCAAATGAATAATGTCGAGTCTGTTAAAGTTTTTATGGAACTTATGCTTACAACTAAAAAAATTACTATTGGTAACAATTGTGTCAAAACTCGGCAATGCGAGTAATAACGTAATTGCAACAAAAAAAAAAGTATTTCAGAAACTAATTGTAAATAACTATGCTAATCAGCACGTGGTAGTTTAAACTAGAGAATAAAAATAGACGTTATTGTTTGAAGTTCATAAGTTAATAGCAAATATTATATTGTCATATTATATTGCTTTTAATATGACTACGTTTACAGTAAATTGTCGTATCTAGCTCATAACAGTCACTAAAAGCAAATTACAAAACATTATATGCAGCATGTGAAAAGCATTGTCAAAACCCAATAACAATTGCAATGTTTTCTGGTGCAGCTAAATTAATGCATTGTCAGAAAATTTAGGGCCGCATAATAACAAATTTATTTTTATGCATAAAATCGTCTGCCAGAGATTTCCATTGTTTTAAACACCATCATAGGAACAATGCATAGTTTATATGAAGTTGGTTTAGGACGAGAGCCTTCTATCATCGGCTTAAAATACAGTATGTTGAGACTAAAAACGGTCCCAACCAAATTAACCAAGCTCCGAAATCATTTTCGTTGCGCTCTCATATTTGTCAAAAACAAACCAAGCAGCCCTACGTTGAACCATTTCAACAGAATGAACTAACTAACTCTGCAGTAGGGAGACTCCAAATTGGTGCTGCAATAATGTGTAATAGTGTTACAGCATATTATGACTGTCATACTAGAATATGTCAAAAGTAGTGACATCATAAAGGGTATGAATGTTACAATTGTATGACATTTTCTGCAATGAAACCCCAGATTTATAACTTATAACATAAAGGCCTGCTTTGAAATTTAATTTAAAAAAATGCTTCAATTTTGTTATTTTGCCGCATAATTATAATTGCTCATTATTTTTCATAAACTTGGAATCTATTTTTAAATATTTTCTTCTTATCTTTTTAATTAGTAAAATGCAGTTAAGTTAATTGTTTATTTGAAATGACGCTACCTGGTGGATTTTCTTAGGAACTAATTGATTGGTTTTTATTGTAGTCTTGTCTGGGTTGTCTTTTGTAGTTAATTGCGTACATGGTAGACAGAAACCATTATTAAAATGGTATTAGTGTTTATACTTTGGAAGTCAACAGCTTTTGCTCATTACATTAGCCATAAATATGTTATGCAAATTAGAAATGATCACAAAAGGAACCTGAAAAAGGGATGTTCAACATCAAAACTAAAGGAATATTGTACATGCATATTAGATTGAAATTTTTTTTCTCCTTCTCTTGTTTATTTTTTTTTTATTTCAACAAAACGCAAAAACAAATTTTCTTTCATGGAAATGAAATAATGAATTAAATTAAGTTTTTGGAACTTTCTCTCTCTCTTTCTCTCTCTCTTTCTCTCTCTCTCTCTCTCTCGTGTTTATAAATGACATGAAAAATTTGTCGTTCACTTTTATTTCCTGTTCTTTTTTATTGAAGTAACTTTTTCTCTCTCTTTTTTTATTTTGACGTAAATCTAATTTCATTAGAGTATAGGTTTTTTATGTTTGTTTTTATTGTGTTTGGACCACATAATTTATTTGGGTTGTGCGCTGTTACCAGTTATTCTTTCAAGGCAAAATGCGCGTTCACCCCCTTTCTTTATTTTTCTTACTCATTTATGTTTTTCTAATACAAATGTTTTCATGTTTTACATGAACATTTTTATTAAAAATAAGTAATATTGCATATAGGATTTTTTTTATTATAAATATTTTATCATGCCTTGAATATATGGTATAATTCTTGTGATTTATTCTTTGTTTCTTCGCACTGCTCTTTTCTTTTTTTTTTCTTTCTTCTTTCTCCCCCTTAATGTAATTAATATTTAATGTTATTTAAAGAGATAGTGGTGTGGGGGTTAACGCTGTAAAAAATGAGTGGTTTTTAGAGCTTAATGCGTCGTCTCATTTGAATTACAAACTATTTAAAAACATGGTTGTTTGCGCCCCAGACCTCCTCCTTCTCCTCCTCATCATCATCATCATCCGCCCTTCTTTTTTTCTTGTTATTACTCTTTCTTCAATGAAAAAGAGAGAAGGGCTAATGAGTTACTTTAAAGATAGAAAATGGTCGGTTGAATACTCCATTTAATTCTCATTTGAATGTTTGTCTTAATTGGAGTCTACATGAGAGAGAGAGAGACAGAGGGATGGGGAGAGAGTGAAATGTATGGAAAGTGAGAGAGAGAGAGAGGGATGGAGAGAGAGAGAAAGAGAGAGAGAGAGAGAGAGAAATCGTGGAGCCAATATCCGTAATTCACTCTGAACTGTAACATTTGCTTGAGGATTTATTTTAGTATAAAAAAATATGCGATTTTTTTCTCTCTCTCTCTCTCTCTCATTGTCTCCACCCACTTTTTTGTACTCGTCCCCACTTTTTATGTCCTGCTTAATTTACATGACACTGTAAAACATACAGTTTTTTGACTGTCCTATTAATTTGCATAACGGTTAGACTTGTCTCTTTTCTTGTTTTTTTTGTCTTCTCTCTTTTTTGTGACTATATTCAGTCTAGTATATAGAGTTCTTGACATAAATACTAGAAGAATTATCATAATAACCATCATACTGTATATGTGTACATGTTGGCAAATATACATACATTAGTATAATATATATATATATATATATACATATATATATATATATATACATATATATATATATATATACATATATATATATATATATATATATATATATATATATATATATATATATATATATATATATATATATATATATACACATATATATATATATATATATATATGTGTATATATATATATATATACATATATATATATATATATATATATATATATATATATCACTTTGAGTTTCTGTGGAATTTTAGTTCTGTGTTTGTTTTTATGATTTCCTTAGTTTTTTTTTTCTTATTTATGATTCTAGGTTTATTAAATTAAGTTGGTTATGGAACTTCATTGAGTTAAATTGTTTTTTAATCAATAGCTAGCTTTTTTTCTTCTCTCTTTCTAATTCATTTTTGTCATCTGAGAGAATTTGTTTGGCTTTAGATTCTCTTTTATTATTGAAATTCTCAGAATTTTCAATAATAAAAGGAAGTTGTTGCATATCAGTTTGATGTAGTTTACAAAAAAACAGACATTAATACGGAAAAATTATAAAAAGAAAAGTAAAAAAAATCGGTGTTATGAGTTGGTTCTTTTCCTATGGCCAACCTTTAAGGGGTATTCACACTAGGCTGGTTTACCAGCTGCTGGCTATTAGCAGTTACAGCAAGCTGTTAAAGTTGAACATGCTCAACTTCACCAGTAGCAGCTGTAAAAATCACTCGTCTGCTGGTGAAAGCTGCAGAGGGCTACAACCAGCCAGCAGCAACTAGCTGCTCATAAACCAGCCTAGTGTGAATGTGGCTTTAAATTATATCACTTTTTTCAGTATTTCGTGATGTTGGGTGCAATACATACGCTCAGTGAAAAGCAGCAGACATATGGCGCTTCTGTTAAATTCTGTTGAATTTTATTTTTCAAGTGTGATTCTTCCCAAACTCATATCTGGCAAGAAGAAGAAGAATTCGCCTTTTTTTCTGTATACTTTTCAGCCAAATAAATAGAACTAAATTAATTTCCTTTTGCAGTAGAAGTTTCTTTTTTGCATGTGTGATCTTGGCCTAAGAGTAATAAAGACTTACTTGGAATAATTATTAATGGATGTCATCGTGTAAATCTTGTTATACCATGATGTATGTGTAAATGAGAAATGGTAGTTTCATTGAACTCAATGAACTGACAATTTTCAAAGTGGAAACTAGTGTGTTTTTTAACGTTATAACAATGAAAAACCCTTTTCAAAGATACTCATTAAAAAGCGTTTTTTTCTTCTTTATGTTGGAACACTGTTTACAGAGGGTACGAGTTGAAGTTCGAATACTAAGTTTTCCATGAATGTTGATACATTTTTTTTTACAAATTAAGACAAGCGAAAAGATACTTTTATTTTAAACTATTCACTTTTAAAAATGCATTAGAATATTTAATTTTAAAGGTTAACATTGAATTCACTTTTGATAAGTATTTTCTACAATCTTTTTGTTAGAAATTGTCGATAAAATTATGTAAGAGCAAAAGCTTATGACTTGTTTTTTTTATTATGAGTTCTAGTACAAATTAAATTAAGTTCTTGTTTTGTGTCACTCATTTTTTGGTTGGTATTTTTTCTTTTAATGAAAAAAATGAGAGAAGAGTTCGTTTCTCTTGTGTGTTGTGTGTTTATACAAATCATTAAATTCATTCGAGTTTTTGGAGTCTCTTTTGAATCTTATCGGAAATATGGAGTCTACTATTAGTTTATTTAAAGAAGACTTTGAAATAACTTTTTTTTTCTCTCTTTCTCTCTGTTCTCTTTTCATTTTCAGACGTTGCCAATAATAATAATTTCGAATAAAATTTGCACATTTTTCACCCACATTATGATTATTTTCTTCTTCTTCGTCATTCAATACAATATATAATGAGCCATGGAACTAATTTGAATTTGTAAATTTCTCTCTCATTCATTCTATTTTTTTTTTGGAAATCAAATGCAATCAACCGTTTTAGTTGTGTGTTTCTCTCTTCGTTTTTTTTTTCCAGATGCTTTTTTTTTCTTCTGTCATTCCTCTTCTTTTTTTTTCAAAAATAAAAGAAAAAGATGAGAGGCATACATAAATACACAATCGTTTTCCTCTCATAAATATGCAATTCCTTTGCTTGGCTAATCTTAATATGGTATTATAGCATATATATGTATAATACTATGCAAGTTGTACGTGAAAACAGACAGGTTTTTTTCTTCTTCTTCTTAAAAGAGAGAAAATAAAACGTCTTATACGTTTGAGTGATAATGCAGAACTTCTTCGTCTTTTGTGGATGATGAATAATTCTTAAATTGTTCGGAGTGTTGGGGCATAATTTCCTTTTTTTCTTCTTCTTCAAAGGAAGAAGAGTAACTCCTAATAGATATATACACACAGAGCTTAGAAAGGATATACAGAGAACAGGGTTTTTTTTAAGGAGAAATATACCGGGAGGCCTCCTCCCCCACATCCCTCCTCTCTTGTACGTCTTTTTGTGAAATACCAAGGGACCACTTGAAATGTGGCGAGCTTATCATTGGAAAAGAATAGAAAATGTAGCACCTTAGTTACTCTGAATTGTGTTTTTACTTTTTGTGTGTTTTATTATTTGAATTATGGTTCTATTTCGCTAGCAATTGAAAACGCATTCCTTAAACTTCTGTTGTTTTGAAGTTCTTACATTATTTTTGAAAATATTTCTCATGCAACAGTTGACGGGTCCTTTTTTTTTGGGAGGGCGGGGGGGAGCTGTTTATATTGTTTTTTTTTTAACAAATCTTGCATCTATGCAATTTCTAGATGATAAAGAGTTGTATTCTTTCTGATTGCTAAGTCAGAGCTAGAACGAAACTCATGAACTTTTGATAGGAAGTTTCATGCAAAAGTTGTTGTGTTTAGCAATATCTGACGTAGTTAATTATTAAGAATAACGACCCCATGGAAGTTATCATCTTTACATAGAAATTTGAAAGGTTGATTCTTAAGTTATTTTTTTTAGCAGAAACTATGCACAATGCTTTAGCTTTTTGGCTAATCTTGTGTCGTGGTGGGCTTTTCAGCTATGAAGAAACAACTCATGACTTTTTTTTTTTGGATTATACCTTTTAGGAGGATTTTTTTATTTCAGTGTAAATTCAATACAACTACGTACTTTTCAGTTACCACGTACTTTTCGGTCTAAATGATGCTTTACTAACGCAGTTTATATATAAAAAAAAGTTAATATAAGTACTTAAAATAATAATCTTAAGTAGAAAATCACCAACGTGTACTTTCTTATGAATGATACTTCTTTTTTATGAAATTTAATGAAAAAGTAAGCAATCACTGCTAGGAAATGTGTATTGCGAGGAAGTAGAAGTACAGGCGTTAATTTTTGATGAAGCCTTCGTCCGACTTCTGTGCAAAAAAGTTGGGCCAATAAGTTCTTTTTTTATTACCATTTATAAATTAGTCTTGATTGTAATGATTATTTATTTAATATTTTTTTTTGTTTTCTCGTTGCAGGTATGTAATCTCAGTTTCATATTTCATTGTCGAGTCAGTTTTCATTATATAGCCTAATTGGGAATTGTTTTTAACCTTTGAATTGGTAAGGTAAGTCCTTGGTGACGCCTTTTTTTTCTTCATTATTGCCATCTAGAAAGTTTTGTAAATTGTTTCCTTTTTCATAGTTTTTAATTTGCAACTCTTTTTAATCAATAGCGTCGTTTTTATTATTTAAATATGAAGATCGATTTCTTCTTCTACTTTCATGAAGTACAATCCTGTCTTCCCTTTTTTCTTTAGCAACCTACAAATTTACAACTTTTCGGTAGATTATTTTCTTCATCTCTTGTATTATTCAAAGACAGATAAGAAATTATGAAAAATATTGTGATTTTGTTCACCTTTTTTGTGTTAAACGACTTGGGGAAGTGGGATTTTGTATTTATTTTTCACCACTCTCTTCCTTCTTCCTCGCGATTCTTCGTTCGTTCGTTTTCTTTTGGCTTCTTTCCCAGTTTCTTTAAAGAAAAAGATGCATTTTTCTTTATGTATTAGATGCTGATGATGAATCCATTTTTGCATATAAAAAGTCTTGGGGGGGGGGGGGTTGGGGGTTGAAAGTGGGAGTTACACAGTGTTTTGGAGGTGGTGGTTGTAGTGGTTATGGATGATACAAATGGGGTTTGATGTTGGTATTTTGAGCAAATACAAGTTCGAAGTTACAGTATTTATGTTTAGTGTGATTGAATGCTTTTTGCCAGTTTATAGTTTTGTGTGTTTGCAATTTGAAACATGGGGGTTAATAAAGGATAGGGGGGTGGGGCGGTTGGAGGGAATAATAACTAATAGTTGATATTAGGGATGATACAGTACCATTGTGTGTGTCTGTACGTCTTATAAAAGACAATGGTATCGAAAGACAGAAAGCTTTTTTTATTATTATTATTTGACTGAAATTCTTCTCATAATTCAAATGGCTAAATGGGTTTAGAGTATATACATGTATATATACACATTTTTTTTTCGTCTCTTTTTCATTCTGTTTCTGAACCGAATGAATATTTTTCTTCGTTGATGAAATTCCTTTTGTATTTTTCGTAACTAAATCTCCTTTTATTTTCTTCTCTTTCTAGCTTTAGAGTATATTCTTGTTGATATTTGAGTGTGTTATTTATCATTATGATTTTGACTGATATTTATAAGCACTTATCGATGCGTATAAATAAGGCTTGATTCAAATACATGGGGAAAGAAACTGTACTTTGTAACATTACGTGAAGGACTTTACTTGGATTTGATGCTTCTATATGTGTAAATGCTATTTTATTGCATCGTCTGCGTGTGTGTATGTCAGCAACTGTAAGAGCTCTACATTTTTGTAAGGTAGTCGTAGTAGTTTAGTACCCAGAACATATATACATACATACACCTATATATGGCTTTAAGCTCCGTGCCGCTTTTGTTTTGCAGCTTTATGGACACACGAAACTATTATTATTTATGCATAAACTTGAAGCTGAAAATAGTGAATTACGACTAGAAAAAGGATTTCATTTTTTTTCTTTCTTTCTATGTGACAGAATATTTTCAGATGAGTAATTTTTTTACAAAAGTTGTTGTAAATTTAGATTTAGTATAATTTTTTTTATACGTGGAATTTTAAATTTAGCAGACTGAAGAAGAAAAAAAAATCAGTTATCAATTGCAAATTGATAGTTATCTACATTTATAGGTGAGAATGAGGCAAAAAATTTTTTTACTTGATTTCCGTCCTAATGAACAACTTATTGATAAAACATCTGCATTGCCTCAAGTAGTTACATATTTGATTTTAAGTTTGAAGTTAGTTACTCAACGTTTTAAATTGTTACTAAGAACATTTCGGACTGAAGTTGCTGTTAATTCATTAGTTTTTTTAACTATAACATGACTTGAGTCATTATTTAGTTAGCACAGCTACTACAACTTACAGATAAGAAATTTCTTAAAATTTGAAGTGTGATTACAGAAAAAATGCACATGATTGTGAGAATGCTAAAATATACATATTTATCATAATACTTTCTAAAAAGCGGTAAAACGGGCTAAGGAGGAGGGTTCAACGGGGCCCAGAAGTTTCAAAAAGCTTAAAAATGAAGGCAAAGATGCAAGAATTTTAAAAATTCGAAAAAATTGAAAAATATCTCAGGTTTTTTTTTTCATCAAAAAAAAAAAAAAAAAAAAATAACGGCCAAAAAAAACAAAAAAAGTTCAAATTCTTTAAAAACCCTGTAAATTAATGTACTTGTCTAATGTGTAAATGACTGTTCATTAAAATTAAATAGTTGAAAGTTGTCTCCGAAGGAAGCAGCATTTTTTTTTTCTGCACTAAAAATTGCCAGTGACGATGATGAAGATGATTTGAAGAAAGGATGAAAAGAAATAATGGGTGTGTGTGTGATGCTTACCACTTCTTTTCAATAAATACCCGATTATGCTTTACAACAAGCCTTGGATTATTTTAATGATTCGTTTAATCTCTAAGAATGTTGAAATAGTTTTCAACGACATTTATGTCTGATTGTATTAGTATTAGATAAAAACATTTTGTTAAATGGTTGACCCTGTCACCTTTTTCTTCACCATAAGTACACTTGCACCTTGTTTATTGCGTGCACTACACTGTGACGTCATTCTTAATGCTAGAAAAATGTTTCAAACAGTTAGGGAATGTTTTATTACATGAACATGAAGGTCACAATATTTCTGATTTCATTACACGCATTTTTCTTAAAGCTAAAAGATTTTCCTGATCTACGGAAGGTACAGTAGTTAGCAAAATGGACTTTTTTTTAGACCAATGACCTTTAACATTGCTCAAACAAATTTGCATAATTAAAAATCGATGTAAAATAAAAAAAAACCTTTTTAAATATTACAGGCAAAAAAAAACCTTCGAAACTCGGCCAATAATATTCAAGAAGCGCGATTACAGCTTCAATTATTGTTCAAAACATAATTTGTAAACACGATTTGTTGTAAGAATCAAGACCATGTTTTTGGAAACTTTACATTTCACTTAACATTGCGTCTATGTTGTCACGGCAGCACGTGCAGCGCTGGATTCTGTAGGCTGTTAAGTATAATGGGTGTGTGTATGCTAGGTAATTTTTCTAATACTTTCAAATCTTTTACGTCTGTTTCGTGTATTTTCTCGTTTTTTTCTTTCTTTCTCTCTTTCTTCTCATTCAGCTTATGAAGAAGATCCATTTTTCGTTTACTGTCACTTAACTGTGTGTACAGTTTGTGTGCTGCTGCTTCTGCTGTTATGATAACTATTACTTATGGTATTTTTCCTTCTTCGGAGATCTCTCTCTTCTTTTTTTTTGTTCACATTGATCTTGAATTGTGTGCCTTTGTTGCTGACAAAGTTATTGGCATCTGAAAGAAGTTGAGATGAGAGATCTCTATGGTGAATCTGAAGATGGAATAATGAGGGAAGATGATAGAATATCGATAAAACGACAACCATCCATGTACTGATGATGGCTATCCGATAACTTTCACGTGATGGAATATTTTTTTTGTTGTTGCTATAAAGAGGTTTTTACTTTAAAAAGACTAAAACTAAGAAATATTTTCTACATTTTGTTTTGTAGATAGCTTGTTCTTGGACCTGTTTTTGCTCACGGTGATTTTTTTTTTTGGGGGGGGGGTTCCTTTTTTGGATGGTTGCTTTAGTAATTTCTTTTTAAAATATTTTGGTTTGAAAGTTTATTTAAATCCGGCGTTTCCTTGTGTACTTACTTATCTATATACTTAAAACGTTAAACGAATTAAAATGTTAAACATGTTCTACAGAGCCGTGTTAAGGACAAACAAACAATATTTCGAATGCAATTAATTCATTTAATTAGCTCTATAAATTGAGTTAATATTTAAATAAATTAAATTTGTATTTCAATATAATTGGGTTTGTGTAACAAAATATTGATTTAGTAATTCA
This sequence comes from Brachycybe producta, assembly GCA_036925085.1. Classification (NCBI taxonomy): domain Eukaryota; kingdom Metazoa; phylum Arthropoda; class Diplopoda; order Playtdesmida; family Andrognathidae; genus Brachycybe; species Brachycybe producta. The sequence goes on along the minus strand of JAUPFP010000038.1, from coordinate 1,797,304 downwards.
GTTTGTTCAGATATTAAGTAATAACGTCAAGTTTATCTTATTTCTGTTCTTTACTGGACTTCGTTTCAATTTAACTAAAGCTCAATTAACTTGAATGAATTAAACTCAAGTGTAGACTAGGTAATAAGGTGGATAGATAGTTGAATTTCTTCTCTCCAGCTGGTTCTTAGACAATTTAATGAGCTTGAACAACATTTTTTTTTCAGAAGAATACATGAAAATTCAACTTGTTTAAAAAAAAAAAAACTAGAATAGCTGATGAAAATTACTAAAAGTTTTTTATGTTAATTTTTCAAAATAAACTTTTTTATGGCAGTTTTAAAAAGGATGATTTCAATCTATTGAAATGCTGTAAAATGTTTTATTTTTTAAGATTTTCTTAGCATATAATATTCTTATGTTTAACTGTTTAACTTAATGTTTAACTGACATTAACGCACCCTAAAAGAAAACGAGGGTAAAGTTGATTCTTTTACATTAAAAATTAATGTAAGTTTAAACTTAGTAAATTCTTTAAAGTAAGCAATTCACGATAATTTCAATTTTAAAGTTTTTATCGTGTATTCTAGTGAGCATTTTTTTCTCTCTTTCGTTTAAGATATTTTTTTTGACATTTTTCTGTCTCTGAATTCTTATTTGTTGATGTTGACATTTTTATGTAGTTTCAACAAAAGGTTATCTTTTTTCTTCTTCTTCTTGAGACTCAAGTCTTACTTTAAACTGTTCAAAGAGTCTTTGAGGTGATGTTTAAGACATTCAATAGTCCATTTTGATGTCCATTTTTTTTCTTCTTGCTTGCTTTTATGTTGTTGTTGTTGTCGTCGTCTGTCAAGTGTATCAATGGATAAAAACTGCCATCACCTTCGAACTATTACCTCTCAAAATGTAAGACAGATATATAAATTTGATGGACTTAACTTGACCAGTCAAATGGACTTTTTTTATTTTCTCTGTGTGTTTTTTTTTCTACTTTTCTTTTCTCGACAGAGTTTATAAAAAAAAGAGATATTTTAGAACTTTTTTTTTTCTCAAAGTTTCTATTTTTCTCTCTCTTTTTCTGTTGTAATATCTTTTTGACGCTTTCATGTGAAATGTTTTTTGTTTTGCTTAGAAAAAGTACATTCTTTATTTTTTTTTTGGTCACTATCGAAAAACATCAATGTAATGCGTGTGCGGTTTTATTATTTGTCGAATAAGAATTTATTCTGACGCGGCCGTATTCTAAAACTTTACTTAACACAAAGCTAAGCTTAAACACTGTTAAACTTTAAGCCTTTTCATGAACAAGTTGTTCCCAATTTTTATGAACTCATAGCACGGTTATTGTGCCTAAAGAAATTGCAGCACACCTTGCAAAACTCTCGACACACTAGTTGCTAAGTGTGCCACAGAAAAACCACTGGTTTACAGTATGTGCACGTACATGTACATGTAATAGGAAACTTTTGTATAAAGTTAAAATTGATTTGAAAATATTAAATTAATGTATATTAATTAACACAGTCAATATAACAGTACATCTAGCAAAACTCACAGCACACCCTTTGGGAATCTCTGCCATAGCCTGATTCAGTATAGAGAATTTTTTTTCCTTGTCATATTTTAAGAAGTAAGTAACCTTATAGAATGCGGCCATACATGTTTTTCTTCTTAAAATACATATTCTTTTGTCCTGAAAGTATCCACTAGAACAACGGTTGCCAACCTTTCGGACCTCAATGACCACTAAATTCAAAATTTTAAATCCCGCGGACCACTAATATGAATTTTTTGTAAAGAGATCAAATAATGATAAGAGAACTTCTCTTTTATTAATATAAACTCTTTAAAGGTTGTTTAATTGTAACAAAATTATTAAAGGTAGTTTAATTATTTCAAAATAATTGAAGCTTTGACACCTTGTACCTGTACACACATGAGTTAAATGAATTGAAATTAAATGTGTCTAGGTGAATTATACGGAATCCAGATAAGGACATGAACAAAATAAAAATTGACTTTAATTTGTCAATAGTTTATCTTATATATAAAACAAAGTTGATATTTCTTTGTACATCATAGGCTTTTGAACGGTGAGGGGTGGTGTCATGAAATTTTCACAAGTTATTCTTTCCGGAATTTCCGAGTTAATGCAACTATTTTCAGCTCGCTACGTCATTCCCTTCCCGAGTTTTACATGTGGTGCGCGTCTTCATATATAGGCAATGAGGATGGGACCTCGCAAGCTAAATATCGATATTGACATCGATAGTGATATCAAAGAGGTCACTATCGATGGTTCAACATCGATATTATCGATGCCCATCTCTAATAGGCAAGCCGTTTTATTTTAAAAAGATTAGGAACTTGAAACGGGAAAATAGTTTCGATGCCTTAACATAGGCAATGCACCCCTGTGGAATTCCATACCAAAAGATGAACAAATGAACAGGATGAACATTGGGGTAACTCTAAAACCCGACACAGAATGCATATAGAATTAGATGAACACTATTTTAATTAATGGGATGAACAGAGAAAAATAAAAGGATGAACATGGTTTATGGGGGATGAACATGGTTTTATGGGGGATGAACATGGTTTTATGGGGGATGAACATGGTTTTATGGGGGATGAACATGGTTTTATGGGGGATGAACATGGTTTTAAGGGGGATGAACATGGGTTTAAGGGGGATGAACATGGGTTTAAGGGAGATGAACATGGGTTTAAGGGGGATGAACATGGGTTTAAGGGGGATGAACATGGGTTTAAGGGGGATGAACATGGGTTTAAGGGGGATGAACATGGGTTTAAGGGGGATGAACATGGGTTTAAGGGGGATGAACATGGTTTAAGGGGGATGAACATGGTTTAAGGGGGATGAACATGGGTTTAAGGGAGATGAACATGAGTTTAAGGGAGATGAACATGAGTTTAAGGGAGATGAACATGGGTTTAAGGGGATGAACATGGGTTTAAGGGGATGAACATGGGTTTAAGGGGATGAACATGGTTTTAGGGGATGAACATGGTTTTTAAGGGGGTTCATTCCCCTCAAACCCATGTTCATCCCCCTTAAATTTCTTAACAGTGAAGATAAAAGTCAATAAAAGTTATTTCTTTTAATTGTTTACTTTACCCGAGCGAAGCCGGGTAGTAATGCTAGTATATTTATATAAGTATTAAGTCAATATTTTCAGATTATTAACTGAATAAATTGAATTCGACATATTGTTTGTTTGCCCTTCGCAGGGCTCTGTAGAACACGTTTATTATTTAAATGCATTTAAATTATCAGGTGTGTACTAGGTATTAGGGGAGAAGCGTGTGGTGGGGGAAACTGAACGAAATGTAGCTCTCGCGTGCCATATTTTACGAGAACTGTACTAGATTCTAGTACATTTCGTAAATTCAGTGCAACATAAAGGTGAAAATTGTCAATCAGAATATAAAAAATTGAAAATTGAATTGAAATTGAAAAAATAAAAAATATTGTCCAGATTTTTCTGCAGACCACCAAGAATTTCTCGCGGACCACCGGTTGGCGACTGCTGCACTAGAAAACAATTGTTGTTTTTATAAAGGGGGAGAGAAAAAATAAGAAACGTCAGTATTTATTAAGATGTAAATTTATCTTATTATTGACGGGTTTTTTTTCTAAAAAAAAATTTTGCTAAAAAGTTTCCAAGTTAGGAATGATGATTTATTTGTTTTTGAAGACTAATGTCATGAGAGAGAGTTAATGATTTAAGATTTAAGATTTTTTCTTCTTCCTCTTCGTCTTCAGGAAGTTGAAATAAATCAGTGTGATTGATTTGAGTGTGTTCAATGACGGTAAAAACTGTTTTATTTATCGAGAAAGTTTTTTTTTTCTTCCTTTAAATATTTTCTTAAGTACAAAAAAGAAAAACTTACCCTCGTATTCAAAAACACTGCTTAAAATAAAGTTAAGCTTAAATCATGACTCAATATAAAACTAATAGTGTAAGTACCAGTATATCGACTGTTAAGTTTAGCTTTATTTGAGATGGTTTAACATAACTGATTTTCGAACTCTTGTCTTGAGCAATGTTTTTTAGAATATGGTCATATCTTTCTTTCGTGGTACATTTTTTTTACCCATTTTATCAAATTTTTACCAATACTTTTTTTTTTACTTGTGTTCATCCAATATTTGTTGTTGTTTTGAGAGGCTATTTTGAATCCCTTGTGTCAAAAATAAAAGGAAATGCTAGACTTAATGGCGAACCATCTTTCTTCAAACTTTTCTCCGTCATTCATTCGTTTGTTTTTCAAAGAATTGATGGCAACTTGCAAAGGAAGTGGCGAGTAAAACTGGACTTAAAAAAGCTGAAGTAGAAAAAAATATATATGTTTGAGCTTGGTTGTTTCTGAAGAGAGGCGAAAGTGTGAGAATTGATTCACTGAAAAATTAGATGGACGTTGTAAAACCAGTAAGCGGAAAAAAAAAATCTTCAAAGATTTTGTCTGTTCTAGTGGAAATTTCGGAGGGTTTTTTTTTCTGGTGAAAAAAAGAGAGGATTTTGACCCTGTTTGCAGTGATTGCATACCTACAGGGGCTTAATTTAATTAAACGCTTCTTGTACAAATGATGGGGTGGGTTGGTTGTTGCGTTTATACCCTAAAGTTACATGCATGCTGTATATACACTAGATGGTGGTTGGTTGTCACTTACTACACTTTATTACAAGTAGTGTTAGTGTTGTGTGTAATTAGGTTAAGATATACACTTTGAGGATTAATGCATTAGTGAAAATCGAATATAAGAACCCCGAAATTAAGGATTAAATATTGACTTTGAATCAACTGATGAACTTGTACTGTGTTTTGTTTACTGTTTACACCATTCAGTCACCAGTGAGGATGGTTAAACCCAAATTCAAGAATACAACTTTAAATCTTTGGAACTTTTAAACTTGAATCCTCTTAATGAGGGTACTAAAGCTCTAAACATGTTGTGGAACCCTGCTCAGAGTTCAAGTACGAAGTTTGTTTCTTGTATTTGTATTCTAATAGACTTTTCAGTCGAACAGACATTTTTTAAGTGAAGTTTATTAAAAACTGGAATTTCATGATGTAATTTTTAAAATAAGCTTGTATTTGAAAGTTAAATTAACTTGAAAGTAAAAAAACTAATATTGACATTTTATTAGTATTTTTCTTTAAGTTGCGACTTTATTAAAGTCAAAGAAGTACGGCCCACAATGCAAATTGAACTTTCAGTTCACATATATAATTACTCAGTAACTTATAAAAGATCACAGTTTTTTCAGTGTACTTCCTGCACCGATATGACACTGAACAGCGATTGTAACTCGCAGTCTCTGTCTTATAAACGTAAGATAAACTGTTTAAAAGAAACACTGATTTTCGAATCCAACACTAAGGAGAAATTGAAATTGAAATTGACTTGTTAAATGACTTTATAGTATTTTTATGTTGATATCTATCAAAATAAACTTTTTTTTTTTGACAAAATCAATTTTGAAAGATGCCAAGCATGAAAATACACTTAAGTAATATTAAAGTTACCCTTCTAGTTTCTAAAACACTTTCAAAGTTTTTCTTAATTTTGCTTCTAAAAGACAGAATAACCAAAGTTCGAGTTACCTGTACACTTTAAAACCCCAAATAAATGGGCGAATTCTCATGTGGTAAAAAAAAACATTATCTCTCTCTCTCTCTCTGGTTATATATTTAAATAGACTTTATAAGATATTGGACTGATTGTTATTGGAAGATGTAACAACAACCACAACAACAACAATCATCATCAGACACTTTTCCTTTTATCATAATTTTGGATTTCGTCTAGACGTTTCAAGTGAAAATTTTTCATTTATCACAAATCTCTATTTTAGATTATTATTATCATGAGAATTTATTTCTCGTTTTCTCTTCTTTTTTGAGTTACTTTTTTCAATAGAAGAAGAAGAAGAAGAAAAAAAAAGAAATGGGTTAAAAGTTTGTGTTTTTTTTACTTGGTCGTTATATATTTTATAGTGGACTTTTAAGATGGGAAGTAGTAATGGAATTTTCTTGTTTGTTACCATATAAAATTATATAGAACTAATCATTTTGTTTTTAGTTTACACAATCCGACTGTTGCTTTACTCGTTATCTTTATGATACAAAATGCTAGTTTTTTTTTACTTCTTTGTTTTGAGGGTGTTTTTTCTTCTTCTTCTTGTTTTTACTTGGTTTTGTTTCAGTGTTTTGCAGTTAAGAAATATAGATATACATGTATATATAACATAAGGAAGCCAATGAAACATCAGACAAGTTTCTTTTCCTTCTTTCTACACAGAAGTTCGTTTTTTTGATATTTTTCTGAAAAAAGAGAAACATTTTTATCTTTAAAAAAATTCGAACTACTAGGATTTTTTTTTACTCACACAAAAACTGTTTGGCGTTTATATAATGTGTATGGGTATATATATATATATATATATATATATATATATATATATATATATATATATATATATATATATATTTTTTTTTTTGTAACTTTCTTATCGTCTTTACCAGTTTTTCGATCACTTTTGTGTCTGTTCTTTTGTTCCTTACTGGTTACTTCTACTAATACTTCTTTTCTTTCTCTCTCTTTCACCATCTTCTCTTGTGAGATTCTACTAGAATGAGAGAAGAGTGAGAGAGAGAGAGAGAGAGAAAGCGAGAGAGAGAGAGTGAGAGAAAAAAAAATTGGAATTGCGTTCAGGGAATAGTTTGTCTAGAAAACATTTTTACTCTTACTGCGGAAATAAGTTTTAGAGATTGGGTGTCGTTTTTTGTTTGCTCCTTCTTGTTTTGTGTGTTTGTTGGGGTTTTTTTTTGGACGGAAAAACCGACAGGAACATTTAGACTTTTCTCTATTTTCCTTGTTTGAATTTTCTACCAAGATCACACCTAGAGCTCTCTCTTCAATTTTTTTTCGCACACTTCGAACATTTGACCAAGTTTTAATCCTTAAATATTCAATTTAATTCCACCTGTAATCAGCTCGAGAGGAATGCTTTTTGTTTATTTAATAACTTTTGGACCCTGAAGTTGATATATACCACATGTAATAAATATGTTTTTACTAAGGTTCGTATTTCTTAATGATTGCCAAGTCAAAAGATAGTGCTAAACTAATGAACTTTTAATAGGAAGTTTCATGTAAAAGTTGATGAGTTAAGAGCACTAGCTTGGACTTAAAAATGATTAAGATTACGACCCTAGTACCTAGTACACACCAGATAATTTAAATGCACTTAAATAGTAAATGTGTTCTACAGAGCCCCGTGAAGGGCAAACAAACAATATATCAAATTCAATTTATTCAGTTAATAATCTGAAAATATTGAGTTAATTCTTAAATATAATTATAGAAACTATTGACAAAATATTGATTTAGTATTTCAATTTAAAATATTAATAATAAAATGAATTTTTATTTGGTTGATGTCCTTAACTGGATTCCGTATAATTCACCTAAACACATTTAATTTGAATTCATTTAACTCATGTGTGTACAAGGTATTAGTCAATTGAGCTGTTTTCCATGTTAAAAGATGCCGAGGTAGAGGCCAACGATGCATTTTAGGTGTAAAGTCGCTCAGAGACGAAGGAAGTCGAGATGTAGTGCAAAAAGTGGTTGGCGTGTGACCGAAACCGAACTACTCAAGTCGACTGCCGGCTGTTAGGTAGTGGTTATAGTGTACCTGGTACTACAAAAAAGTGGCCATATACGAGCGTAGAATTGGTTTGAGTGGTCGGGTTTCACTCACATGGTGACCACTTTAGCAGTCCATCCTGTCCACCAACAGTAAATTCTTTGTGAACATCCTAATGAGGTTGAATTATGCTTCTGGCGAGGATGCTAATTTGTTCTCAAGGCCGAAACACTGGCACAGTTTTTGCATTGCAGTCTTAATATATAATCTGTTCATAGCTCGTCTCCACCCTGTATCCTCCTAGTCGTAGACTCGCAGAAATATAAAACAAAAAATGCCCAATTTCAAAAGCGTTTTGTACAAGAAGAAGCGTTTAGTCGTTTTTCTTCTTCTTACAATTATGGCTGAACAGTAATTTAAAGGAGTATACATGTATAGTGAAAGTAGACATTTACACAACTCAGTTCTAAGTTTGTTTGAAACTAAACTAGTAGATAATTGTCCTAAAAATATGATCATTATTTTTTAAAAATAAAATTTTTATTTAATTTTGAAAGGAGTCTATTTTGTCTTTTTATTTTTTGCATCAACGTTTTATTTAAACTCCAGATTTTTTTTTTCAAACTTTGCCATAAAAAATTGGTATTTGTTGTCATGAAGCATATATTCATATATTATTTTAGTTTCTTAACAAAGTTTTAATGTTTAAAAAGTAGTTTCTACATAAAGATTACCTTCGTTGTTAGTAATTTTTATCTGATTTTGTAAACCACCTTAGAAAATGAAAACCAACACATGAATTAATACATTCGACACACCTTGTAGAAATACACATAAGTTTTGCTTTGTAATTATTATTATTATTATTTTTGGGAGTTCCAAGTTGTAACGAGAATGTTTTATCAGAATTTTCATTTTTTCCTCTTCTGTAGTAGTTTAAGAAAACGTTTATGGTGACGTGATTTGGGCTTCCAATGGTTTTTAGTTACATTTTCACGACTTCATTTACATGTACGTCATGTAACTTATTTTCTTCTTCTTGGTTTTTTTTGTATGTGATAATAGTTTCTTTCGTATTTTTTTTTATTTTTATGGTTGTTCTTATCTTCTATGTTCGAGAATTCATGAAAATCATATTTGTTGCGATAAAAAAATTGACTGTTCGTATTCCAAATTGAGCTCACTGGTTTTACATTCATAAGCATGTCTCCCCCCCCCATCTCGCATCTTTAAATATAGTTTCATATTACTGTTTATGGCACTTTTTCTTTTTAAAAAAATATATACTGAACAAGAAAGAGAGAGGGAGAGAAAAAGAATGAATTTATGCATTTTTGCAGATATTTAATTCACATTGCATCTGAAATTAAATTTTCAGATGCTCCTTGTGTCTCAATTACACAAACTTTGTGTGTACGAAATAAAATTCATATTACTACCACCACCATCATCATCATCATCATCATCACCATCAGAAAAAGTTTTGTTATCATAAAACGGTTTTTTTTTGTATTTAATGTAATTCTCATGTTTCGTTCAGAAAAAAACAATAACATTTTATTTTGAAAAAAATAAATAAATACACATTTCAGTAAGAAAATATGGAAAGAACAGAAGAAAAAAATGAAATGATTGAAATTATATATACATGAATGTGTTACATTATTATTCAGAAAACGAAATGAAAGTTGTATTCTTTTTGGAAATGAAAATTGCATTTTGGAAATTGTATCATTTGTAGGGAAAAAAGAAAAGTTTGTCTGAGTGATATTTGAGTCACCTTTGCAAGCGAACTAATCTTTTTGATGTTTCGATTAAAAAGTGAGCTAGGTTAAAAAAGCGTTCCTGAATTAGTGTCAATTTGAAAACTGGAGCTGTATTTTTTTTTCTTCTTCTGGCAAAATTGCTCTTCTCTTCTAGCATAACTAAATTGAAATTTGGAGCGCAAGGTCCGTATTCTTGTTGATTGCTTTAAGTTAAAGGTAACTACTAAACTCATTGATCTTTTGACAGAAGGTTTCAAAAAATCAGGACAGCCCATAGTTATATAACTTGCAATTAAGGTGGCTCCATACTTGAATCCCACCCGCGGTTTTGAGAACATTAAGCTTTTTTCAGGAGAAACATTACAAAAAAAATTCAAACGACGTGATTCAGAAACTAGAATAGTTGTTTGTTAATGTTAAAAGTTTGTGTGTTAATGGAAAAACCTAAAAACGGGTCATTTTCAAACTACTATGAGATGTTTATTTTTTAAGATATTATTATATAACTAGTGGGGTAACCCGTCATAAATGACGGGAGCCAAATTCACAGGCAATTGTGTCCTGCCTTAGAATTTCTTTTCCTCCGCTCTTTTATGACGTCAGACCAAGCAACAAACCAATTAGAAATTGATGATGTTCATAAAAGGGCGGAGGAAAAGAGATTCTAATGCTGGGCACAGTTGCCTGTGATAAATTCTAGTTTAATATTGCTACTATTATCAAAGACCTGGGATATTATTTTATATATAATACCCCAGGTGTGTGTTTGTGTGTGTGTGGAGTAACAAAACCATTGAAGCACGTCGGAATTTATATAAATTTGAATAAATGAACCGTTTTTTTTTCAAGGTCAACTATATGTTGAACTCTTCCTTTGGAAAGTGTAGAAGGGGGGAGAGAGAGGAAAGTGGGAGGGGGTGAGGGGAAAAGGTTGGAAAGTGTAGAAGGGGAGAGAAAAAAGTGGGAGGGGGTGACTGAAATTGAAATGAAAGGAGTAAAAAAAAGAAAAAACGACGCGCATGCGCACAATTGCCTGTGAATTTTGCTCCCGTCATTTATGACGGGTTACCCCACTAGTATATATAATAATATACAGTGCGTTTCATATATATAGACGCACCCCAAAAATTGGTTATAACTCGAGTTATAGTCAATGGATTCACCTGAAATTTTCAGCATAAAGAGATCATCTTATATTCTAAACTTTCTGCTAGGCAGAAATTTTTTTCTTTAAAAGGTAAAATTAAAAAAATTAAAAACTGGAAAATGACCGTTTCATAATTATAGACGCACTAATGAACTTTTCACTTTTATTAATTATTGTGACAAAATAACATGCTGAATCATTAAAAATAGTAAGGTATACAACTGTTATGATGTTTCAAAACTTAAAACATTCTTTTTTACAGAATTAAACAATATTTATAAGCAAATTTGCAGAAATTCTACCCCGAAACAGCTAAAATGGGACTTTTCAACTCCGCTATTGTAGTATAATCATAGCAATCTGTAAATCATTATTGTATGATGTTGTCCCGAAAGTTCTCTGTAAGATTTAAGTCCGGGGACACCCTGGCCATTCGAGAGTGGTGATATTCTGGTTTCGTAACCATTGATTCCTTAGATTACTGGAGCGAACTGGTGCATTTTCTTGCTCGAATGCTAAGCTAACGCTAGGAAATCGACTTTGGCAGGTCAGTAAACACTATCATAATATTGTCTGATAATAAACATTATGTTTTGGTTGGTTCAAATGCGCTAAATACTTCGCATATTGTTAGGCCACCACCACCGACATATCTGAGTGCGTGAAAAAATTCAATCTCGATGATTCTGACGGTTTTTTTTTTCTTTCTTCATATTGGAAGGATGTTACGAGAAAAGCACAATATTTTCCTAAACAAAATTTCGGCAGTGGGGGAGCCTAATATTATGGGGAACATTTAGTGCCTTTCAAACGAGCAGCTTAGTTTTTGAAACGCGAGCTTAGCATTTATTTCAACCCAAATAAATATCAGTGATTATCAGACAATGTTACGAGGGTATGTACTGCCATATTACATCGCTTCTATAGCATTTGCTTAGTATTCCAGCAAGAAAATGGCCCAGTTTCCTCCAATAACCTAACGAAGGAATGGTTACGGAACCAAAATATCACCACTCTCGAATGGCCGGCGTGTCTCCCGGACTTAAATCCTGATGAAAACGTTTGGGACATCATTGTACATGATGATTAAGCAGATTGCCATCATGATAATACAATATCAAAGCTGAAAATTGCCATTTTAGCTCCTTTTCAGTAGAATTTCGGTAAATTTGCTTATAAATATTGTTTAATTCTGTAAAAAAGAATGTTTTAAGTTTTGAAACATCATAACAGTCGTATACCTTACTATTTTTAATGATTCAGCATATTATTTTGTCACAATAATTAATAAAAGTGAAAAGTTCATTAGTGCGTCTATAATTATGAAACGGTCATTTTCCAGTTTTTAATTTTTTTAATTTTTACCTTTTAAAGAAAAAAATTTCTGCCTAGCAGAAAGTTTAGAATATAAGATGATCTCTTTATGCTGAAAATTTCAGGTGAATCCATTGACTATAACTCGAGTTATAACCAATTTTTGGGGTATATATATATATATATATATACATATACATATATATATATATATATATGTATATATATATATATATATATATATATATATATATATATATATATATATATATGTATATATATATATATATATATATATATATATATATATATATGTATATATATATATATATATATATATATATATATATATATATATATATATATATATATATATAATATTTTATTCATTATAATATTTTTATTAGATATTATTTTATTAGATAAACTTCATTATTACTTTTCTAGTTTTGAAAACAACTAGATTTTCTTTCCTAATATTGCTTCTAATCGTTTTTGCATCGGAACGACATAAAGAAACCTTAAGATTTGATATAATACAAACATTAAATTAAATTTTAAAATGTCAAGTTAATACAGAGGAATTTGTCCATATTTCAATTTGCATTCTTTTATTTTTGACATTATCTCTTCTTGCATTTTGGAACTCGTTTTGTCTTCCCCTCATCGTACATTATATACCTATGAAAGAAAGCCTTCCATCAATGAATGTCACACATGATGAGAAAAATTGTTTGAAATGGAGATTTTTTTTGTCTACACAAGACCTCAATCTCTCCCTTCTTTTTAAAATGAACATTTGATGTTCTTACAGTTAAGAGAAGATATCTATAAAATTGCTTAGGATGATGGGGTTCAAAAATCTCTTCTTCCCCGTTGACTTCATTTATTTTATTTTTTTAAATTTACTTTTTTTTAAGTTTTTTTTTCTTCTTCTCTGTCTTCCTTACGATTATTTTTCTCTTTTTCGCAATCGGATTCTGACTTTGTCGTCTATTTTCATGTCTCACACCTTCATTCTCTTGTCTCGATTGCCATCAGTCGGATTTTCTTCTTTTTTTCTCTTTTCGTTTTTCTTCTTCATCACTTTCAATAAATCTTGTTCATTCCATCGCACTGTAAAATTATACCGATCGTCCAATGGGGTTAGTTGGGGTTGGAGGAAAGAGAGAGAGAGAGAGAGAGAGAGAGAGAGAGAGAGAGAGAGAGAGAGAGAGAGAGAGAGAGAGAGAGAGAGTAGGTCACATTTACTTTTGTGTGTCTTTCTAGTCTATACAGTATATGTACATGTATATATGTATGTATGTGTGTAGGTCCATGATAAGAAGATGAACGAAAATGTCTTGTCAAATAAAGACCGTCATCTAATAAAACTTCCTTAAATCAAGAATTGGAATTGCTTCTTTGAAATATCCTGAAATGAAACAAGGACCTTTGATAGGGTAGAATTGGGGTGGGGCATTAGGGGGTTGTTATATAATATGTATAGAGAGAAGAAAGAGAGAGGAGCTTAAAGAAGTTCTGTTTCTATTTCTAACGCATATTTCAACATTAAATATGTGATGAATTTGTAGTGTAAATGTAGCAGGTATTATGAGGGAGTAATTTTTTTTTGTTCAGTCTGAAACCATTTTAAAATATATATTTGCTTTTTTTTATCTTGTTAGAAAATCATTTTGATATCAATTTTAGTAAGGAATAAAAAAAAACTATGCAATTTGTTTGTTCTGGGTTACTTAATTTGTATTTATATTCATTCACTCTTGTCACTCTTATGAGAAGTTCAATTGTGGAAGATCTAACTTTAGTTTCATCTATTTTTTTATAGATGGAGATGTTTTTTTTTTCTTTCTTTCTTTTAAATTTCAAGGGATGTCCAGTTCGTCAGTCAGTGTTTTTCAATTTGAAAGATATATTTAGTTTGTGTGCAATAGTGGATCTTGATTTCGTTTAAGGAAGATAGAATGATGTGCAAACAGCTTGGTTTCCATCCATTTTCGTTTTTATACATGAAAAAAAAATGTCTCCCTCTTATTTTCGTTTCTTTTTTCTTTGAAATCACCATTGGTATCTTTTTGAGTTCTTTGCTGACCATCAAGATGTGAAACTCTTAGATATTTTTTTGTGTGTGTGTCAAAAATGTGTTTCTTAAATGGATTAAACGTCTTCAAAATGGTGGGTTTTTGAATTATTGGTGTCATTATGGAGCAGCAGGGTAGAATAAAGCAAGCAAGAAAGAATGGAAAAAAATATGGGGTCGGTTGATAGAGTGGGTGGAGTTGGAAACAAAAAAAGTAGAATTTTCTCAATTTTACAAGGATTTTTTATATTTCTCTATATAGTCAGTCCACTTTCTTTTAAGTTTTCTTTTTTGTGTATGGTCATATTATCTATTTTCATGTGGTAAAAATCTCTCTCTCTCTCTCTCTCTCCACTTAGATCATCTCAGTTTTCTTTTTTTAGTATTTTGTTTGTCTATCTTAGATATTTCTTCGCTATGTAAAGTTAGGACATAAAAATGATGTGTAGGGGACTATGGATTCAATGAAAATCTTATGTAGGGCCAGTCTCATCATCAGATGCAATGAACAACTGACCTCTTTTGTTGTTTTCATTCTTTTTTTCTTCTTCTACTTCTTCAAAGTTATATTTCTTTCATTACTTCATTCATCCTTAACATTGTATATTTGCTGGTGTTCTTATGGCAGTTGACAAAATCACTTAAGGTGGTTTAGTGGCAGTCGTCAGTACTTCTTAGAGAGGAGGTTACTGACATTTTTTAGTGTGTGTGTGTGTGTGAGGCAGTTCCAGTCAGTTTTTTTAGACTCTTCTTTCTTTTTTTTATATTCTAACCAAATATTTCATTAGACTTGTATTTATAGATCTATTGCACTGTGTGTTCGATGGTCTTTATTGCCTTGGTATGTATGTAATGTTGTATTGGTTAGAGGAACTTAAAGCTGTTTTCTGCTTGTACACTTGTACAGTGTGTATGTCTTTTTATGAGTTTGAAGTTTTTATATACAACATAATGTATATGGAATTTTCTCTCTATGTACCCTATTTCAAGTGTCTTAGGGTGGGGATTGGGATGTCTATATAGATTTGTGAAAGTTTAATATAATAATAATACAAAGTACTGTATTTCTCGGTGAAAAAATGAAGAATATAGACAGGTTAGAGAAATTTTCAAACTGGTTTTTAACTTCAAATTTGGAGTTTACTACTACTACTGGAAAACCTAGAAATATCACGAAATTAGAAAATTTCAGGGAATTTAGCAAAAAGTTTTGTAAAACCTGTAAATGCCAGTTTCTGAAAACAGACAAAAATCTAAAAGAATGCTCTTAAAAGCACCAAAAAAAGGGTTCAACGGAGTCCTTAAGTTTCATAAAGGGACAAAGGCTCAAGAATTTCTAAAATTTTGGAAGAATTTGAAAAACGGGGTTGCCACTCAATGTGGAAACCTTGAGAACCTAAAAATCTCAGGATGAAAACCCCTTGGACAACTAACTAGCTACTAGCAGGGGGAAATGATGTCCATTATTATTATTATTATTATTATTATTACAGTGCACAGAAGTTGTTTATGAAAAAACCTGAAAGTTGGTGGCAACCTCAATCTGTTCGAAGATAACATAATTGCACACAGATGGATTAAATAGGGAAATTCAGGTTAAAACGTTTATTAGGTATAAAAAAATATCAGATAATTTGATATTTTTTCAATAAATCATGATTTTTTTTTCTCCAACACTGTTACTTGTAACAGTGATAAGTATCTGGAACATATGGATCCATATAATTTGAGCTTAATATACATGCTAAAATTGAAATTTGGCTTCAGTTAAATTTAAACTGGATTGATTTAAAAAAGGATGCGGATCGTGAACCCGAGGTTAAATACTTACTATTCATAAATTTTCAACGATTTTTTTTCCATTTTTACCTCCTTCTTTCTCTTGTAACGTGTATCGTTTCAAGAGTTCAATTTAAGCTTAAGTCAGGCGAGCATTTTATTTCTTAAGACATACGGGTCTAAAAAAAAGTTAGGAACCCCGATGCCTTTTTATACATACAGTATATTCTAGTTTATACATGTATAGACATTACCTTTAAGCATGAAGGTTATATTCCTCACACCTTCCTTCTCTGTACTCCTTTTTTGTTTTTATCTTTAGTAGAAGTGTATATTGTATAAAGTTTAGAAAAAGCCCTACAGTGTTTTTCAAACGTTTAAAAGAAGAGATAGAGAAAAAAAAAAAGTATTTCTTTGCTCGTAATTTTAGAACGGAATTGTCTCTTTTTCTCTTGAAAAGCTTCTTCGAAATCGAATTAAATGGGCGCTAAATTTTTTTTTCTTCTGTTCAATTCTGTTTGAGAGAATCTTCAAGATATATAAAAAAAGGAGAACGTGTGTTCTTAACTAGAATCTATCTGATCGTGTAAAAAGAAGGTAGAGGTAGATATTTAGAAAGAAAAATGTTATTACAGTACAAAAGTAGCAAAAGGGTTTTTTTTTTTAAATTAAACCGAACTATTATTAAATTTTTTATAATTAAAACTGAAAACTACTGGAGGTATTTTTTTATCGATGATTTTATTCTATCGGCTTTCGAAGAATAAAAAGAATTTTATTGAAGATGAAAAAAAAAATGGAACGGAATTCAATATTAAGGTTTTATAAAGAAGAGGGACTATCTTAAGTTGAAATCGTAATAACTTTTTTTTTTCTTTCAAAAAAAAAAAAAGTCGATGTAGCCTTTTATAATAAGATTTAGTGGTTTTGTTTCGCTTAGAGGCTAACAGTTTTTCCATGTCTGTTTATGTCTCCGAACTTTTTTTTTGTGTGTTAAAAATTATGTATGTGTGACCCATCAGATGAGCAAAAAACAAAATCTCTTGATGCAATTTTTTCTTCTTCTGATCAGTTAGTTTGTTGATTATATGGTGAACAGACTGACACACAGTCACATGTCACATACAGTATAACATACACATAACGAAAAAAACATCAGCATCTTTCAATGCTGTTTGTTTGCTGAGATATGTCTTGTGTTAATAATAGTCACCAGCTGCAAGAATTTAATAACGCCGCTTCTGTGCCTACACCCGAGGGGATTTTTTTTTTTATATTTTCTGCTTCTATCTTGTGGTGTGTGTCTCCTCTTTTTTGGAATTTTTTTTTTGGCAAACTCACCTGAGCACTACTTCACTCATATCCAATGCAGATGTGTCAGGAGTATGTCTGTTGATTTTTCTTATGGAGAAAAATACCCTTTCCTGTTCCAATTTTTATGCATTTTTAATGCAATGTCTTCTAGTGTCTGTGTGTAGAGGTCCTCCTCTACACACAGACAGGGGCGGCTGGCAGTGTTTGTTACTAAAAAAAAATCGGTCATAAATTTCAAAGACGAAAAAATTTTTTTTTCAGAAATCGAACTGCCATCGTTGTTAGAAATTGATTTTAAAAGTGAGAATTTTGAACCATTTATTTTTTGGTTAAGATTCTGTTTTGGCTCCGATTTTGAAACATTTGAAAAACTGTATTATTAACTGATATCTGAACTGAATAAAGAAACTGCAATTGAACTTCAACTAAAAGCTCATTGGCACACAGGTCACTCTTTTCGCCTGCAAAATGAAATCGGATTGTCGTCCAAACTGACCACCTTGAGTCTTTCCTTAGAAAATACATTGTAACCACAACCCAAACCACCTTTCGACTTCCATTTTGAAGCCGAAATGTGGCCAGAAAATAGTTTGTGTATTCCGACCCCCTAATATCTAGTACACACCTGATAATTTAAATGCATTTAAATAATAAACGTGTTCTACAGAGCCCTGTGAAGGACAAACAAGCAATATGTCAAATTCAATTTATTCAGTTAATAATCTGAAAATATTGAGTTAATACTTAAATATATAATTAGATAAACTATTGACAAAATATTGATTTAGTATTTCAATTTAAAATATTAATGATAAAATCAATTTTTATTTGGGTTCATGTCCTTAACTGGATTCCGTCTAATTCACCTAAACACATTTAATTTGAATTAATTTAACTCATGTGTGTGTACAAGGTATTAGGGCAGAACAGGGCTGTAAAGTGAATATTAGATTTATATGTAGGACTGAATGAAGATCCAAATCTGTTTCTTTTAGCATTGAATTCCAATCCACAAATTCCTCGTTATTCCATGAATCATAAAATAGTTGTTTTTCTATGTTAGAAACATTGAACATGATTTCATTTTCTGCTTAATTTTAAAAAGTTAAAATATAATTTTTTTTCATTCTTGGCCAACTTTAAAAATTCCTTTTTTCCTTGTTGTGAGGTTGTTGAATTATAAAATGTCGCCGGCATTCTTGACGTAAGAAGAAGAAGAAGGCGGCGTGAAATTAATGGCACTAATGTTGTACAATTTTTTTCATTTTTGTAATCTTGTTCTGAAATTGTCGAGTTCAGTAATCTCTGATAAACTTATTATACATTTTATATATTATATAATGTATGTATTCCAACAAAAAAAATGTAGATCTATTTTCATCGATCGCTTGTGTGTGTGTTATTTCATCTAATATTTCTAATTCAAACAACCATTTTTCCACCAACTTATTGAGTTATATTTTTGGAGGGTTTTTTCTTCTTCTTCGAAAACTTATTAAATGTAGTATCATACGATATGAGGAAGAGGAGGCGGAGGAGGAGGAGGATACCCATTTATATTTCTTTTTTACGGCATGTTGTCTATGGATATTCCATTCCATCTTTTTCCTCTTTTCTCTCTCTCTCTCTTTTGGCTTCTTTTAGTCTTCTTCTATATGTAAGATATTGAAACTATCACTGAAAAAAAGGTAATTTCTAAATGATGTACATTGCACTTTTTTTTTCTCCATGAAAGTCGATATTTTTTTTTTCTTGAAGAGAAGAAAAAAAGAAAATCAATGAATTTTTTTGTAGAATTTTTTTATGTATAATGCCAACTATGCATAACTTTAATGCCGTTAACGTAATTTTGTATAGATGTGATACATGCCATTTAATTTCAAATATCTTAAGAGGTAGGCCTACATGTATTTCATACAATTTTTTCTGCTTCTTTTCCTAAAAAAAAATGTCTACTTTTCATGTTTTTTAAGGTAGTTGTTTTTTTATGGGATTACAAACATTGAAGGTTTTCAATACTTATGTTAAAAGGAAAGACAAAAAAAAAATAGATTTTATGATTTTGAAAAGAAATCTTCCATTTTTTACCATTTGATTGAATGAAATGTTTATTCGATCAACGAAATGGAACTTGACTAATTATTTCATTTTCCATTAACAAGTATTTGCTTAGTGGTTTTTTTTCTTTCTTCTTCTTGTTTACAAATTTTTAAAGCTGCGTTTAAGGATTTGTAAATTTTCAGGTATAAAGAGAGATTTCTATATAGATTTGTTCTTTTTTTTTCTTCTGAAGATTTCTTCTTCTTTTTCTAAAGAGCGCCCAAAGTGAGAGGTTAAAGATGATGCCTGTTGAAATATTGAGGTGGGATCGGGTGGTGGGTCTATATTCGACAACTGACAACGTCAGATTTCGAAAACGGATGTGAAAATAACACGTCATTGGTGTGTCCCACCTTGCCTTTATGATGCCACATTACAGGTAGTTTAGGTTTTTGAAACTATTGCCAAAAACAGTCAAACATATTGCCCCTTTACGGAGTATATATCGTCTGTGGAATGACAGTAACGACGTTGTTTTTGGTTTTTATTGGTCTGATTTGATATTGAGAGAAAATAAAAACAGAAGGCAGAAGGATATGCAAACAACAACAAACAAAAAAATACACACGGAGCAAAAATAAAAGATTTTCGGGTGATTTTTAAAATGACGTCATTTTATGTAATGTGGTATGCGGTGCATTAGCGGCATAAACATAATGAGAGCATTACAATATTTTAATCATTTTCATTTATTAGTATTGGTTAATTTTAAAACACTAGTGGAGTAACCCGTCATAAATGACGGGAGCAAAATTCACAGGCAATTGTGCCCTTCATTAGAATTTCTTTTCCTCCGCCCTTTTATGACGTCAGACCAAGTAACAAACCAATTAGAAATTGATGACGTTCATAAAAAGGCTGAGCAAAAGAAATTCTAATGCTGGGCACAATTGCCTGTGATAAATTCTGGTTTAATTTTGCTACTATTATCCCCTCCCCTTTTTATATTTGAAAGAGAAAATGAGCTTTTCATTTTCTCTGGTGTGCGCATGCGCGTCGTTTGTTTATTTTTTTACTCTTTTCATTTCAATTTCAGTTTTCCCTCTCCCTTTTTTCTCCTCCACGTTTCTGTCTCTCTCCCCCCACCCTTTTCCCCCTCCAATTTAATATCACATGGGTTCTTGAATAGGGAGAGCGCAAAGTAATCTTGACCTGGAGAAAAAAAAGTGGCCCATTTATTCATTTAAATTTATATAAATTCCGACGTGCTACAAGGTTTTTGTCCTTGTTTGTACAGCGTTTCTGACGGAACGAAGGATAGATGGGTCTATATATATATATAATATAATCAGGAAATAAAATTATTTAACCTGGTCCTATATACAAATCTTGATAATGAGTGTGGTGATCTTAATGTTTGTCAAATCAAAGCCAGTGTTTTTAATCATAAACTTTTTACATTAAACTTCTTATCACAAGTTGATGAGTTTATCATAGCGCAATAATTAAGAATACGACCGTTAATAAGACGATCACACTGGCTACACATAAGTCTAACATTGCAGTGAATCTTGCAGTTTCTTGCAAGAAAAAACGAAGATAGCGTTTTCTGTAGGACGTTGTGCGAGAAACTGCTGCAAATCTTGCAAGAGTATTGATCACAATGGTAATTGCAGTGAATTTTGCTTTAAATATTGCCAATGTGATCGCCGCTTTAAAGTCTTGTTTAGGGAGAAAAGTTCATTTGGTAATTAATAAAAAAAAAGTTGGATGGAACAAATGAATGAAAACTATGAAATTGTAAGGGCATCAAAAGTTGAAAAGTCTTTATAAAAACCACAACTTTTTGCAAAAAGTTTTTAGTTTTTGATGAAACATTTTGCTCGAATTTTTTGGGAAAAGTATGATAGAATAATTTTTTTTTAGGAATTATTCGTGTTTACATCGAAAAATACAATTATTGCGATTTGTGCGAATTATTGCTCTTTGCGATTTGTTTGAGCAAAACTACATTTTAGTTCGTATTCTTAATGATTGCTAACTTTCTGTTTGTTTGTATGAACCATCGTTTTAAAGTGGCTTGAGTGAAGCTTGTCTTAAAGATCAACTTCAGCCTCTTATGACGATCTGTGGGGAGACGACTCGTAAAAACGGCTTGAAATGATCTCAATACTACGGGGCTTGGAAAGCCAGCTTTTAACCCTTTAAGCTCCTCTTGCTACGTAATGACTGTCTTGTAGAGCAGTTGAAACTGATTGTTTTTGATTTAAGACTGTTGTGTGATTTGTTGACCAGCTAAGTCGAGGGCTACTTTTTTGTGACAATGACACAAATTAGAACTAACTCTCACCTAATCTCAAGCTTCAAGTGCGGATGGATTTTTTTGAGCTAATGTTAGAGAGAGGGAGTATCAACTTTTTGATGAAATTTTCTATCAAAAACTGCTGATTTTAAGGCACTAACTTTGACAATCTCACAGTAATCACTCACCAATTAGTTTCTATGTAAATCGAGCCATAGTTTTTTATTTTTTAAATGTTTTATAAGCCGTGCGACTTGCAAGAAATAGTCTTAAAAAAGCATTATTTGCAGTGAAAGTAATCAATATGTGTATTTGTAGAAAGGGGGGAATTTATATGAATTCCAGTAAAATCATTATATTGGAAAAAGAAGAAGAAGAAGAAAACTTGGAAGACTTGGTTTGGTGGCGGTGGTCATTTATTAACCGTCAATTTCTTCTTCTTTTTTTTTCATTTGTTGCCAATTGATCGTGTGTTGATCGATGCTGTCAAAACACATTATTCCAACAATTGTCGTTCGATTGTTTTTCCTCATTTTGTTGCTTTTACTTGGGTTTTTTTTTCTCTCTATCCTTTTTTTTTGTTGTTGTTGTTTCGTTTCATCTTTGCTTTACACAAAGATCAATTGTCGCTTTTCTTTTCTCATTTTCGTCTTTTTTTTTTCTCTCTCGTTCTCGCCCCCCCCCCCTCCCACCTTCCCTACTATTCTTCTTCGAATGAATTTCTTGATGAACACCAGTTTTTTTTTGTTCTGTGCAATTTTCTATGTGAGAGAATAAGGAAGAAAAAAAAAGTGATGTGTTTTCTATTTAATAGCATCTGACACATGATTTGATTCATTCAACGAAAAATGTAACCAATTGCATATTTTACACACGTTGATAACATTTTTTTTTTACATTCTCTTGTTATTGTTGTTACTTTTAGAATTTATTTTTTTGTTTGCTCATTCATATTAGTTGACGATTAACGTGTTTCTCAGATGATGATATGTTACGAGTATATTATTTTCGTATGTTTTTTTTTAAATTCCATATTTAAATGATGGGAATTTTTTAGAGACATTTTATCAGTTAATGTGTATTTTTTTTATAACTTGAATGAATTTTGCTAGTTAACATTCCATATTTATCTGAAATACTGAGATTTTTTTTACAACTTTAAAGTAAATGGTTTTTTTTTGTTGTATTTGCATATTTTGTTAGAAAGAAGGTAATTTAAAAATGCCACACATTCTCAAAAGTGCATTTCTATTTATTGATATTTGATGCTTTCGTTACAAAAGTAACTTAATTTATTTCTTTTATAAATTTAAATAAAATAAGTAATTTTTTAATAAGTATTTTTATTTTTAAAATGCACTAAAACAACAAAAATATTTTTTTATTTGGCCAAAGTGGGTGGCATTAACCCTTTAATATTTTAACCCCCACTTTTATTTTGCATAATAATATAATTAACTGCAATTTTCTCAAATGTTAAAGGGTTGGCCAAACAACTTATGTTTTTTTCTTTTTTTACTTTTTAGTGCATTTTAAAAATAACTGTAGACAAAAATATTTTTTTTAATTTGCTTTATTATTAAAAAAAATCATTTGATTTAAAATAGCGATCTTTAAATCACTGATTTAAATCAATCCACTATGATTAATTACTACGTTTAATTGCAAAAGGTTTGGTAGCAGAACAATAATCGATTCAATTCCAGTAAAACATATTAAGTAGTTCATAATTAAAATATACTAATTAATGTTACCTAAAGAATAGGACTGATGACTGACTAAAAAACACCGAGAAATTTGTTAGAAATTCTGACTCTATATCCTTGATTACAATTAGATTCAACAAAAGAATTTTATAATTGGCCGTTTATATTCTGCAATAAAATGACATTAAAAATATAAGTGATTTGAATATTTTTCAATAAATCACTTATACATTTTATTATATTATAATATTATTATTATCTGGCCTTTTGGTGGAAAAATCTGGTTCCTGTAAACGAATGGAATGTTAGTTTCGTTTGATTTTTGTTGTTGTTGTTGCTGATATTTTGATATTTTCTAGCTGCATTGACATTTGAATTGTGTTTTCAAACAGGGGGTGGGGAGGAGGGGAAAAAAGAAGGATTTATCTGTTTAAAGAATGCGTTCAAAGTCACAATCTTTTCTTCCCCACCCCTTCCCCCTTTACCTAATACAAACCCCCCTTGAAAAATTCACCGTTTTCTACACCCTAAATTCTAACCTTGTATAGTAGTAGTAGTAGTAGTTGTAAAGAAGTTCCTTCTGTTGATGTGAGCGCTATTAAAATTTACGACCCGTTTCAAGAAGCTAATGATCAAGTTTACATGCGCATAAACGCATCACTGTTCATCGTGATTACTTCTTTGCTGACACCGACAAAACTTAATGGTAACCTAGAGTCAGTGGTTTTTGATTGCTGCTGCAATCTCACGTACTTTTTTTTGTGTGTCTCTCTTTTTTTCTGTGTGTGTGTGTCGTATACACATATAGTGTCAGTCACCAATTTTAGAAATTGTCCTCCTCCCTTTTTTCATTCGTAACTTTAATAAGGCATAATCCTTCTTATACTTTTGAGGTGATGGCTTTTCTTTCTTACCGTCTTTGCCCTCTCCCATCATCATCATCATCATCATCATACTTTTTCACTCGTCTTTCTGACATGCACAAAAATCAAAAACATGCATTTTATTTCTTATGTCCTTGTTATATTATTATTTTGCAACGTTTCTTCTGCATTGAAACATAAAGACTTTTAAAAAAGACACATTTGAGTTCTTGTTCACTCTCTGAGCCTAATGAGCCATGAAAGAAAATCAGTCGTTATCGTTGAAAATAAAATAAAAAACTTCAGAGCATGCTTTGTTCCCGTGTGTCTGTGTCGTATGTATATATATGTGTCTTAACGTTTAGTATTGTAACAAGAGGCAAAGATAGTTGTAGGTGAACTGAATTAGCTAATGAAAATGTGGATTCACTGTTCTGTTCTGTTCTCGAAAAAAGGTTTCTGGTATTCCTTTTTGTGCTGGTCTGTGTCTACTTGAATGTGTGTTTCTGGATGAGTTAAAGTGACATCTTACTTCACAATGTAGACACACTTTGGTTGTTAATAATTTATAATTTAATGATGGATTGTCTCAAGTTTTCAAAATGTCCTCCATCGTCATCAAGACGCTGCTGACATCAATGAGATACTGATCGACAAAGCTCAATTAATGTATTCCTTGTAATTGTACGACAATTCTCTTCGATTACTTTTAATATTTGTATAAACTGGAAGAAATCTATGAGAATTGCCGTACAATTACAGAGGATACTTTAATTGATGTTTGCAAATCAGTTTCTTACCGATGTCAGCAAAGCCTTGATGAGAATAGATGACATTTTGAACACTTGAGATAATACATCGTTTAAACGTTAAACATGTTATCTAATATTTATTGTAACAATTACTCTTAATTATAAAATTATTAAATTAAATTTAAGAAAATAAACATGACAGTTATTAACGACCAAAATGTGTGTATATATTTTTGGGGCGCTCTGTATATAACAATACAATTTATGTATTTAAAAAAAAATTCTTCTGAACAGAGGTACTACTTTTTATGTGATGATAATGAACACAATTTGCGGTCCAAGTCAAGATTTACTTGAACATATTTTTATAAGTATGATAATATCATAAGATAGGGAAAGAGACTGGTGGTCAGTGTGGTGGTGGGGATCCAGAGTAGCACTCAAACAAACAGGAAGTCAGTGAAAATTGACATGGTCAAGCGAATTGTACGTTAGTAGACTGATGATGGCTAAAAAGGAACTTGGTCACTCAAATGTGATGCAAGTAGACCACCACTCTAATAGAAAAATGCCTTTTGAAGACTAGAGTAACTTGTACAGAGACATCATAATTTGGAATTATGGCAATATTGAAGTGGTTGGGGTGATGTAAATCTTTTCATAGTTCTCAGCTTAGATGTATATATTTCAGATTTTCAGTGGAACTCTTGAAATGATAATGTCCATTTTTTCATATTCATAAAATGATAAAATTGCTCTTTAAAAATGGAGCGTTTTCTTGGCGGCGATCTCTGTTTAATCGTTTAGTTTATAAGACAACTATTATCCGAACTCTTATGTTTGCTTTGTCTTCCAGGAATAAAATTAAGAGAAACTCTTAAGTATTTTAGAAACTAGAAAAAGTCGTTCAATTACTTGAAAGGTATTTTCATGTTGATAATATATCTTTCAAAATAAACTTTTTATAGGCAAACAAATTTAAAAAAATATCTCGCATTGTACATTTTCAAACTTATTTTGAAAGATACTAACATGAAAGTATTATTAAGTGAATGAGTTATCCTTCTAGTTTCTAAAACACATTCTTTATTTTGTATCAGAAAGATAGAATACTCAAAAGAGTTGTTAGAGGCGTTTACACTTTAAGAAGACCTTAAGTTGAACCCTGTATGATGGCAATCACTGAAAGCACACGAGGTTGTTTTATTTTATGTTTATATTTTCTCTGCTTTTTAGCTTTAAGAAAATACTTTAATCTTTTTTTGTGTTATTGGGTATAATAAATATATGATACTTTTATAAAGTGTGTGTGTTCTGTCTTATATTTATTTTTATATTACGTGTTACTCGCTGATTTTTCTATTTAGAATCTTTTTCTTTCTCGCTCTCTCACACAGAAATGATGGTGTTTTTTTTAGAAAAAAAGGAGGCTTAAATTTTGTGGTTGATTTAAGTTGAACTTGAATACATTGATGATGCGTGTAGGACGCAGTGTTTTCACTTTCGATCATGATCTCTTTTTGAAAAAAATGTTTGTTGTGGGTGGATAGGTTTTCATCTTTGTGTTGTTGTTGTGTACCCCATAGGCACAAACTTGTATTGTCATATATACATGTGTATATATATATATATATATATATATATATATATATATATATATATATATATATATGTATATATATATATTATATAGTGTTTGGCATGTTAATTGTGGAATAAAAAGCCATAAAATCCAGCTTAATGCAATTACGATGGTCTTTCATATGGTCGCATTGTACTCAAGTGTTTTCAGTGTTACGATTCAGAAGGTGAATTTTTCATCTCTTCTTGGTGCTTTTGCTTTTTATATACATAAAGGCTCTTAAAAGAAATGGTTACAATGTTATAAAAACCTATCTTAAGTCATTTCAATGATAGACTACTTTTATTACTACTGCTGCTCAAGCAACAACAATAATAGGCAATTTCGTAGTTACCTGTTCTAGAATTGTTCGCGAGCTTAGTCTGTTCGCGCCTTAAGCCTCTCATTTATTTCTTATCTTCATATGGGATTCTTTTGTTATTCTAGTTTCAAACACACGTTCAATTTTCTTCTAATATATTAGTTGTTTTTTGTTATAAATTCTGAAGAATCTTACTATTTGTATGCCATTATTATGAGAACTTATGACAGTTTTGCATATTTTGCAATGGCTAAGTATGGCAATGTAAAAGAATCGTGTCTTGAAGTAGCATCAGTGCAACATTTTTTTCTCCCTACATATGTATAGCCTTTTAGTTTGGAAGAGGGAATTTTGTTGTTTCTGTTCCTTTAAGACGCTTGACTGGCATCCTAATGGAGCATCACAAAGTACAAAAAAAAACGAATTCTGTCCTGTTGCTTGCAAAGACTTGCATCAGTGACTGACCCACGCAGTCACCTTCTTCCCTTCATAGTCCCAACATAGAACAACTAACATATTCCTCCTCCTCCTCCTCCTCCTCCGCCTCGTTTGTATTGCCCACTGTTATCATAATGATTACTTGTATATACTTTTATTTGAAGCTGGTTAATTTGTCCCTTTGGAAACGCTGGATTGCACCCGATATTTGGCTTTATGGTCACCGGAAGTTAATACGGACGAATTGCGGAAGACAATGTGGCATGAAAGTCGGTTGTATATTTGTTGGCGCCAACAAAATAGTCTTACGTAGTCATGTGGGAGAATCTTATGTAGGCCCTATAGGCTCTTAGTCTCTCTCTCTCTCTCTCTCTCTCTCTCTCTCTCTTTCGCCTTTTCTTACTATCACTTTTCAGTTATAAATATACTGTATGTGGGTCTACATGTGGATAAATTCATATATACATGATGTTAGTACTAATAATGTATTCTGAGGTCCACGTCATCATCATCATCATCCTAAATGGCATCAGGAAATGGGTCCAATGTTTTGTCGTGTCCTTGCTAATAATATCAGAGTGGACAATTTTATGTTTGTCTCTTCTTTGCGTCTCTGTGTGTGTGTCTTAAGTTTTTTTTTACTTGTTCGGAAGGTTGTTAAATATAACAATTAGTGCACCAAAATATAATGTGTGTGTGTGTGTACAGTATCTGAATGCAATCTATGGCCAAATGTAACTTTTTGTTAGAAAAAGTACTCTATATTAACGTTAGGTTTTTTTTAGTGCTCAATGTGAGCGTGATGTACTAATGTAAGTTAGTTTTACATTAGTTTAGTACGGAAGAAGCATCTTCTCTCCATACTTTTTGCACATGAAATCTTTTAACAATATTCTTCTCTCTTTTCTGCGGCTTTTTTTCTTCTTTTTCTTTCCAACTTTTAACATTCCAAAAGTAGTTAGATTAATCTCTAAGGTATACACATAAGATATACGGATCTTTTGAAAAGCTCAAACTCTTGTTACCATAGCGACGCTATTGACGGTAAACATATCTTTCTTGGGTTTTGTATTAGTATTGGGTGAGCCCTTTGGGGTTTTTTAAAGTGGAGGGGTGTCTCCTGATACTGTGTATAAAAGAAAGAAGAAACTTCAAAGAGAAAAATAGACTATAGACAGTGAAATTTAGAGAAAAAATCTTTTTAAAATAGTTTTTTTTTTGTTTTAACCTATATACGTAAGAGTTATAACCCAATTCTTTGATCCTGTCACGTGATTGCATTTTTACGTGTTTTTTAGGCGAACATTTGGAGTGACAAATTAAGTTTGTTTTTGGTCCTAATTGGAAAAGTAAATTTTGCGCTTTGAACTTCAAATTACAACCCCCTCAAAACAGGGTTTAAACATAAATATCCTTGTTTTATTTCGTTTATATGGAATTTTTTCTCTCCAAAGATTCAAGTTGAAGTTCAAATGTCAAGTTTTGTTCTTGAATTTGGGCCTTTTTAGCTTGTTAATCGGGTTACTTTGTGTATTCTAGCGTAAATTCTACCCTTAAGGCACATTTAAGTATTAGATAACTCATAAGGTTTAGTTGTGACTACAATTTCTTAAGAAATCACTTCATATGATAAGGATGAGGTGATTTTCAAATGTAAATGCTTCTCGAACTCCGACTATTCTTTGTCTTCCAGGTACAAAATGAAGAGAAAGGTGAATGTGTTTTAAAGACTAGAAGGGTAGCTCAATCACTTAACTGTATTTTCACGCTTGATATCTTTCAAAATGAGCTTTTTATATCAGCTTGAAAATGACCCAACTTTAAGCAGACAATATTTTTTTGTCTCTGAAACGTTTATTTTGAAAAATATTAAAATGGGAAATACCTTTAAATGATTGAGCTGCTTTTCTAGTTTCTAAAATACTTTCTTTCCTTCTTTGAAGTTTGTTCTTGACAGAATACTCAAGAGTTCGATAATCAGTTATTCATAAACCATCTTAATCATAATTTGATTTTAAGATAGTTTTAAAAGCGCGAAGTCAAAGACAAAAGTGGGTTTGCTTTTGAATACATTTTCTCTGTAAGATTTTTAGGTTCAAACTAAAATTCCCAACTTTGCATAAGCTTGAATGTTAACCGGAAATGAAGAGGATGTTGTCTGTCTGTCTTCACTGAGAACATATTTCACCCATTAATCTGTTGCATCTTTACCAGTGTTCGCTTGTAATGAATTTTCTTTTTTTTTAATTTACAATGCCATAAAGAAAGAAAAAAATTCTAAAAACACGCCCACTTCAAATTTGCCAAATGTTTACACAAACACAATGACTGAAATTGTGAGATTGAAATAGAATGATGGATCTTCTTCTTGTTCCTCTCAGTTACCCACTTTCTAAAAGGGAAGATTTATTTGGTTTATTAGCTAAGCTCGTATAAAACAAGAAATCGAATTATGTCATGCTGGCACCCACATATTCGTTTACACTGTCTCTAAATACTATTTTTTATTTATTTGAACACTGTGTACACATCATTAGCATTTGGTTTCGTTTTAAGTCCGCCTTTAGGTTTTTTATTTTCTGTTTGTTTGTTTGTTTCTAACGTACTTAAGAGTATATTGGTATTAGGTTTATTTTTTTGGTTTAGTATTTTTCTTTTGATTTCTTTTTTTTTCCCCCTCTCTCGTCTCCTTTAAATTTCATTTTGGTTTAGATATCCTATACCTTATGAAATGTAAAATAAAAAAAAAACGAAAAAAAAAACACCAACATTTGTTGAAAATAAGAAGTTGTCTCTTACTACCTTAGTAACACTTCTTCTTATCTCCTTACCTAATGTCTAATCTTTGCCTTTTATGAGGTTGGGAGTTAGTAAAGTGTGTATATATCTAGTTAACACAAAAATACACACACAATATCCGGGTGACTTTTTTTTCTCTTCTTCTTCGGAGGGTTTTTTATGTTTTGGATGGAAAATCCATGGACATTTTTTGTTATCTTAAATAGAATCTTCTTCCTGAGAAATGTTTGTTTTTTCTTCTTCTTCTTAGTTGGTTTACTGATTTTCTTCTTTTTTTTTGTATTAGCTTTCCTATAGTTATGTGTCTTACAATCTTAGTGAACAAAAAACTTACATGACATTTGTAGGTTTATAATTGAGTATGTTAGTGAGGGTGGATGAATTTCTTAGACAAAGATAGATAGATAGAAAAATAGTGAGAGAGAGAGAGACATTGAAAAAGAGAGAGAGAGAGATTGGAAAAAGAAAGTTTGGTGTTTGTTATAACGTGAAGTTTTTTTTTTTTTTCTGTGTTATTTCTTTGTCGAAATCGTTTTATTT
Source organism: Brachycybe producta (assembly GCA_036925085.1). Taxonomy (NCBI): domain Eukaryota; kingdom Metazoa; phylum Arthropoda; class Diplopoda; order Playtdesmida; family Andrognathidae; genus Brachycybe; species Brachycybe producta. Next base: position 1,766,860 of record JAUPFP010000038.1, on the reverse strand, counting down.
TATCTGTAAGTTCATTCAGGTGATGTTTTTTTTTGTAAGGACTCACACCTGAGTGCAGATGTTGAAATTTATTTTTTTTTTAAAAGAAAATATTTTCTTGTTGACATAAAACAAAAGTTGGGAAAAGCAACAGATGCAAATTCCATTCATATAGAAGAAAAGATAAAATAAATTTTGCATTGATATGTGTATATATAAAATGTGTATGTATATATTATATACACATGTATGGTAAAAATCTGTTTCTTAGCATCTGTTTTGTTTTCAATGAATAGATATTTGGAAAAATGGAAATGTAAAAAAAATACCTTTCTAGTTTCTTTTTCATTAAGATATGCTTTACATTGAAGTAGAGCTTTTGAAATGAAACTTTTTTTTGCCAGGTTTTTTTTTTTAATTTTCTTGGTTTGAAAGTAAAATGAAAGTGAAAGGAATGTTTGGAAACCAAGAAATTGGAGAGAGGTGAGTTTGGTTTTGCTGGACTGTCAAATTTTAGTAATGGGTTTAGAAAGAAGATGTCAGAAGAGGAATCAGCTTCCTATATGTTGGTGGTGTCTTTTTTTGTGTGTATGTTTTCGATAAAGTAGAAAATCTCTTATTCTACATAATTACTAGACAGTTTTCAAAATAAGAAAGTGGCTTTAACAATAATAACCCAATCAAAGAGAAATGAGTTCTTATAGCCTGTGATCACATTTTCAATCTTTATTGAAAGAAATTAGTCAAATGTTGCTGTGAATCAGCACAGTTTCTTTGCAAAAAGAAATAATTTAACTGTTTTCTTACAAGTCGTGTGTAATAAACCTTTTGCACGTCTTGTAAGAAAATTATGACACTTGCAATAACAATTTATTACAGGAAATATTGCAGTATATCTTGTTTTTAATAAAGCCGGTGTTATCTACAGTAGATAGTTTTATTTTAGACATTCTGCATATTAATTTTCATCACTAGATTTACTAGGAAATTGATGAGTTGCACATATTGACTAGTGATTCTGTTGAATGACTGTTTTTTTTTTACTTTAACTATGTGTAACTTTCATATAGTCAATAAAAGACGGGTTTTTTCTTGTTCCTCTTCTGAAAACCCAAGGATTTTTTCTCTCTAGTTATTGTTGTTGTTGGAGTCCATCTACTAAATTGACTTATGCAAATTGAGCTTGTTGCATTATTAAAATGCAACTCTATAATGGCCAGTTTGGTGCATGATGAGAAAGTTTTATGTCTTTTTATTGCAAGGGGGGCAGGATATTTATATACAGTATATGAGGGTGGAGGATGTAAAGAATTTTTTCGTCCTTTTCTCATCACCAAATTTTTCATCTCCCCCCCCCCATCCCACTTCCTCCCCATATTTTCCCTTATGTTACCATTATCATCATCATCATCATCATCATCATCATCAGCATCATCATCGTCGTCACGATCGTCGTTGTGGTGGTGGTGATATGATGTTACTTTTCTTAAAATATCTCCCCTTACTCTCTCTCCCCTGAAAACTCTCTCTCTCTCTCTCTCTCTCCCCCCGCAACTGACGTTTGAAGGTTTGGTATTCTTAAGTTTTATCATATAAAGTATACATATTGTATATGTGTAATAACAATTCCGTCCATCATTTTTGTGTTTCATAACTGCTACTCATACAAAAACTACTTAATAATATTAGTGCTGCATATATAATGTTATTTTTTTTTGGGGGGGGGGGGGGGAGGTGGGTTCGTTTTTTTTAGGATGTTGTATTGTGGGTGGTTCTGTTGTGTTCTTCATTAAGAATCATGTGTGAAATGTAAATGTAGTTTACATATATGAGCTTTTTTTCCCTCTTCTTCTTCTTCTTCTTCTGTACGTGCTAATAATGGCAGTGTTTTGTTTTTTTCTTCTATCTTTTAACGTAGGTGTGTGTGTGTGTCTTAAACAACTAAATTTGTTGAACATAATTCTAGCAGAGATATTTTAGAAAAAGTATGGATGGAAACTTTATTTTAATGAAGAAGAAAAATATATTGAAAGCTTCTTAGAAACTAGAATAATAAAAATATGTATTGTCATGACGTTATTTTTAAAAAAATAATATATAGTCAAGTTTTACAATAAACTTAAAATTTTAAACTAAATAATTTTAATTTTAAAAGTTACCATCTTAAAAATGCTTTCAAAATGCTTTAATATTTCAGATATTAAGTAATAAAGTCATAATTTTGTCGGGGGTTTACTCCCCTGAGGCGTAACTCTTTTTACCGTTGCCCAACCTATGGCACCCGTAGTCACTTATGACCATGGTCGGACCACTTTTGACTACGGTAGGTCACACGTGGGCCCGGGGTTGCCCATCCCCATGCCGGGTCCTAACCGACCGGGATCGGCAGGCGCTTTTTCGACAGTAAAAAAGTCGATTTCATCTTGTTCATGTTCTTAACTGAACTCAGTATAATTCAGCGAAACACATTTAACTTGAATGTATTTAGCTTAAGTGTACTTTTTCATGTACAAACTTTTAAAATAAGATTTTTATTTAGGTATGAAATGAACTGAATTTTAAAGAGACGATATTTTATAATTTATCCTCAATAAAAGTTTATTTTAAAAATTATTCTAATGAAAATACTGTTACCAATATTACGTGATTCTCAGCTACCGTTCTAGTCTCTAACGCACTTGCAGTTTCTTCTTAGGGAAGGAATCACATACACTGAAGACTTTACAAAGTGGAATTCAGTGAGATTTTATTGTTATTCTTCTCTTAGTGTGTTGCTCCTGAAAAACAAAATTCCGATCATACATATTTGGTCATATTTAAAACACAATATTTGGAGTTTTTTTTTGTTAAGTTGGAGTTATTTTATTAAACATAAGGCACTTGTGTGAATAAAGAGATTTTTTGCGTTTGTTATTCATGTTAGGCAATGAATAGATAAGCAAAGGATAAAAAAAATATGTTTTATGTTTGAAGTAGACCTTTTGTTCGACGAATAAAAGTCCTGAGAATGACCAAATAGTACAGTGCGCACAGCAGTAGTGTTGTTATATAGTGTCTTTTGACAAACAAAACTGGCGATTGTCTTTCTCTTTATTTCTTGCTCTCTCTCTCTCTTTCTATCTCTCTCTCTCTCTCTCTCTCTCTCTCTCTCTCCACCCCTACTATTCCCATTTCGAAAATCTATCGAGCGTAATTAGACGGTTACTTTGTTTCATTGTTTCTCTGTCTGAAACGGCTATTGTTTTTTTTTTTTCTTCTTCTTTCTCTCTTCTGTTTTCTAATTGAGAGACTGGAGCCCACCAACTTGCAATACTTGTTCTAAATTGCTCAATGAGATTCTTCGTCAGACTACAATGTGTAATACCCTATTTTCTGTCTGTCGTTTTGCATTTTTTTTTTCTTCTTTCTGTCTCTTTTTCTGTTAATGTTAGATTGAAAAAATAAAAGAAATTGTATCTACAAAATTGTACTGGCTACTTTCTATGCAATTATTATAAAGCATTTCAGTTGCAGAGGGCGCTGAACTACTTAGAAATACACTTAACCTCGTATTAAAACAAAATTATTACAAGTTTAAAATGGATTAACCAGTTTCTCATCATTGAAATCATGCTGAGGATAGAAAAAGCGTCTGATAGTAGGTTAATCACACAATGCTATTGAGATTAGCATTTGTGTGACTGCCTACTTTCATTCGCTTTTTCTATGCTCAGCCCCCTTGATTCTAAGGCCTTTCTGGTCTCCTCCTGCCCTCATTTCTAAAGCGGCATTGAATTCACTAACTAATACTATGTCATCTTCAAACAGCATGCATACCAAGGAGCATCCTAACTTACCCCAGGTTATAATCGTAACCAGCACTTTGCACTATTCGTGGTTATTTTAGTAATTTTTTTTGCTAAGTTTTAATATTGATTTTTTAAGCCTACAACAATTTTAACACGCAAGCACTTTGACAACATAGAAACTTCATAAACTTTAGTTTGTTAGGACAACAATAAACTGATTGAAATCTACAATTTTCAATTTTCATGGAAAACTGTACATCTGTGTGTTTGTTGCTTTTGAGTTTTCAAACCATGCAGTTTAACGGAATCTTTTCAACAATGTCAATTTTTCATGACAATATTGAATAGCTTATTTGACATACAGGTCCACTCCTAAATACGATTTTTTTTCTGGTAGAAAATCAGTTTCAAGTGAGTTTTATAACGTTTGCAAAATTATGTCAATGAATGAGGCACACACACACACACTGTACAATATGCATTGTATGTATTTTGATACAAAAGCAGTGTAATAATGTGCTGCAGCCTATTTTATGTTGTTCATTTTGAAGCTGACATCGTAATAATGTATATATAAGCAAAGGTAAACAGAAAGAAGAATAAAAAAAAAGACAACCAGGATTCCGACCTAGATTTTCATTGTTGTCCAAAAATAACTCATCTGTTTTCTAAATTAGAAATGGGAGGGGCGCAATTTTGGGGCGGAGTGTGTGTGTGTGAGAGAGAGAGAGAGAGAGAGAGAGAGAGAGTGTATCATGGATTCAAGTATGGCATAAAATTTGGTGATGGTTCAAGAATAAATGAATGAGACGAAGAAACAAAACAACAACAAGCATATATAGCTTGCACATATATACTGTATGTATTATCAAACAGATGGACCATGTTGACCGTCACCCTTGAACACTTGACCGGTGAACGAGCATATTGTTCCTATCTTACTAGGTCTGTCTCTTGTGTGTGGGGGAGAGCGAGAGAAAGAGAGAGAGCGAGAGAGAGAGAAAGATGGATAGAAAAAAAAGCCAATTAGAAGAGATAACTTGAATGTGTTTTTTCGGAGTTGCTATGCAATTGTGAACGTCATCATTGACATTGTGAATATGTTATATAGTTGATATAAATTATTCAAATATGAACGCATTAAAATCTCCGCGACTGTACCAAAGCGTCTTTGAATTTTTAATGAATTTCGTAAAAAAAAACCCTCCTCGACATTCTTATTAACCACTGAGGAGTTTGCTAGTACTACTACGATTCATATGAGTACTGTATGCATATTGCACATAGGTCCCTACTTTATTTTCTTGGAGGGTTTCATTATTATCGTCATCATTATTGGAGAATAGGTTCGTTTGATATAAAGGGGATTGAAGGAGGGGGGGGGGGAGAGTAGTTTGAGGGTTTTTTTTTCCTCAGATAGAATATTGTATGTGTTTTGTTAGGTTGATAAGTTGATAACGAAGGCATGGTAGGTACTTTTATTTGTGTGTATAGTAGCGACATTGTCATTTTTTTTATGAGTTTTACAAATGAAAAGCAGATAATATAAACGCGACTCATTATTCTTATATATATACATACAAGGTATGTTACCTTTGTATTCATATTTAGTCAGAAGATTGTGAAGATGATTTTCTTTCTTCTTCTTCTTCGCTAATAACTAGAATGACGTTTGTTTGCAAACATTTGCAAATATTAGAATTGGGAGTTCATACTTAAAAATTAAATGTAAAGTTTCAAAATTTGTATTTCCTTAGAGAAGTTAAAATTGGTGGTCGAAATACACTTTTAAGACATCAACTGGAATCTTTTTTAGTCTCTGTCTGGACCGCGGTCTTAAGCAGACACTATTGGTCGTATTCTTAATGATTGCTAACTGTGACATTGGCCTAGTTTGTTTTAAACTCATTAACTTTTATATTCGTAATGGGCTGTGAGCAAAGGGTAAGAGGAAGTATACACACCTGATAATTTAAATGCATTTAAATTATAAATGTGTTCTACAGAGCCCTGTGAAGGACAAACAAACAATATGTCGAATTGAATTTATTCAGTTAATAATCTGAAATTAATATCTGAAGTTAATACTTAAATATAATTATATAAACTATTGACAAAATATTGATTTAGTATTTCAGTGTAAAATATTAATAATAAAAGCAATTTTTGTTTGGTTCGTATGTCCTTAACTGGATTCCGTATAATTCACCTAAACACGTTTGATTTGAACTCATTTAACTCATGTGTGTACACGGTATAAGAAAGGCACGTTACGTAGATATTTTTCAAAATATAAAATGTGAGCTGAGCCACTTCTGAGCTTAGCACTTCTTGCCTAGCTAAGCTGCGCCTATGCTAATTTCTAAACACCCATTAAGAATACCACTCTTAAACACTTAACCCTGTTTGTTACAAATGTAACGCGTGGATTCTTGGTATTTTAACGTTTAACGTTAACTCAAATCCTCTTGAATAAGCTAGGTTTCAATCAAGAAATATCCACCCTGAAATCTAGTTTTGAGGGTTGAATTTGTGTGAAAACTAGCTTCAGTGGTGGTTTTCATATCTCCTTAAGTGGTGGTGGCGGCTCACTGCTGAAAATTTACAAAAATTCTTTCATGTGAAACCTCCTCCTCTCTCCATCTGTATTCGTTTTTCTTAAGAGTTTGTGTAAATACTGAATAACAACAGTTTTGTAGTTGTTGTTTTTTTTAGATAGAAAACCAAACAAACCCAAGTGAATTCCAGTAATAGTAGTGTACAATGGTGGGTTATTATTATTTGTAGTTGTTGGAGTAGAACAGTGGAACACATTTATTTGTTCAATATTGTCTTTATGGTTATGATTTTATTTCTTTTGTGGTCAGCATCTCCGCCTCAATTGCTTTCAAACTGTTTCTTTTTTTCTCTGTGTGTGTGTCTGTTTTGTTATGTTGAACATCTTTTTGGTCAAGTTTTTAAGACCATGGTAAGATAGAGGGAGAGTTAGAAAGGGAAAGGGGAAGAAGTGGTGGAGGAGGAGAGGGCTGGACACTAGTGAGTGAGTGAGCGAGCAGCTGGCGTAGATGACCACTGGCTTCAATTACTGACGATTACATTGTTTATAACTTCACCGCAGACAAATTTCTACCCATCAATCCATTTCTGTTATTATTTTCTCTTTTTTTTTCTTTTCGGTGTTATTGTTCTTTTTGTTTGTCTCTCTGATTTTTGTTTTGATTTTAAGAAGCATCATTTTAGTATGTTTTTTTTTTTGGAAATTGAAAAAAAAAGGTTGTTCAAATTGTAATGATTGTAGTTTTCTTCACAGTCGAAACAAGTTTAAACGATACATTACACACAGACAGACGTCTAAAGAGAACTTCTGAAGACATCAGAGGGTTTTTTTACAATTAAACTCTCAAGAAGAAAAAAACCTCTAAAACTTAATACGCTTTATATTTTATATAGTAGTTTATAGAATAAAAAACATAACATATGTTCATACATTTTTGGTTTATTTATAATTATATTATTGCTTATTGTAAAGGCTTTATCTTTAATGAAGATAATGATACATCTTTCTAAAAAGTAACTACAGTAATATGGTAAAAGTAAATAGAAAGAGAGAGAGAGAGAGAGAGACAAAAAAGAGCAAATTCAAATGATTGTCATGTGTACACTACATGTATATATACAGTGTATGCGTACATTTCGTTGAGTTTGTGTATTTAGCATTTCTTACTCGTGACTGCTACATGTTTTCTCTATGGAGTTTCTATGGAAGGGTGGATAGAAATGGGGGATAAGGGGGGTGGGGGAGGAGGGGAAAAAGGAAAGGTTTACTTTTCATTTTAATTGTTACAGTAACGATCCCTTTCCTTGTCTTTCCAAAAAGAGGGAGATCACGGTTGACTGATGCTATCTGGAAGGCAACTAAACATGTCTTTTTTGAAACACACACACACACGTGAACGCCTATGACACGGGGGAAACTTTTCCGTTAATTGGAATGTTAATGACATTAGGAGTGTCGTGTCCTCTTTCAATAATTGTATGGCATAACATGTCTCTTTCTTGCCATTGGGCTTTATAGAAGTGGATGGAGGAGGATGATATAAGGGTGGGATAGTTTGCTCGTAGTATGAGTGTGAACGATAAAGGGGGAGGAATGGGTTGTGAATCTGTTGGAGTTGAGGTATGGACCTCAAATAGACAATATGATGATGAGATACAACCTTTATGTATGATAATGATTTTTCTGCAATGTATTTTTTTTGGGTGACAAAATAGAAACCAAGTACCTTTTTTTAGCCGCTTTTTATCATATATTTCGCATGTTGAGCACGTTTATACAATTATTCAAGTTTACTTATAAAAAAATGAATAAGATTATATAAAACTTAAAAGAGAATTTCTTAGATATTTTTTTCTTCGTCTTGTGTCTAAATTGATGACATGAACAATATAAAAATGATGTTAATTTTGCTTTCTTTTTTCTATTCTTCTGCTTTTTGTGTGATATTTTTTCACATATTATAATTTACTACAGAATTCAGAAACTTAATAAAAAAAAATGTATAATTGAGAACACTGATTAGTGCTATAGAGAATGTGTTTAATGAGATTCTTTGGTAATATACATCATCAGTGTTACCATGGTTTTGTTGTTTTTGCTCTGAAATTTTTATGTTTATGTAAACTGTGAAAAATGGTTGACGCCTGATTAAATCGCAAATTAATTGATGACTTGTATGTATGTGACGCACACTTGTGTTATGTATAAGTGTTTTTGTGTTAGGACTTTTTTGTGTGTGTTCAGTAAGGGCCACTTAAAACGTGGATGAGGCATAGGAAAATCGGGGTTTATCTATATTTGACTCTTCTTTTGAAAGACTTATGTTGATGTCAGCCTCCGCCACCTTTCTTTTTTTATCGTTTAATGTTTGTAACATTCTAAAAAAAAGATGGACGATCTAAAGAAGAAGACCTTCAAATTGTACATCTGTACGCACGCACAGAGACATATAGAAAATACCAAGCTGTTTTCCATGTTATTGTGTATCATGAAAGATAGTGTAATAGCTTAGGGGCCACTTAAGGTTGATGAAGGCAATTTCTGGTGCCCAGCAAAGATGGAACACATTAACTTTGGTGTATTGTTCTCTTGTGTTGTTGCGTCCGTAGTTAATGAACTAAAGGAAAATAATGCCTTTCAGTAGACTGGATCAGAGAGGAGGAGGAGGAGGAGAAATGGGGGAGGGGGGTCGGTAATATAGGGGTTAAGGGATAGGTTTAAGAAAGGATTACATTTGCAAAAAAGGAGGAGGATGTGGGGGGAGGAGGAGGGTTATTTTCTAGAATGTGTATGTGTGTGTGTTTGGGGTCGTTGGTTTCTTGTCTGATATTTGCTGATGATGCTGACAAAGCGAAGACGGCATTTGAAACTTGTTGTCTCTGCAATTCTACCATTTTTTTTTCTTCTTCTTCTTTCTCTTCTTTTCCTCTTGTTTTCTCTTTTCTCGTCTTGAGTTTTAAATGTTTCTTCTTCTATTTAGGATTTGTAGAAAAGAATGAACTCACTAATACAGTGAAAGTGAAATGAAAAGGGATAAGGGGGTTGCCAAGAAAAAACTATCTTTGAGAGCATGAATATAAATGAGAAAGAGAAATTGACTTTATTCTTGAGTTCGACTTTTTTTGTCTTTTTTTCTTTCTGGAATGATGCTAAAGATGCGCTGATGTTGAGCATTTTGGACCTTACTGTATTTGTATTACGTGTAGATAGTGAGTGAGATATCTATAGTGAGCTATATAAAATTGTATATTTTTCTTAAGGCATATTTTTTTGTCAAGATACCCGGCGATTTTGTAAAAAAAAAAAGTTATGCATAATAGTGGCACCCTGAAAGTAGGCAATCACACAACGCTATGATGAATATTTACTCTTGAGGGTCGTATTCTTAACGTTGAATTCTTAATGATTGCTAAGTCAACGGTAGTGCTAAACACATGATTTTTTTTATGTAGTTGCATGTAAAAGTTGATAAGTTTAGCATGTGCATGTGCATTAGCATGTGCATGATAAGTTTAGCATGTGCTTTGACTTAAAACCCATTACGAATACGACCCGTAATGATCTGCAAGTTAAAGTTAATGTTAAACTTTTCAACATTGAATAGGAATATACTGTAAAAGGTTTCACGTAAAAATTGGTCAGTTTAGCACTAGCTTTAACTATCTTACATTTAGAAATAATTAAGAAATGCCATTTTAGTTTTTCACTAGAATTTTTTGGTCTGACACCACAAGCGTTATGATCTATGATCAAATCCCCTTTGGGATGGTAGAACGTCACTTCATGTTACTGTATTTTTTTCTTGTTTGATACTTTGCAAGAGACAGACACCCATAGACAGTAAGAAAAGGAAATGAACTAAATATATATATATATATATATATATATATATATATATATATATATATATATATATATATATATATATATATATATATATATATATATATATATATATATATATATATATAGAAAGAGAGAGAGAGAGAGAGAGAGAGAGAGAAAAAATGAACTTGGTTGGTCTCTTTGGACTTGCACAATTTCAAGCACTTAAGTGGAGATGACATCAATCAGAAACCATAAGTTAGTTCCCTCTGGTGTTATCAACTGGAACTAATCTGTATCATAGCAGAAAAAAGCATCATGTTCTTTTCAAACAAATCAATTTTTTTCTAAATGAAAGATTGGATTTATGTTTTGTTTTGAACATTCTCATGGTAACCAAAGCTCAGAAAGTGTGAACCAACCTCACACAAACACACACACACCCGAAAACACACTCACTGAAACACAGTTTATTGATAATTTGTAATTAACAACAGAAATTACTGATTAAAAGGTTTTTTTTGTCTAAATTTTACAAAAAGTAAACTATATAATTTGCATTTTGGGTTCTTTCAAAATTAATATTCAAAATTCACAATTGAAATTATGTCTTGGAATTTTTGACTTCATTTTCTTTTCACCTATTGAGGAATTATAAGAATCACATTAATATGATTTGCATATGATTTTTTTTAGAACGGAATGTGTCTTCATTTGTTAAATTTATTAAGCGTGAAATGGTCTTTCTAGTTTGTTGCAGATAAATTATTTCACTGAATATTTTCACTGAAATTCAGTGAAGATTTTTTTTTTAGAAAACCACTTTTAGTTTTGACTTTTTTGTTGCCCTACTTTTTTTTTAATGGATGAACCTCAATCTATAATCGGGCCGTATTTAATAGCTCTTGATCAGAAGGGAATTACATTTAGGTTTTTCATGTGGATGACAATAATAATAACAAGAATATAAGAAGAAAACCAAAATAGAAAAGAATTGGTGGTGGTACTTGTTTGCTTAACCTTCTCTAATACATCTTCAAAGATGATTGGCTAAAATAGTAAGTTAAGTAGTGACACTGAAAAGGAGGAGGAAGAGTAAGGTTTAAGGGGTGGTAAAAGGATCTGTAGAGATAATAGGTTTTATTTTGATGTATAACACATACACATTCGTCTTTTTGCAACCTAATTCGTCTTTTTTTCTCCTTCTGTTTGGATGACATTCGACTGAGTTTTGTCTGTAAATTCATGGTTGTTATGTATTGTACTACAGTATATATGTGTGTATAGGATTGAGGTTAGTTAAATGATGAAGGAAGAAGGCTCAAGAAGCACGTTTAAGTTATTGGAAATTCCTTTCCTTTGAGATCTATGACATTCCTCAAGTGGGTGTGTGTATGTTTATTGCACACTATTTGGATCATGTAGAAAACCGTACAGGGTTTCTTTTCTTTTTTATCAATAGGGAAAATGTCTTTTTTTGGTGTTGTGTTTTCAATGGCATAAAGGGACAGACAGAGAGTATAGAAGCATTATCCAAAAAAAAAAAATAGTTGGTATTGTTTTTATTTAGTTGTTTATTGGCTTTGGCCAAAAAAAAAGTATATACAAGTCCAGATGAAAAAGGGGGGATTACTTTCTTTAAACATGTACATATGATATATTGGTTGTGGACTTATGAGTCCTCTCATAGTCAATTTGTCTATTCTACTTTATTCAAGTATATTTAAAGACTTTTAAATCCTGTTGGAGAATAGAAGTTTAACTGTTATTTGGTATTTTTGGAGTGGTCCTGTATGATACCTTTATCTTATTGTGTAATTTAAAGATGGCAACAGCAGTTGATTTGTCGGTGCATAAAGTAGACTGTTTGCTATTCTGTTTTCGAAAGAACTTTAAAAAGAAATTCGAAAGTTTGCATGAAAATTAGAATCTAGTAGATGAAACGACTAAAAAGTCTTTCTCGATGACTAATTTGTAAGAATGTTTTTTTTTTGGCGTTGTGAAATGGAATGAATTGTGATAGTTTTTTGGTTAGTGTTTAGTGAAAAATGAAAATTACTTGTTATTATTTTTTAATTGTTTTAGCATATCGATCTTCTATTCAATTTTTAGCAAACTTTGAATTTTTAATTTTGCAGTTGTTTCTAAAACGCTCTAAGAATGCCTCAGGATTCCTTAAATGTCCCTAGAAGTCCCAAAAAGCTTGGAAAATTGCACAAGGATTCAAGAATTTTTAAAATTCGAAAAAATGGCCAAAATATTGAAAAATATTGAAATGCTCTTATACTATAGAATATCCTCGTTAATTTGGTATTTAAAGTTTGTTTCTGAAACTTCTCGTCGATGTTGTTGTTCCCTTGAAGAAGTGAAAGATGAGCGGAGGAAAACATGATATTTAATACAGTTTCTAACTCATAATTAATAGTTTCTCGTTTGCCAATCACTTCTGAAGAATATTTATCATTCAATTTCTGCGTAACATCAGTTTTTATTATTATTATTAAAAAATGCTTATTTTTTATCGATTATGATGAAGAATATGACAACGTTTCAATAGTTTACTGTGAGGAACAGAAAGTTGTTCAGTAAAAAACTAGAATAAAATAAAAAGTGAGGTACTTTTTTCTTGAAACATCTTTTTCTTCTTCTTTTTCTTCCCTTCTGTTCTTTTTTATCATTAAAACAATGAGCGACAAACAGAGGGTGAATTATTCTTTCATTGCAATTAATCATCCGATTTATGTATGGATGTACACTGAGGCTATGGAAGAGGATGTGTAGTAATAATAATAATAATAATATTAAGAAGAGAAAATGAGGGGTGAGAAGAAGGGAACAGATTTTGTTTTGCTGTGATTCATAAATTCTTTTATATGTATGTACATATAAAAAGGCATATATTCCGAGAGAGAGAGAGAGAGAGAGAGAGAGAGAGAGAAAGAGAGAGAGAGAGAGAGTCGTTGAGTTGTGCAATTGTACGCATGCTTCAAACTTTTTTTTATCTTCAATATCGGTTTCAGAGTTTTTACTTGCTTGTTACCACAAATTCGGAATATTTTTTTTATCTAATTTACATTTAAAGCTTTTTTTTGGGTCTCGCTAAAAATGTTCATAAGTGGGTAGGTGTTAACGTACAAATATATTTTCTACTTACAAAGTGATTTCTTTTCTTGTATTGAGTCAAATTAAGTTGAATATTTCACTTTCAAAGTGGTTTGGTAACTTGGTACCAATTTGACAATTCTTTTTTATGGAAGCTTCAGAGTAACTTTTGTGACGAGGCTGGCCCTTTAGCACCATCCTTTTGGGGTGGTGCTGGCTGCGGACCAACCCCTGTTTTAACCGGGCGCGACATTCAGTCTCTCGCAAATGGCCGTCTTAAAGGCCCACAAAAAGACCTCATTGATTTAGCCGGTGCCGAACGTGGCCCTCCTCACGCTCTCAAGCAGGAACACACTCAGTCTCGACTCGGGAATATTTTGTATAGTTGCATAAGTCCTCTTTAGCCCGGTCTGAAGGTGCCAACCAGAGAGACTCAGAAGGTTTTTGAGTGCCTCTGTTGGTGTTGTAGATATTGGCTAAAGTTCCTCTTCTCTTTGTTATCTTCACTATGGAGATAATAACGTACACAACACTTTTATGAGGTATAAAAGGTTCTTTTATCTATAACAACTTTGTACGATTACATAGTTATATTCTTTAAATTGACGATACAATTATTGACTAAATACTGGAATATTACAGTCACTCTAAGTCCAGAGTTATTAAAAACACTTTGTTTTTCTCTTCGAACTCTATTCGAACTCAAATGCGGACTATCTAGTTCAATCACTATATTCGAACTGTCCTCAAACTTAAGTGGCACGGCACTTTCGTTCTGTCTCAATGGAGGGGCGACTGTCACCTGAGGGCTCAATGACAGGCCAACTGGGCCAATCATTGCCCTAGTCTGAGAATATTACCTTTTAAGGAAAGGCATTTTGGGACTCGTTTCCCAATTTCTGACGGTTCTACTTGGTTCCTCGAATTCACTAAGAATTCGGGCCACCCAAGCCTGGACATCTGTGCTCAATGGGGTGCCATTCTTGCAAGAGGGAATTTCTACGGGGTGTTTCACAAGTATTCAGATACAGGGTGTCACACTTTTACTTTGATGTAAGAAAATTGAGAAAAAAATGTTCAATTGGAAACCTGGAAACGCTTGCGAAGTCTGGAGATTTATCTTCTAAAATGATCAAAAATCGAAAAAGAAAATTGAAATGCTCTAAAAATAACTTAAAAAGATGGCCAGGATGGCTCAACAGGAATCAAAATTCTCAATGTACAAAGATTTAAGAATTTTTAAAATTTGAAAAAAAAGCAGGTTGCCACACGCAATCGTCAAACCTGGAAAACCTGAAAAAATGTAAATAACATTTGGTATGGAAAACTTCAAACAGTCTGGGTATTTCAGAAATGACGATAGATTAAAACTTTTTCAAAACGCTGATTAATTTTGAGCGAATTTTAGTAAATTTTTATTTTTATAATTTTATTTTTCTATAACCGGTGTACCATTCTAGTTATTTTTTAAATATACATTATATTCCTGCGCCTAACATTACTGTCACAACAACTGAAAGCAAATTCTATCAACCAGAATAAAGTCCAAGTTGACAACAAATAAGGTATGGGTGAAATTCAGTTGATCTCGGACTTGAAGTTGATCGAATCGGCTGTTAAACTTATAACTAATGTAAGAGCTGCTTTTGGTTAATAATGTATTTCTTTCTCTCTGGTCGCAGATTGGATTTAACTGCGATTTATTTCCAATTGGTATGTTTATAAAAAAAAGTGTCCTTAAAGCTCAGGGATCATGAAAGAAAGACCAAATCCAAATCTCATAGGATTATCAACCTCACTATGTACCACGATCACCACCACCTTTGAAAAGTGCACTCAACATTCTGAATTTCCTGATGGATACTGTCCAATAATTACGTCAACACTATTGGACTTCACCGTTGAATGTTGACCCTCTCTTGCTGTTCAAAAATAAATCATGAGACTTTTCCTTTTTGTGTGTGTGTGTGTGTGTGTGGTGTGTGTGAATGTGTCTTATTTCAAAGTATCATTTGCCTGAAAGTACTTTGAGAGAGAAAGAGAGAGTGCCTTGAGACATTTGTTTGAACTGAAATGCATTCTTAGAATGGTAAGCTTTAAAGAAAAAGACCGAGGAAAAAAAACTCCTCTTCAGTGGATCCATCATCTAGAAAATTTAGATGTTGTGGATGAAAAAAAAAACTATATCCAATGTTGTGTACGTTTTCCTATTTATTCTATTAAGGCCCATACCTGCAATTCAATGTGGAAACACAGAAATGCTGTTAAAAAGTAGCGAATAAATGGTAGAAATAGTGACAAATGTGTGTCACATCTGACTACAAATTTGTTTATACCTGCTCGGAGGTTTCTTTTTTATATTTGTTACAGTTGCATTTTTGTACTAACCTGTCGCATTGAATGGGCTTATTTCACACGGATTGTGATTCACATACATTACAAACACATACAGCCATATATTCTTACAAATGAATGCTTTCTGAACTACCACCACCTCCTGCTAAGATTTCTTTCTTTTACCCACCCAATCACAATCTACCTTTCGTATTTTTTCTTATATTATGACAAAGTTTCATCTTGGTTCCAAAACTTTAGGGGGCCTTTCGTTCTCTCTCTCTCTCTCTCTCTCTCTCTCTCTCTCTCTCTCTCTCTCTCTCTCTCTCAGCATGTCGTCACCATATTTTTTCATTACTTTTCTTCCTTTCTTGTTTTTCTACTCTTTCTTCTGTTTCTTCTGATTTTAGCCTACAAGGAGCTGAGATGAATATAGATAGAACAAAATGTTGATTGCACAAATAAATTATTGATACTTTATTTTCTTTCATCTTCTCGTTTTTTTTTGTTACTCTTTTTTTTTTTTTTTTTTGCTATTTACTCTCTTGTCTTTTTCTATGAGAAAGTTTTTCGATGTTGTTGTTGCTGCACAACCACGGGCATTTCCTTCTGTACACATGTCTCTACAGAGGCCTATATAGTACATTTATATATTTCTCCATCTATTTTTTTTTTGGCTTGTCTTTTCTTCTTCTTCTTCTCCTTGTATATCATCAGTGGTTGTCGTTAAAGTCCTAAGTCTATGCGTATACTTTCTTTTTCTTATATGAGGGTATGAGACTTGAGGGCCTTTAATTTTTGATGATGTTTGTTGCTTGGGACCAAAAAAATACGACTCATAATATGAAGAAACTTGAAATCAGAGAGGGGAGGGAGGGAAGGAGAAGGAAAAAAAAAAACAAAAAACTTCGCTAGTTTTCAACTATTCATGTAACTGAAAATGCATCATCGTGTGTGTTTGTGGGGAGCATGCTTTGTCGTCGTTTCTTGTATTTGTTTGTTTACTACTATTACTACTACTGAATTTTATTTTGAAATTTTAACCCTAAGCTATTGGATGTATTCTAATTTGAAATGGTGGGCCGAAAATCGTTCTATTATATTCGGTTGCAATATAGTTTTTTTTTAAAACCTCGTTACGTCGTTTTATTTTGGCTATTCAGACCAGCAATCATGTTTTGTGTGGTTGTTTGTAGCTCTGGTGCAAATTTTTTTTTTATATACTTTTTTGGATTTTTATTTAGTTTGAGTAAGCAGGGAAATGTTTTTTTTTTCTTCTCTTCGTTCAAAAAGGAGCTTTTATTTCCAAGGTTATAAGGAAAAAGCAGTAAAGTAGATTTAGGCATAATTTGTTTATAAAACTTATGTTGTTTTTGTAGTGAGTGAGTGCCCTACTGAATGATACACTTTTTAGCCTCGTTTAAACAGAAACAAAGTACTTGTTGTAATTCCTTTTAAGTTCGACCCGATAGTATGGAAAAAGCATGCAATTGCCTATGTTTTTTTTTTTAACGATATGACGATGTCAATTATTTTTCTAAAAAATTGTTCAGAAAAGAAATAATTTGCCAATGCCGATAGTTTTACCCCCCCCCCCCCTAGTATTATTTAACAATTTTAGTCTGTACAAAAATTTGGCCTTTATGATGAATTTGAAGCAAAAAATCAAATATTACTGGATGAATGCAAATACAGTATGGTAAATAGGAAAATGAATTGTTATGAGTTAAATGAGTTAAAAATTACCCTATAAATTGGAAAAAATCGAAGTTTTTTTTTAAAGAAAATATTTAGAACTGTAGTCTCGTAACATGTAGACTAATTGAAAGTATGACGATTTGCTAAGTATTCTACTTGTGGCTTTAGATGTCATATATCACACTATTTGTTTTTCTCAATGTTCTTTATTCTTATCTTCAATGGTTATTGTGTATATTTTCATTAGTAAAGTGGGTTTGAATCTCTGTTGGGAACATTGTTGAATTTTTGGATTTCAAGAAGGATTTCGAGATGATTTTTTGAGTTCAATGTGATTTTGTTTGAAAAAGGAAATTTTGAAGATTGTTTGGTATCTTTTTTTGTCACGGATGAGATATAGGTTTAGTTCTGAGGAGAGGTAGAACTAGAAGAAATAAGAGCAGTTCCATAGTATTTTTCTATTTACTTGTGGCCTGTGAAGAAGTTGTACGTGTGCGCATCACTTTTTAAGATGCATTTTTTTTTTACTTTGAGAGGGACGAAGTTTGAAATCTGTGGTATTGAGAGAAAGAGATTTTGACGTTATATTGAAGATGAAAAAAAGTAGAAAATGTTTTTTTTGCCTGGAAGGAAACGGTCACATTTTTACAGAAAGAAGAAAGTAGAAAAAGAATACACATGATGATGATGATGATGATGATGTGGCTGTGTGTTGTCTTTTTTGTTGTATTTTATTTAGTTTTATCGTTAGCTTCCACTTTTTTCCTATCTCCATAATGGTCAAATTGCAGTTGGAGATCGAAAGATGAACAAGTAATGTTGAAGGAATATTATTTGAGGGAAGGGTGTTTTTGTTGTAGAGGGTTTTCAGGGGTCTAAACTCACATTTCTTGTGTCTATATGCATTGGTTGATGTTTCACTATTTTGCTACTGAAAAAAAGTGTGTTTTGTCTTTATGACACGGTTTGAGAAAATAAAAAAAAATGTAACTGCTACATATATGTGTGTATAGGCTTAAATGGTACATCTTTTTTGAGGATATTTCCGTTGTATTTGGCTTGAAAAAAATACAATGTGTTTGCAAATAGATAGTCATTTTTTGATACATTTTATCTCTTGTGACTTGCTGCTTCAGGTTTTAATTTACAAAATCTTCTGTATTTTAGATAAAATTATTTTATAATATTTTAAATTATTTTTAATATTAAATTTTTTGTGTAATTGAAGTTATTTTATTTTATTCATAAAACGTTGAAGTAAGAAAATAATTTTCTCCTGAACCTGAATCCACAAATCTTTAAACCAATTAATTGTTCAGCCATCTTTAATACACTTGCAATAATAAGGAACACGACATGTTTTAAATATTGCAGGGTTGCCACTCAACGTGGATGATATCAAGGAATTAGAAACTTTTTTTTTTTTAAAAAAGTCAGAGAATTTAGCCAAAATTATGTAAAATCTGGAGAAGTCCAGGGAATTCGAAAATTTTCAATCTGAAAAAGAATCCTATTTTGGTATGGAAAACCTGGAAAAGTCAGTGAATTTCAGAAAAGTAATCTTGAGTTGACAAGTTTGGCGAGTGAACGTGAGAAATCTGCATAAATTCATTTATGTGAACATTATAATGAAACACACTGTACAATTGTTGGATTGAAATACAATATTTTGTGTTTTTTTATCTGGTCAATGTCCATTGCTCTCTTTCTCTGTGTGTGCGCTGTATATATGTGTATGCATACGGAAATAGGGACTTTTTTAAGGTCTACTGCTTTTTTTTTGTAGATAAAATGAAATAAAAAAAAATCTGAGAATTTTTTTTTGTTTCAAAATTGTCTTTTATATGTTTAGGGTACATTTTTACATTCGTTATTTGTCTAGGGTATAATAAAAGGACTTTCATTGTCTTGATCTAAAGAATTCTCTCTCTTTCTCTCCACTTTAAAAAGTTCTTTATTTTTGATGGGAAAATGTGTCTAAATTTTCTTATATTATTATTATAGCGCAAGTATACTGTTTGCTTTTGAAATAACGGGTTGTTTCGAATATTTTTATGGACGTATTTGTACTATTATGCATTATGTATGTGAAACTTTTTTTTGTTCTATAGCAATGATATTCTATAAATATCGACCATCGAAAGAAAGAAAAACATAAGTCGAAATGGTTGCAATTGACTTGTATATAACTTGGTGAAAAGCTATTATCGATGCTTATATATACACTAATTTCTTAGAAGTTATTGGGTTATATTTTCACGTTTTATAAACAACTTTTAAGGCAAAATTGGAAGTATGTTAGAAATATGAATTATGAATGAACAAGATAAAGGCATTTTCAAGTTGATATTTTTGAAAATAAACTTTTTATGGAAGTTTGTAAAATGCCAGTATTTGTTTTTCACTTCGTGTGTAATTCAGAATATTGGACTTTTTCTTCACTTAACTGCTTGAAAAAAGGTATCAATATTAATATTTGGGGGCCCTCATTAAAGAATAGATAGTCATAAAAATGTGACACTTCCACCATATGATGTCACTGCTTGTGCATTATTATTTTATGACTGTGATAGTATTCAGTACACCAGTCAATGGTAGTCATATGATTACATTTGCCATAATAACATTTCGTAATATGTTTTGTGACTTTTACATGGTTATGATCTACAGCTGACATTTTAGTGTCATACGACAGCCATATTAAAGAAAATAATACATGTACGAGCAAAAAGGTTCGACCTGAACCCACTCCCAGAAGTTAGTTGGTGAAAACAGTAAAAAACAAACAATTTGTGTGCGTTTATAATTTGCATTGAAATGAGCGGACTACCTCACGACGCACATGACAAACGGCATAAACAAATCACATTGAAACACATTGTTGAGTTTCACTTGCTATACAAGAGCCACGAGTTGACTTCTTTATGATTGCTAAGTCAAAGGTAGAGCTTAACTCATGAACTTTGTGATGGAAAGTTTTGTGTAAAAGTTGATTAGTTTAGCACTTGATTTGACTTAACAGTCATTAAGAATACGACACTAAGAGCTAATGTGTAGGTATCACGATTTTAATGTCTTATGACAGTTGTATTACCTTTCCGTAATCACTTCTATGTATAACATTATTTATTTAGAGAAATGTTCAGGATAATAAGTTAATTACGAATATTCTAAGCATATTCTTTGCTTATTAACGTCATTACTGTGAGAGGCCACCTTAAATATTTGTGTTTTTCTGGTCAATTGAGTTCAGTTATTGATGTGACTTTCATTTAATCTGTCAGCTCATTTCATGAAGAAACTTTTAATCTGAACTTTAAAAGTATCTTTTGAGTCTATCTGAGGAAGAATCATTTTAAGCCTTTAAAGGTGTGTTTCTATTGTGTGTGTTTTTTTTTCTGGATCCATTTTTTTTTCTTCAAACAGAAAGACATTTAGTGACAATGTGTTACTTTGATATCAGATGCTGTCATCTTACTGAACTGATGACATTTGGCTCTTTTCTGTACTGAAACTCAGCGTAATAAATCAGATGTTGGCACTAAGTTCCTCAAGACTTTTCAGTGAAGTGGACCATAGTGAGGCACTCACTCACTCACTCACTGATGGATTATTCACTTTTTGATGATTGCGTTTGAACTACTTTTTCACTCCATATATTAAAATATATAGTCGATTTCGGTTTTTTTTATATTTAGATGAAAAAAAAAACTAATCTCAAAAAGGAGTACAAAAAAAAACGTTTCACTGATGGACAGCTAGTGGACACACTGATTTACATTTTACATATGTATCTTTTTTCTTCTTCTAGTTCTTTTGTTGAGTCTGAAAGTTTGTTTTTTGAGGGTATTGAGAGGGAGGTGGTGACCATTGGAATTCATATATCCATGTTGCCAGATAACACTGGAGTTTTAGTTCGCTCTCCTATATTATTCCTACTTCTCTTGGCATTTTTCTTATCTTTTCTAAACTGTTATTTCCTACTTTAAGATTTGTTTTTTCCTCTCTCTCTCTCTCTCTCTCTCTAGTTTCTCTTCAGTGAGTAAAAAAGTATCCATCTCCTCATCCCTCTTCTAGTTTTTTTTTTCTTCTTCTTCTTTCTTATGTCGTCCTATTCCAATCCCTTTTTTGTTGCCTCCAGAGAAATCCATATCAATTCATACTTTGAAATGGAAACGGAATTGATGAAAAGAGCAAACTTTTTCAATACTTCTTCTCTTTCTCTCTCTTTTAGAGTTCTCCTCCTCTTTTTTGAGGTTGAATTTATTCAGTAAACATTTGAATTTGAAAAAGGAGTGATACTCTTTTTTTTTCTTCTTCTTCTTGGCCATCTTCGACCCATTTCCTCCTTTGTGGTCCATCATTTATTAGGTCTTCTTGTCAGTCGTCTGATTCGATATATACTGTATGTGTGTGTGTGTTATATGTAGTTGGGTGTGCAATCGAGTGGAATATGACCCATGGGCAAAAAAAAAACGATTTGTGTGATCAGATGCAGTTTCTTTTCTTCTTTTTTCTTATTCTTCTCTCTCTTTCTCTAAAAAAAATGATGTTTATTAAAGGAGTATTCAAATTTATATATTTTGTTTTGGTAAAAAAAATGTGTATTGTATGAAATATTGTGTAATGAAAAATTATACAATGAAAATGTGCGTTTGCATTTTTATTTTAATAGCCACGTTCATGTTACAACCTAGACGAGCTTTATTAGGAAAACATCTTTTTCTGTTGGTTTTTTTTTTTTGAGAGCAGAATAGACGTTTTTTGTTGTTGTTGTAAATATCTGAATATCAGGTTTCATGTGATATTAATTCTAACACACAAAAAACATAAAGTGCGTACACACCATATATACATAAAGAGCATAAAGAAAAAGTATGTACAGACTTAATTCAAGAACGTTTATATTACCAAGATATTTTTACAAAATTGTGTATAAATAGGCTTTTTAGAAATGTTCAAATGTTTGTTTTAAAAGCACTACTAGTCTATCTTACAGTAGAACAATCAAAGCAACTAAAATGACATTTGTAGCATTCGATTGATGAGGTGATTGCAATTGAAATACTTTGTTAACTAAGTTGCAGTATAGGTAATGTTCGTAAATGTCTACTGTCTTTGTATTCTGTTATTAATGTCACTGATGTGTTAGTAATTATTGACACTGATTCTCTTCAGGCTTATCTAATGTATATATATATATTGCTGCGACCACTGCTTCAAAAAGGAGTTTTCAAATAAAGCCGTTGTTTCAAACAATGATATAAAATGAGTGTTGATTAATTATTATTACTCGGATTTGTATGCAATATCAAGTAAATATTTCTTAATTTTTGTGGCCCCAAGTGCCAATTGTAAAGTAATCATTATCATTAGAGCAATTGCAATTATGCTTTTTTCTAATCAGAAAGACTAATCAGAGGCTAAATGTCTGGTTACTATCAGTTGTCAAGTGGATTTCTAGCCTGTGACGAGTGTTTTTTTTATTGAAAAAACCATAATTGTTAGTTTATACTAAATGGGATTGTTATTTCATTCGGCTCTTGGGCCGTTGATTGAGAAACTTTTGCTTTCTATCACATGAAAGTTCGATACCTATTGATTATATAAAATCACTTGAAAGTATATTTTTCAAAATAAAATTCTTTATTTCGTAATTTTTTTTCTTCACTTTTTTTTTGTTTTTAATTTTTGTTATAAATTAATATATAAATTTCAATTTTTTTTTAAACAATGAAATTAATAATCAATAATTGAATGTTTTTTTTGTCTTTTTTTTTTCTAGGTGAGTAAAAGTTTTCTGTTTGACATTTGGATGGATTTTTTGAGATGGTGTTGTTGATTGGTTTTTGTGTTGGTGAGTTAGTGATTTATATTATATAAGTGTACTTATTATTCTTTGTGTTTGTTTTTTTGAAAACATTTCATTTGTTTTCATCTTCTCTTGGCTATTAATTAGCGCAGATTGTTTATTTATGTCTCCAGCATTTTTCTCTTTTATGTTATTCGAGCATTATCCTCATTTTACATTCAGGTTTGTTATAATGAATAGTAATTGATTATTCTTAGTATTGACAAGAATGTTTTTGATTTTAAAAATGAGCTATTTACTCATTTTTTTAATACTGGAACATTTTTTTAGGAAGAAATAAAAAATACATTAAGATTGTCTGTATTGAAATTTATGCGAATTTTATTTGTAATTTTTGTGTTTACTACGAGCACTGAGTTATGTAAACGGAGGATTTTGCTGCGTTTTTCATTCGTAATTATGACAGTAGACAAACAGTTTTGATTTGTTTATGAATCAAATTAGCATATCCAACTTTAGAGCTAAACAATAGAAAATCTCTGGATTGCTTTGTATTATTATTTTCACGTGTGTATGTGCGTAATATATATATATATATATATGGTAGAAATCTGAGCAGCCCAGAGTAATTTGCAGCTGCGGCAGCATCCTCTAGAGGGTGCTGCTACTGCAATCTCCGCCGAGTATCCTGCAAGTCAGTCTCTCTCCTATTTTAATCATTGGCAATACACGTCTTTAATCAGTGACGTTTGAAGGAAGTGTTAGAAAGAAGCGAAAGAAAATGGGGAGGATTAGGAAAAACACTTGTTTCTTTTTGAAAGTAAATTAGGTACGGTTCGGTTAGTTTACCTAACCTAAGTTACTTTCAGATAGAAATAAGTGTTTTCCCGCCTCACTTCCTCCCCACTTTCTTTCGTTTCTTTCTTTTCGTTTCTTCCTTGTTAAAGTAGTTGAGATTTGCTGCAGAATACTCGGAGGAGATTGCAGTAGTAGTAGTAGTAGTAGCAGTAGCATCCTTGCCGCAGCTGCAGATTACTCTTGGTTGCTCAGATTTCTACCACATATATACAGAAAGAGATTATACACACATATATACTTCAATTGTACTGGTTACCGTTGTTTCATGTGTCTATTTTGTTTACAAAATGTTGCAGCAGAGAGAGAGAGAGAGAGAGAGAGAGAGAGAGAGAGAGAGAAGAGAGAATCTAATTATTATTTCAAAAATCCGAGACATGTTTATTATAAATTGATTAATAGATAGACGGCAATGAAACACCGTAGAAATCGATACACAAAAAGGGATTCAACTTGACCATTCTATTTATATATATAAACCCTCTCGTATTCTTCGTTTATTTTAGATAAAAAAAGTATGTTTGATGTAGCATAACAAACAGCATTTCACTATTCAGATAAGTTTACTGATGAATATATTTATTTGTGTCACACTGGTCAATATAGGATTAAGCCTCAAGTGTTATTCTTTATTTTTCTATTTATATATATTACACATGTTAGTTCTTTGCTAAATATTTCGTATGTTCCAACTTAAGAGGATTTTATTTGTGGAACAATTCTAACCTGGGACGACGCACAGGGTTGGAGGTGGAGGCTAGCACTGATGTGACTGTAATAAAAAAATGAATAAACAAAGAAGTTAAAATAGCATAAAAATAAATTGTAGCGGAATGGAGCGTAATTTTTCTTTGTACAAATGATTAAATTAAATTTTATTTTAATTGCTTTGAGATACCGCTTCATTTGTAAATTTTTTTTTTCGCTCCGTTCCGCTTCTGTAATCTGCTACAATTGCATAAGTTTTCTCTCCCCCCCCCCCTCTATTTCAACCGTTTATACTTTTTTTCGCTACCTTCGCGTCACTGCTAGCCTCCACCTCCAACCATTGTTGTCGTGCCGCCTGGATACAGCCAAATATTTATTCAGTTTGTACTTGTATATTATTTCAATCTTTATTCTTGGGATCTATTGATTATTTTGGGATACGTATTGATATTACTTCAATTTCGTTTTCACGTATGAAATATTTGCAACTAACATGTTTATTATTTTTTCTTTGTCAATTATCTTGAAAGTTTTTTCTGACGTCACTATGGTTGCTCTTTTTTTCCAAAATAAGAGGTAAATAATAAGCTCTCAAATACTATATTCGCCACAAATACTTAAACCTGCTTGTTTAATAAATTAAAAGAAAAAAAAAACAATTGAAATTACTGGTATTATTAATTAAAACAAAACTAAACTTAAAGAATGTTACATGTTTTAATTGACCTTAAATTGACCTGAATACAATTACTTTCTCCTACTATTTTCATCCTCAGTCTTGGTACAGACGCTTTGAAGTCTTTCTTGTGGCGACTTTTGGTGAAGGCATTCCTTTTCAAGGAATGGCTTTAAATCAAAATACAAATTTTAAACTATTGTTAGATATTGAGATTTGTACCTTAAATTTCAATATCTGACATTGTGTATAATGTAAGTTAGTCATTTGACTCATTAAGCAAGTTTTCCGTCATGGTTTTTTTTATTCATGGGACCATATATACCTAATTCCTTGTATTTCTTTTTTCTTCTTCACTTTTCTTTTGAGATGTTTCTGTGTTTGGATGCAAGAAACACTAGGGTAACAAATTTTCTTAATGGCGCCATATGTTTCTTCATGAAGTGGAAAACTTTACCTAATGGTCTGAAGTAGCTGTAATGGGTGTGTGCTATAGTTTCTATTTCTGTTTTTTTGAAACTTCTTTGTGCTAATGTAGTTTGCCCCCCCCCCCCTCCCTTCTTACTTATTCTGTCTTAAATTGTAGTCAATGTGGATAGAATAGAGCTAACTACATCTTATAGGTCTTGAAATATTTCACTCTTGTCCTTCGTCCACTAGCACTGGTGGTACTACTAATACTAACTATTGCTCTTTCTTTTTTTATTGACTTTCCTGTATATAAAATACGTGTCATCGTCTTCATGAGTGTGTTGTGTCCATATTCGTCTTGTATTTATGTCTAGTTAGGCAACTGTAGTATTGCAGTAGTAGTCGTACACGTACAGCAACATTTAATTCACTTGTAATTTTTACATGCGTTCCCTGTCGTTGGACAAGACTGAGGATCTCTCCATCTCCAAAGAGTAGTAGTACTTCTAATGTCTTTTAGAAGTTTCTTCTGTGCATTTTTTGTTGTCTCCCTTGAGAGTGTTAGAGAGATATATATTTAAGACGGAAAAATGAGAGTAGTTTTCTCCTTTTTTGGGGTGTGTGTGTGGAATGGATATAATGTTGGTCAACTTATGGCTCGCTTGTGTCCATTATGTGTGTGTGGTTTTCTCTAACCTGAGCAAAAGACATTGTCCAATGTCCATCCCGTTTTCTCTTCTTTTTTTTGGCTTCCAATATGGTCTTAGTACTTCCTGAGAAAATGTTCATAGTTGCTAGTAAGATAGAGAACATCCAAATAAGATATATCATTCTAAGTTTCTTTCTTTTACTCCTTAACTGACCAAAAGATTGTGTTTACATGAGAACATGCTTTTGTGCTTTACCCGTTTCGGACACTACCAATCTTTGTTTTTTGTGTGTGTTGGCCATTAACATCTACTATGTTGTGTTTTTGGGTTCTTCTTATTCTGATACTATGAGGACTTTTTTTTAACAAGAAACACACATTTATTTATGACTTTTTTTCTTTGTATTTTTCGATGGTGGTTTTTTTGGACAACGAAATGAATGAAAATAAGAGCAGGAAAAAAGAGAGAGAGAGAGAGAGAGAGAGAGAGGCTTCTAATGCCAAGTTTTTGTGTTTATAAAAAAGAATGCATTCAAGCATACGGTTTTCTCTTATTTAGTTTTTATCGTCTTTTTCTTGTTTCTTTTTTCTTCAAGAAAATGCAAAACAAATATTACAGTTACAGTTAGGCCTTATTGTATGTTTTTTGTTCTTGTAATTTATTATAAAATAAAACACAAACAATAGAAATAAAGTTTGGATATTTATTCAATGGGGTGGGTGTGGTAAAACTTTTTTTACTTATTTTTTTTTGGGGGGGGGGGCGGGTTGGGTTGAGGGGGTGGACTTAAAGTCTCACTTTGAAACTTCTAATTAACTAAATTATGTCTAGATAAACACTCATTTGAATAAAGCAATGGTGCTAGTTTTATGATTTGAGGTAATTTAAACCCCCCCCCCCCTCCCAAAAACACACAGATGGTATTATCATGGATGGTCAGCCTTATACATGTATATTAATTATTATTATTAACAAACAAAAAAACATTTATGAGGTAGCTGTGTGTCGACGGTTACAGCTTGAAAAAAAAGACATTTCTGTGATTCATTTGTGTTTTTTTTTTTAATTTCCAAGGGGTCTTTTTTTTCCAAACCTTTACTGATAAGCACCTGTTGTAAAAACAAGTTTGAATTATGCATGCATTTTATTTATTTAGCTTGAATAAAAAAGTACCTTCTGCTGTTGTATTTCAATGTATTTCAATGAGATATAATAATGATCTCTCTCTCTCTCTCTCTCTCTCTCTCTCTCTTTCAACGCCTGATGACCAAAAAAAAACATACAACAGAAATGAACTGAAATGTAAAGCTTCCAAAAACGAAACATTTTGCCATGTAATAATATAATGATGGTATCTATTCAACTTAAATAATTAAGCATCGTGTAGGGATTTATAAGTGTTGTTTCAGCACCCCACCCCTCTATATCACTTTTTTCTGATGACCTCAACTGGACATTTTATTCAGACATTATTAATTATTCATAAGAAATTTGTAATTGGTCGACTGTGTAGGTTGGGGGGGGGGAAGAATGACTACGAAAATATACATGTGCATTATATATAATATATCATATTATAACATCTCTTGCTCTGGAGTTTGTTAAGGGAACCTTTTTTTTCTTTCAGTATTTTATTTAGGTTGGGCCACTTTGTATCTTTTCTCTTGTTCCTTTCTTTTTTTTCTCAAAATATTGTTGGTTGGGCACCTCCACCCGTATTTTTTTCTCTCTCTATCTCAGGAACTTTATGTCTAATTAGAATTGCGTGCAAACGAAGGTTTTTATAGAAATAAGAGGAGGTGGAGGATATAGTGGGGTTAATAACAGACGGCCAAATAGTTAGTCCAGTTCGGTCATTTTTAACACGCGATCGGGATACGCGTCACCGCTTTAAACAACCCTTGCTCTCTCTCTCTCTCTCTCTCTCTCTCTCTCTCTCTCTCTCTCTCTCTCTTTCTCTTTCTATCCGTGTGTTTCCGTAAAAAAAATCCAGTGAGTCAAGTCGAAAAAATACACACCTATAATAATAACATATTATATGCATGTATTTATATATGGAGATTGCGACACAGACGTCTAACGACTATGTGAGTAACCACATCCATTTTGGTTTAGAAGTTGTCAAACAACATTGGTCACATTGTGCTCTCTATCCTGTTTATGCTAATTGTTTGTTTTTTTGTTCTAGTCGTTGAAAGTGTTTTGTTTGACTTTTAATTGAATTCAAGGTGCCAAGTAAAATTTTGTTATTTAGTTATTTTTGATTGAGGTCCGTACTTCAATTGGTTTAATAGGCACTTGCTCTCTCCCCTGCGATCGGCAATCACTGCAAGCAAAGATTTTAGTCTTTTTTTTTTTTTTTTTAAATATTCTACAAAAGTTTTATCTCTTTTCCTCCCTCTAAATTAGATCAATTTAAAACTTAAATTACAAGTTAATTAATACGATTGTCTTGCTTATAAGAGTTTTAAGTTTAGTAATTTTTAGTTTTTAGTTAATGAAATGAGATGCGAATGAGAATGCTAAGGTTTATGAGTGGGGTGACCAGAAGGGATGGGATCAGAAATGATTTTATTAGGGGTAGTGTAGGGGTAACAAATATAGTAGAAAAGATGCAGGAAAATAGGCTGCGGTGGTTTGGGCATGTCCTCAGGAGTGGAGAAGATGGGCTACTGAGACAGGCAATGAACTTAGACCTGGGAATAAAACGGGGTAGAGGAAGACCCAAGCAAACCTGGGATGTGGTAGTAAAACGGGATATGGTGGCATGTGGGGTCACTGGGGGCTTGGTGCAAAATCGGAACGAGTGGAGAGTTAGAACCAGCAAGGCCGACCCTGCTGCTTGCGGGATAAGGTACAGGAAATGATGATGATGATGATGAGTTAATGAAATTTTCATTAACGTTTAATTTAAATTTTTTTGTGCAATAAAGGGGGGGGGAGGGAATAAAAAGGATGAAGTTTATTACTTTTATGGAAGGAAATTTTTTTTTTCTCTGTCGCACTTGTTCCTTAGGGGGTTCTTTTTATCTTTTAATCCTTACTAGTGTTTCATTAGGAATTTAATGTACAATTGAGGTAGATTGCCATAACTTTTTTAGGTTTTTTCTTCTTCTTCTTCGTTTTATTATATTTAATATCAAACCTTCACTTGAAAGATTTGTGCGATTTTGACGTTTTTCACATACATTACAATACAATTTTATGTTATAATTTAAATCACGTTTAGCGCTTTGCAGGTTAAACGGTATTTGGCACTTCTAATCCCCCGAATTCAAAAACGTTGCTTAAAATAAAGTGAAACTTAAACCATGACGAAAGACAAAACCTTTTTTAGTAAGTCTATGGAGAGTTTTTAAGTTTTAACTTTAGTTGTAAGTAACGTTTTAGAATATGGCCTTTGAATATTTTATTTATTCGTGGACAGATTGATAGTTTATATTTTTTATACAAAAGTTTGGATGAAACTTTGTACATAATGGTAATGTTTCTCTTGACCAACATTAACAGAATGTATTTTTATGGTTAGATTTTTTCCCCCCATTTTTTCTTTCTTGTTTACACGTTCAAACGTACTGTGTAAACCATAATATCAAATATGTAACAATATTGTGACGTCTACATTATGTAGTTTGTCATAACAATGGTTTTTTTGTGTGTGTTTATTTTATGATTCATTAATTATAGTTGGTTGGAATGACAAAGAAACTTTTTAAGAGTCGGTTTGAATTTTCTACTGTGTTTTATGTTTTTGTTGTTGTTTTCGGTTATTATGAATTAATCTCAAGCACATGTTCGGCTTCTCACATATATGACGATGATTTTTTTTTCTCTTTAAAAACATTTATGTTCTTATAATAATATTTTCTCTTTTTTGAAAAATTTAATCACAGTAGAATGTTTAAACGAGATTAAATCATGAAGTATGTATGGAGGGAGAAAAAAAAACAACAAAGGTTAATTACTCGTAAAAGGTTACTTCAAAGAATATTGCATTTTATTTGTTTACATTTGGACTTTTGGTCAACTCTCACGGCTTGAGGCTATTTTTATTCTTTATCAAATTTTGTTTGTCTGTTTGATTTAATTTGTGAATCATTATGATGATGATGATGACCAAACTATGTTGATGATGATGATACAAATCAGCACCAAGTGGAAATGTGGGCCGTAAAAAAACCTAGTTGTAATCATGAAAAGTGGTTTACTTTAAATGTAAATCAAGTATAGATTTAGTTGTTTATTTTTCTTCATTTTTGTTAAATAAATTTATTTTTGTCAACATGAAATCAAAATTCATATAAGAAGGAAGATACAATTCTGTTTTATTATGTGAGTAAACGTGAATTTAAGAGGAAAAAGAAATGTAACAAAAACGTGAAGACGTCTTGCTGAGAAAATCCATAGACAATGTTTTACTGTTTTCCTGTTTGAGTTTTTAGGCTTCTTGTGTGTATTTTTTTTTGTTCTTGTTGATAAATATATATTGTGTGGATGTGGGTTTGGCCTGAATTTTTATGTTCACTGACGTCATTTGGTGTTGCTGACCCGCTGTTCATCATCATCTCTATCCATAAATAACGATTTTGTCGTCATCTTCAGTTAGAATATGAGGAAAGTGGGGAGGGGGAGGGAGAAGGTGTGGTTTAAGTTTCATTTTAGCTTTGTTTTGATTGGTTGTTTTATTTTTGCCTGCTCTTTTGATATGTCAATCTTTCTTTTTATACCTGGCTTTTTCCTCTTATTTGAATTGATTACTTCTTCCTTTCATCTGAAATGCAGATTTCAGTTGTAA